>PSQN01000001.1:0-529600 GCA_002989075.1 Arthonia radiata | reverse complement strand
TCTAGTACTCTTACTATCTACTAGATTTTTAGATCTTTAAAATCGAGTCTAATACTTAATATAATATTAAAAAAGTATATAATATAGATAGATATATAAAAACAGGCCCGTCTAAAGGTCTCTATATAAGTTTTAATCTATTTTTTCTCCATTATAAGCTTTTAAACTTGTTAGAAAGGGTGCAGGGAAGAAGAAGGATACTACTACAAAGAGTAGGAAGACGAGACTAGCTTGGGACTAGTGCAATACTTAGGCTTGTTACAGGTACAATACTCAGTAACAAAGAGAAGCTGTTGTTGTGTTGTCTGTCTTGTTAGCTAGAATCCTCTAGAGGGATCCTAGCTTATATATCTAAGTCTAGCGGCCCGTGCAGGACTTACTAGATATCTGTTCTTTTGATAGGGGCCAGATAACCCGTAACTTACCGCACAAGACGGTAATTCCGTCTATCTAAAACTGTTAGTCTCAGTCTATCCCGTGTTGTCTTAGACTACGGGCCAGCTGTCTAGGACGGGTCGTGCAATGCTCCTTTTTGTCCTAGGCCCGGGCTACTAGGCCCGATCCTTTAGGTAAAAGGCTTGTTCTATTCTAGGCCGGGACAGCTGGTAGGACCTGTCCAATACTCCGGGCCCCTGAGGGTTCTGGCTAACCAGCTAGTTGGTTAATTTCTAACAAAACTATAATACAGATAGTTATTATTACTTTTATAATTTTTATGGTTTTTTTCTTTTAGATTTACTATTTTTACTACTAATTCTACTACTACTAATTCTACTATTATTTCTACTACTTATTATACTATTATTCCCACTATCATTTCTATAAGTATTATTTCTACTATTATTTCTATAACTATTATTTCTACTATTTTTCTATAACTATTATTTCTACTATTATTTCTACTACTAATTCTACTACTATTTCTATTACTATTTCTACTATTATTTCTACTATAATTTCTAGTATTTCTATTTATTCTAATATTTTTACTATTGCTAGTATTCTTACTATTTTTAGTATCTTTTATCTTTCTAGTTCTTCTAGTCTTTCTATTATTTCTATTCTTTCAATTATTTCTATTATTTCTAATATCTCTATTATTTCTATTATCCTAATAGTAGAAGTAGTAGTAGTAGTATTAGTAAGAAATAAAGGAAGTATAGTTACATAATTAGAGCTTAGCATATATTAGTCTTAGCTCTATGTAGCTCTACTATTCTATTATATAACAAAAGGCTTAGCGTATATTATATCTATTATATTTATCTTATCGTATATACGTACGGCTTAAATAATATTACATTTTTATAAAATCTACCGTAGTAAAGAGCTCTCTTTATAAGCTTTCTTTTATACTTATTATAATAAATAATAGACTTTAATTACGTATAGTATTCCTATATAGAATACTATTATTATATATAGATAAGTCTTAGCTCTATATAGCCTTATATAGCCTTATAGGCTTAGTAATTATTTTTTAGCTTTTAATAGAGTTTGAACTTATTTTTAGAATAAAGTATCAATAAAATTAAGTATATCTTTATTATACTAATTATAAAAGATATGTATTTAAATTTTATAGAGGGTAATATTCTTTGATTTATAGGGTTCGCTCTATATTATATATAATATTTAAAAAACCTTTAGAATTAGGTAAATACGGCCCTAGTACGCCTCTGCCGATTATCCCTTTAGAAACTAATTTGGCTCTAGCCATACAGATTTAGTTATTATATTCTTATTAAAGATAAATTTATAGTAATATATAGACTACTAAGAATAATCTAGTATTCTATATCTTTAAGTATATAACTAGTAATAATTCTACTATTACTATTAGAGTACTCTTTAAGCTTCTTAATAATATTTATACTAATAGCTTTAAGACCATTATCACTAAAATTTAGTATAATAATCTCTACTAGTATAATACTCTATTTTCTAAGTTTATTATTAAGTTTTAGTACCTTATCTAGGCTACCTATATCTCTATTAGCTACTAGTCTTAAGACCTCTAGGTAAAGATCTCTAATAAGCTTAAAGTAAAGATTACTAGCTTTAATCTAGCCTTACTTAGCTACTTTTCTAAGTAGCTTAAGTTTATTACTAAGAATATTAAGAGAAGATAACTAAGTAAGAAACTTAACTATAAGTAGATAGGGCCCTATTAGATTACTAAGTTCTATAGTATCTTCTACTAGCTTAATCTATCTACTAGTATAAATATTTATTTAATATTTTATATGTTTCTTTTATATAGTACCTCTTATAACTATTTATCTAGATAGACTCTATTAGAGCTTTTACTAGTGATTATTCATAATAAAGAGAAGTGGATACTTGATAATATTTTTAATATAAAGTTTAGCTAAAAGATACTTAAAGTTTAAACAAAGTAGAGTAGATACTCTAATAATTAAGACTAATATAATATAGATAGTTTTTATAATACTTTCAAAAAAATTTAATATTCCTATAAGTACTATTCAAATAAATCCTAGCTAAATTATTATAATAAGGCTCTATAAGAGATCTCTAAAAATATTATTTATACTTAAGAGTAAACTACACTACTAATATTCTATAAAACTACTATATAGCTAGAGTTATAATACAAAAACTAAAATAAAAATAATACTACTACCTCTAATAGCTTAAGAATAATTATACTACCTCTCTCTGCTAATCTAGTAATCTTAACTAAGTCTCTATAAGCCTAACTTTTAACTCTAATTCTTTTAACTAATATTATACTTTACCTCTATATTCTATTCTACTATAACGCTACTAACTAAGTAAAGTAGAATCTAAATATCTTTGACTATATCTTTTAATCTACTTTCTCTTATCTAGCTAAGATACTAGCTAATAGAAAGCTGATTTATTTTAATCTCTTTATTATCCTATTAAGCTATATTAGCTTATTAATTTCTACTTAGAATATAGAGACCTAATATATTTAGCTAGAAGTAATTATTAAGACCTACTATAGCTTAACTACTCTAATTTAGAGCTTTGATACTTATAATATACTTTATAGTTAATAGTCCTACTATTAGATAATTCTCTAGAGTCTATAGTATAAGTTTACTATTCTTACTAATACTAATAATATTATTTTAGCTAGAACCCCTCTTAGTAATTATTATCTTAACTCTACTATATTATCTTTATTTAAAATCTATAATAATACTATCTTATAGCTAATTCTATAGGTTAAGAGACTAGTAAAATAAGATTATAATATTATATTTAGATTATAATAAAATAGTTTTAAAATAGTTTTAAGACTACATAATATTAGATTTAGAAATACTTAGAAATTTGAATTTTATAGCTACTATCTCTACTAAAGTACTAATTAATAATAATAATCTAGTTATATTAGTTACTACTACTAATAGTTTATTAAGTATAAAGTCTAATTTAGTTTTACTACTACATTATTGCTATACTATAACTTTACTATTTACTAATAATCTACTACTAGTCTAAGTCTACTTAAGATTTAAATTTTCATCTAGTTTTAGTATAGATTATAGTTATAAGATCTAGAACTTATATATTTATTATAATTTCTAAGTCTAGCTTACCGTAGCTAGTTATTTACTATATTAGGTAGTAAAGAATGTTTCTATAATAAAATTTAGTCTAGATTCTAAAAAACTAAGAGTTTATACTCTAGCGCTACTATCTAGTAGGATAGCTTTAGATTACTAGAAGCTACTTTCTCTTTTAGCTAGAGTCTTATAATCCTAGCGTAGCTTTCTAAAATAGTTTTATATAGAGTTTAGCAGTAGTATTAAATTATCTAGATTATCTAGAATTAAATCTTGTAACTACAATTAAAACTTTCTTAAATAATTCTCTTATATTTTCTACTAACTTAGATAATAAAATAAGATATAAACTAGTCTATTAGTACAAATATATTTAAATAGATGAATTAATATATATATTAGTATAGAATCTATAACTATAATTAAAATATATTAAAATATAAATACTTTCTTAGATATATAGTCTTTAATTAATCTAGATATAGATAGTATCTAGGAAAACTATATTATAACTATCTTTAAACTTCTAAAAGAGCCTTTAAGGTACTAATCTAACTATAAACTAAATTCTTATAATAGGCTCTATTAAACTTTACTAATAAGGTACTTTATCTATAACTAAATTTAACTAAAACTAGACTTAGCTATTCAAAGAACCTTCTTTATAATATACCTTAGTTTTAACTTTATCTATAGAGTATTAATCTAGAGTAATTAATAGATAGCTAGAAAGTAGTATTATAATTATAAATTAAGCTTAGTCTAGCTAGCTCTCTACGTTCCTAACTAGGCAATTTTAAATATTCCTAGATTAAGTAGTTAAGAATATTAGCTTAGTAATATATAAAAGCTTTTAATTAAATCCTTCTAATAGCTCTTATTCTATAGTCTTTATAATTTCAAGTCTCTAGTACTATCTAATTCTACTCTAGCTCTACTTATTTTAGCTAGCTTTTAAGAAAATAAGAATAGTATATATAAAAGTATAAAAATATGTAGCTTACTAGTATTTAGCTTTCTAACTAAGACTATATAATACTAGACTATCTAAAAGAACGTTTTTATTAATATAAGGCTTTATAATATAAGAGTATTTAACTATATAGTTTAGATTAAGAACTATTTTAGATGTTAGTAGTAGAAATACTAGTAGGTAGTATACTACTAAGGTGTATACTACAGATAGTATATAAAAGTATATACTACAGATAGTATATAAAAGTATATAATACTTATAAGTATAACATAAAATATATCTTCTATATCTTCTATATAAACTATAGTAAGAACTATAAAACTGAGTATACTAGATATATATAGCCTTTTAATCTCAATTATATATACTATCTATAAAGATCTTTATAAAGTCTACTATGATTTTTCTATAGTATTAACTTACTACCATCTAACTAGTAAGTTATTTATTATAAAATAGTATAAAAAAATAAGTAATATTAGTAAATATTACTAGTAATATATACTACTAGTACTACTATATATAAGAATAGAACTATAGTTAAATTTAACTCTAAATTCTAAGAGTATATAAAAGTAAGCTAATATTATTATATAGTTAAGTATAGTTCTTTTAAAATCTTAGTATATTATATACTCTATTAAGTAGTCTAGACCTTTAGTACTAATAGTATAATACTAATACTAGGAGGTTATATATAATTAGAGTATAAGTCTTATATAATCTTAATTAAGTACTTAAAGTAGTTAACTTATTATATATACTAATAGTAGGATAGATAAGAAGGTATATAGAGTAGTTTTACTAGCTAATATACCTTAGATATACTATCTAAACTCTAGCATTAAGTTAAGTATTACTCTATAAGTTCTATAGCCTTACTATAGATATATAGATATTATTAGCTTAACTATATACTAAACTATATTCCTTACTAAATATACTTACTAGTAAATATATTTACTTATTACTTTTCTTTCTTCTTCTTATATATAGCTAAGTCTAGTAGCTTCTTATTAATATATAATAAGACTTAGTCTATAAATATAAGGTTATTATTTTTACTAAAGTATAGTATATAGCTCTTAGCTATAAGCTATTAGTTTAAAATATAATTTATAAGAGCTTATATCTAGTAAAGAAGATATAGTACTTAGTAGTATTATATAAAGACTATTAAAATTTTAAAAGGGGCTAATTTATTAATTTTAGAATAAATAAAAATATACTACTAAGCTTACTCTTCTTTTTACTTGATACCTATAGAACTAATTTTTACTCTTTACTGTAGCTACTATTATATTTCTTCTTATAGTATACTTTTATTAACTTTAGGCTTATATTTACTTTTTTACTCTTCTACTTCTTTTTTAGTAATAGTATAAATCCTTTATTCTTTTTATTCTCTAGAATCTTAATATTTAAAACTAAAGTTATAATATTTAGCTTATTTATATTATTAATATTATAGGCCTTAGCCTATATCTTTACTATAGAAGATTAGCTAGAAGTATATTTATAGGCTTATATTTATATATATAGATCTTATATTTATACTTACTACTAATATATTAGTAGATACTATATATAAAGATAAAGTATAATATATAGAGTAGTAGATATAGCTTACTAAGGCTAGCTAACTTAAAGCTTCAAGATAGAAAGACGTTCTTTGAAACTATTTATATAGCTTTAAGCCTTATAATAAATTTTTTATTAAATTTATAAGCTATATTAAGATTTATATATTATTAGAAATTATATATATTAGTAGGTATACTATATATTAATTATAAACTTAGAATATTAATACTAGGCTTATAAGTAAGCTTATACTTAGTAGCTTTTAAAAGATAAAAGCTTACTAGCTATATATAATATCTTTCTTAGGAATATATATAGTATCTAGATTTATAGTAAGAAAAATATAGTAATTTTTTATTATTAATATAGTTTAGTAAGAGCTTAGTATACTTATTATATAAAGTACTACTATAATATACTTATTATATATAGCTAAGATTATATTTCTTCTATATACTTTATGCTTACTTTTTGATTTAATATACTATATATACTTTCAGCTATTTTTTATTAATCTTTACTTATATCTATCTTTTAATTACTTATACTAAGCTTTCTACCTTTCTATCTATAAATATACTTCTATATTCTACTTAGGCTTTACTTTTAACCTTCTTTATCTATATTTATACTTATAATATATAAAGTAGTATATAAATAGCTCTTAATAGCTACTTAGTATATATTTACTATAAATATATCTTTAAATAGCTATTATTATAGTATCTAAAAAAAGTAAAGAATAATAATAGCTTACTAGCTTATTATAGATATTAGTTAAAAAGTAGTTGTTACGATCTTACTATATTAGGCTAGTACAGGGCTAAGCGCAGCCAGCCTCATTGAAGCATTATACAGCATACCCGATAACTCTAACATAGCGACGTCGACAACGTCGCTATATCGTAATAGGATCCCGACTACGCGACAAAGGAAGTATCGAGACCGTCGAACACAGAGGAACATACTTATATACCTTAGACTATATAGCTAAACTAATAGTCGACCTTAGAATAAACTTTAGTCTATTAACTTAACATTTAAATATAAGTTTCTTAACTATATTTAAATAACGTACTTTACCTTCTATTTACTCTAGTTAATTCTCTCTCACCTTCTGTAATCTATCTCGCCTCTCCTACCTTTTAGTCTCTAGCACACAAGATACCTACTATTAAGGTCGATAAGCACACAAGGTAAGTAAGCCTTAGTTCGGTTCTCTTAGCGACTAGCGTTATACTTTAATAGACTCGCTATAAAAGTAGAGAAAGCAGATTATTTATGTCTACTACTTTGATACCCAATAGCTGCAACGCTGCGGACAGGTTGGCTAATAGAATAGCTAGTACGAGTAAGATATCGGACGTTAACACTAAGATAGAAAAAAGCTTCTTAGATAAACGTTCTAAAGTTACTTTATTCTTAATACGCCTAGCCGTATACTTTAAAACTTATAAAGACTAGTTTTTAAACGATACTACTATAGTTCTATTCGCTACCTCTTATATAGATAGAGATGCTTATAAGTAGGTCGAGTACTACTTCGACAATTTTTTGTTTACTCCGATAAAGAGCAGGCACAAGGATACCGACAAGTTCTTCGCTAGCTTTACCTTCTTTTAGAAGAAGCTTCGTAAAATCTTTAAACAGACCGACGCTAAACGTATCGCTATTAAGAAGCTTAGAAACCTTAAGTAAATAGGACCAGCGAGCAGGTACGCCGTCGAATTTATATAGTATGCTAATTAAACAGGATAGAACAAGAAACCCCTTATCGAGACCTTTTATAAAGAACTTAAGAATTATATTAAGAAAATAATCTATATTTGTAAAGAGAAGTTTAATAATCTCGATAACTTTATATAACGAGCAAAGAAGATCGACGACAGCAATTTTGAAAGATAGATAGAAAAGAAGGGTAACTCTACTAACAGGTTCTATAAAATAAAGAATCGAGCGAACTTATAACAAGACCGAGGCAATCTAATAGAGTTAAATTTTACTAAGCCTCGAGAGAAACTAAATAACTAGGAATAAAAACATAGAATAAAGAATAAGCTATACTTGTATTGCGGAAAACTAGGGTATTAAGTTAAGAAATACTATTTTAAGAAACAATAGTTTAATAGTATCGGCAGAAACAGGTACAATAATTAATCTTAGAAACCCTGTCTCCTACGACAATAGTTTAATATAACTATTTAGACAAAAGAGAACAACGGTCGCGATAAGGCAATAAAACTACTAGCAGCCTTCTCCGACCGCTAGTAGAAGGACCCAACCGAGGGTTGTCTTCTCTAAGAATTAGATCTCCTATAGAAGACTATTTAGAACTGGTATAAGTACGTTACTAGACTAACTAAGGAGTAGAAGGATATCTACTAAAATGCCTTCTGTAACTAGAGAAACACTTATTAGGCTTCGTTTAACGAGAAGCACTACGAGTAGAATTTATTTAACTTATACAAAAATTAGGATACAGACATTAAGTTATAAAAAGAAATAAAGAAACGACAAATAAAATAGGAACAACGAAACCTATAGAATTAGAATAACATTAGCCGCACTATTCTAAGGTAGTAGATATAAGATACCGTTACACTATATAAAACACTATTCTAAACTGTGTGCTACAATAACGATTGCACGACTTACAAATTTAATAAAGTAGAGTTAGAATGGTAGCCAAAGAAACCAATATCTCTAAAACAAGGTTCGACATAAAAACTAGGCCTTACCCGAAGACGACCTAAGTCACCTTACCTAGAAACTTAAGGGAAATTTAAGAAAGAATAGACCGTAGAAGCTAAGCAAGATAGCAGCTACGATGCGTTATAGGCAAGACAACGACTTAAAGACAAAAACATAGATTCTAATAGTACAGAATTCTCGCTCGAGAACGATACTAACTAGGAAGAGTAAACTCTAATCCGTTAGAAAGGAATAATATAGAGACTTTGTTAGTTAGCCTTCTACAATAGAAAGTTAAGCGCTAATAGAGATATTAACAATATTCCGGGATATATTTACTTATACCTACAACGACTAGTAGACCACCTTATTAGGAGTCTAGAATTGTATAGTTAGTACTAATATCTTCGACTAACAATATACAACCTACAGACACAACAAGTTTTAACTAGCGATAGTTGTATAATTAAAGTAGAGATCGTAAACAATAAACTAAACGTTATAATAAAAGCAGTACTAGGATACTCTACACAGAAATTCTTATAGCAAATTAACCGACAATAGGTTCTAGTACCTAAAATACTCTAAAACGTACACAATTAATAGAAAAAAGACTAAGCCAACTGCTTTAAGGGTAGTAGTACCGGCCCGTCTAACGGTTAAACCCTCTAGAAGTTTAGCTCTACGCAAGCTTAGCTATCTACGAAACACACCTACACACTTAGACAACAATAAACTATAGAAACATTAAAATTATAATCGATTTAGACGCAATAAGCAACTTTATCTTAATACGCTGCGTTAAGGAGTACTAAATATAAACATAAAAGAAGAAATTACCCTACGTACTGTCTAAATTTTAAGGAGCAGAGGAAAGAGTCGACTATAAGACTTTACCAATAGGTATAATAATTAAAGACTATTAAGAAGAAATTACTTATAATATCGTAGATATTAACTAACATTACGCTGTGCTAGGTATACCTTAGTTGTAACAATATAACTTAGAGGTAAATTAAAGAATTAAGAAACTCCTCTTTACTAGGTATAAGTACTCTAAACAAGAGTCGTTCTATAGAACGAATACCCTACAAGCTATTTTTAGTAGTAAGGATAAGGAGCGCGATAAAGAACTTACGCGGGTTAGCATTACTATACTCCGATATTCAGATATCCTACGAGAGAAGTCTAACGCAGTATCTCGTCTATAGCTAACTACACGCAAGTATAAATAAGAGACGACTATACGCTAACGATTCTATACGATAACAAGTACTCAGTTAATTACTAAGATACCTAAGAAATACGATCAATTCTAATACCTGTTTAAAGAAGCTAAGCCAGACTTAGCTCTCCTAGAACACAAACCGTAAGATTACACAATACCTTTACAAGAAAGTAAGACGCTAATATTCGGTCCAATATACTTTCTATTAGAAGCAGAAAATTAAGCGCTCTGCGACTATTTCGACGAGAATCTTAAGAAAAGATTTATTCAGAAATTAACATTACTAGCCGAATACCCGATACTCTTCGTACTAAAGAAGAATAGTAAATTATAACTCTGCGTAGATTATAAACAGCTAAACAGAGTAACTATTAAAAACTAATATCCTTTACTACGCATCGACAAAATAACAGACCGATTGTATAACGCGCAATAGTTTACTAAGTTTGACCTACAAGAAGCCTATAACTTAATTTGCATAAAGAAAGACGAAGAATAGAAAACAGCCTTCTATACTAGACACAGACTTTTTGAGTATTGCGTTATACTCTTTGAGCTAATAAACGTACTAGCATCATTTTAGAAGCTAATTAACAATATACTTAGCGATTACCTAGACATATTTATAACTACTTATCTAGACGATATCCTAGTATACAGCCGTATACTAAAAGAACATAAGGAACATATTAAGAAGGTATTAGAAAAATTAGCGCGTACCGATTTACGAATCGACATCGAGAAAACCCAGTTTTATCAACAATCCGTCGAATTTCTTGGATTTATAATTACTGAGCACGGTCTCTAAATAGAAGATTTAAAGATTTAATCTATTTTAACTTAGCCTACACTAAAGAATATAAAATAGTTACAACAGTTTCTTAGTTTTGCTAACTACTACAGGCGATAGATATCTAATTTTAACCGAATTATAGCACCACTGTCTTAACAGACAAAACAATCGATAGGATTTTTTTAGACGCAGAAAGAATAATCAGTATTTAAAGAGCTTAAAGAAGCTTTTAAGATTAAGCCTGTATTAGCAATATTTAACCTTAACTTACCGATTATTATAGAAATAGACGCGTTAGACTATACAATTAGAGCATATATAAGTTAAAATAATAAGGAAGGAAAGCTTAGACCAGTAGCTTTCTACTTAAGAAAAATGTTACCTATAAAATAGAACTACGACATTTACAACAAAGAGCTTTTAGCTATTATAGTAGTATTCGAAATATAGCGAGCTTACTTAAAAGGAGCTAACTATACGATTATAGTATATATAGATTATAAGAACCTAACTTATTTTACGACAACAAAGAAACTTAACCGCAGACAAGTTAGATAGTTAAAAACTATAGCTCTATACAACTTTATTATTACTTACAAGAAGGGTTCTAAGAACAACAAAGCTAACGCTCTAAGCTAACGACCCGATTATCTTAATAACAAAGAACACGTCGAGCATGCGATATTCTAAGAACACAATAACGAGATTAGATATAATCAATTAGCTATAACAATAGAGTTTGTTATCGAACTAGACAGCCGAATTCTAGATATCCTGAACGATCCTGAAATCTACTAGGAAAACGAGAAGCGACACCTAAAACTAACTAAAAACAGTAAGGGCTATTACAAATTTTAAGGCAAGATCTACGTTCCGAGGAATCTAATCCGACACATTATCAGTAACTTTCACGATAACTCAACAAAGGGACACAAGGGTATCGACAATACTATTGAAAAGATTATACGAACCTACTATATCCCAAGAATTCGACATTACGTCGAGAATTATATCCGAAAATGCGACGTATACGCAAGAACTAAGCACCCGAGGCATTTACTATACAGTAAACTATAACTACTAGAGACGCCTAAGAGACTATAGTATACAGTCTTACTAGACTTTATTACTAAGTTACTAATCTTCAAGAATTTACTTATAGGAGTAGCTTATAACGCTATTCTAGTTATATGCGACAAACTAACAAAGTACGCGTACTTCGTACCTTACAAGGAAGCTAGTAACTTAGAATAATTAGTATATACCTTCCTTTAGATTATTCTAGCAAACTATGGTTAATCACAAAGAATTGTCTTAGACAGAGATTAGAAATTCGTCTTACGATTTTAAATATCCCTAATACAACAACTAGAGACAAAATAAAAGATATTAACGTCGTTCTATCTACAAACAGACGGATAAACAGAGCGGATAAATTAAACACTAAAACAGTATCTCTGGGCATATATTAACTACTAGTAGAACGACTGGGTATAATTACTACTAGTAGCGCAAGTAGCGCACAACGATACAAAAAACGATATAACTAAAATAATACCGTTCTATGCCTTATACGGCTATTACCCTCTTTAGGGCAAACAACTATAAAACACTGTAGAAAACGATACTGCTACACAAATAGCAACGAATATAAAGACCCTACACTAGCAGTTAAAGGCTAATAGCGAGTTTATTAACGAACGAACAAGGAAATAGTATAATAAGTCAAGAACGACCCTAAACACAAGCATAAAAGAGGGGGAAAGAGCTTACTTGCTTATAAGAAACTTAAAAACTATTAAACTAAGCAAAAAACTTAACTATACTAAGACAAAACTATTTAAAATCTTACAGCAATTAGGACTGGTAACATTTAAACTTAAACTCCCGAAGACAATAAGAATATATCCTATATTCTACGTAGCGCTATTAGAGCCAGCCTACTCTCGAGAAGCAGAACGACCCAACCTAGAAATCCTTTCTGACAATTAAGAACCCGAGTATAAGGTCGAAACGATTCGAGCTTATAGACAATACCGAGGCAAACGATAGTATCTTATAAAGTAGAAAGGATATTCTGAATACAAAAATTAATAAGAACTAGAATAAAATCTAACTAACTACAAAGACACTATTCGACGATATTAGAACTAGAATATTAGTCGGTCGTAGTAGTATTAACACTCTAATTTACTATCTAGTGCGCCTCGCCGGTATCTAGGTTACCTACAAACAAACTAGCCTACTATATTAGTAGCCCACTACCTAACTCTGGAAACAGATCGTTATAAAAATCTATACTTAGGTTACTTAGTATATCTACGATATTACTACTAAATATAGTCGCCAGCTATTTTTTCTCAAACAATATATTATTCTAATCTATTTTGTTTTACGTCTAGACGTACAACCTTTCGAGCTCCTTTTCCGAATCTACTACCGCCGCTTTAACAGCTTCGCGCTGCCTTTTTGCCGCACAAACAACTTTCTTCTCTTCTGCTAGACGCTTACGTTGCCCCTAGAGGGCATTCGACACTTATAAGTACTAAGAACGAATACTCTGAGCTAAAAATAAGTTAAATTAATATAAATAACAAACGCAAGATAGAAACTAACTATCCTTTAATAACGGACGAACGTTATACAACTTCTTATCGCAAGTATACACAAAATACGATGCCTTTCTAAACTTTAGAATACACTTTTTACCTAAATAAGAGTAATAGAAACACAGAGGTATCTTTTAACTATAGACTTTAGTAAGGACAATATTAATTTTAAGCGCTTTATTAGCGTTAGGAACTTTCTTAACTTTAAATATAACGACTTATAGAACTAGATCTACTACAGAAGAACAACAAGGTTTTAATGTCTCTAGGGCCGTCGAAGACGACTAGCCTTAAAGAGGGGACCTTGTGTTACGATCTTACTATATTAGGCTAGTACAGGGCTAAGCGCAGTTAGCCTTATTAAAGCATTATATAGTATACCCAACGACTCTAATATAGCGACGTCGGTAACGTCGCTATATCGCAATAGGATCCCAACTACGCGACAAAAAAAGTATTAAGACCGTTGGACACAGAGGAACATACCTATATACCTTAGACTATATAGTTAGACTAATAGCCGACCTTAGAATAGACTTTAGTCTATTAACTTAATATCTAAATATAAGTTTCTTAACTATATTTAGGTAATATACTTTACCTTCTATTTACTCTAGTTAATTCCCTCTTACCTTCTATAATCTGTCTCGCCTCTCCTACCTTTTAGTCTCTAGTACACAAGATACCTACCATTAAGGTCGATAAGTATATAAGGCAAGTAAGCCTTAGTTCGGTCTTCCTAGCGACCGGCGTTACAGTAGTATTATTTAATAGATTTAAAGCTATTTAAGCTTAATTTTTGATAACTACTTACTACTATTATTAATAAGTATAATATAGTAAAGATAGAGAGCTACTAGCTAAAGACTATAAGCTCTCTTAAAAATATTTAGAATATTATAGCTTAAGACTATAAAAAAGATATAAATAAGTTTTTAGTTTATAATACTTACTTTAACTTTTTTAAATTTATTAACTACTTTATATACTTTTTTAAAAAGATTATAGAAAAAAATATTAATTTCTAGAATAAATACTTTTATTTTTTAAATTTTAATACTAAGTATAAGAAGTAAATTATTTAATAAATATTTTTTTATTGTTATAGTTAGATATACTTATTATACTTTAATTATAACTTCTAAGAATTTTTTATATTTTAGATATAAGCTTCTAATAAATAATAAAATAGTAAAAGTAGCTATAGCTAAAACTAAGTATATAGTATATATAAACTATACTTATATAGCTACTAAAGCTAATCTTAAAATTATAAAATAAAAAAAGTACTATGGTCAAGCTAAAACTAATATAAATTAGTATATTACTATTAAGTACTATATTCTTTTTACTAGATATAAGCCCTTTTTATCTTTATAAATATAATCTTAAACTAATAGCTTATAGTTAAGAGCTATATACTATACTTTAGTCAAAATAATAATCTTATATTTATAAACTAAATTTTATTAAATATTAATAAAAAGCTACTAAACTTAGCTATATATAAGAAGAAGAAAGAAAAGTAATAAGTAAATATATTTACTAGTAAGTATATTTAGTAAAAAGTATAGTTTAGTATATAGTTAAGCTAATAATATCTATATATCTATAGTAAGGCTATAGAGTAGTAATATTTCACTTAATTCTAGAGTCTAGATAGTATATCTTAGCTAATAAGACTACTTTATATACTCTTGTAACGCCGGTCGCTGAGAGAACCGAGCTAAGGCTTACTTACCTTGTGTACTTATTAACCTTAATAGTAAGTATCTTATGTACTAGAGACTAAAAGGTAGAAGAGGCGAAATAGATTATAGAAGGTAAGAGAGAATTAACTAGAGTAAATAGAAGGTGAAGTACGTTACCTAAATATAGTTAAGGAACTTATATTTAGATATTAAGTTAACAGACTAAAGTCTATTCTAAGGTCGGTTATTAGTCTAGCTAATGTTTCTCTGTGTCCAACGGTCCCGACACTTCCTTTGTCGCGTGGTCGGAATCCTATTGCGATATAGCGACGTTGCCGACGTTGCTATATTGGAGTCGTCGGGTATACTATATAATGCTCTAATAAGGCTGACTGCGCTTAGCCCTGTACTAGCCTAATATAGTAAGATCGTAATATAAGGTCCCCTCTTCAAGGCTAGTCGTCCTTAACGGCCCTAAAGACATTAAAACCTCGTTGTTCCCCTGTAGTAGATCTAGTTCTATAAGTCGTTATACTTAAAGTTAAGAAAGTCCCTAACGCTAATAAAGCGCTTAAGATCAATACTATCCTTACTAAAGTCTATAGTCGAGAGATGCCTCTATGTTCCCGTTGCTCTTACTTAGGTAAGAAGTGTGTTCTAAAGTCTAGAAAGGCATCGTATTTTGTGTATACTCGCAATAAGAAGTCGTGTAACGTTCGTCTGTCGTTAGAGAATAGTTAGTTCCTATCTTACGTTTGTTGTTTGTATTAATTTAACTTATTTTTAGCTCAGAGTATTTGTTCTTAGTACTTACGGGTATTAAATGTCCTCTAGGGGCAACGTAAGCGTCTAGCGGAAGAGAAGGAAGTCGTTTGTACGGCAAAAAGGTAGCGCGAAGCTATTAAAGCAGCGGTAATAGATTTAGAGAAGGAGCTCAAAAGGTTGTACGTTCAGGCGTAGAACAAAATAAATCAGAATAACACATTGTTTGAGGAAGAATAGCTGGCGGCTATGTTTAGTAATAATATCGTAAATGTACCGAGTAGCTTAAGTATAGATTTTTGTAACGATTTATTCCTAGAGTTAGGTAGTAGGCTACTAATATAGTAGGCTGGTTTATTTATAGATAACCTAGGTGCCGGCGAGGCGCACTAAATAGTAGATTAGAGTGTTAGTGCTGCTACAACCAACTAATATTCTAGTTTTAATATTGTTAAATAGTATCTTTATAGTTAGTTAGATTTCATTTCGGTTCCCATTAATTTTTGTGTTCGGAATATCCTTTCTACTTTATAAGATACTGTTGTTTGCCTCGATATTGTCTATAAGCTCGGATCGTTTTAACCTTATACTCGGGTTCTTAATTGTTAGAAAGGATTTCTAGGTTGGGTCGTTCTACTTCTTAGAAGTAGGCTAGCTTTAATAGCGCTACATAGAATATAGGATATATTCTTATTATCTTTGAGAGTTTAAGTTTAAATGTTACCGGTCTTAATTGCTGTAAGATTTTAAACGGTCCTGTCTTAGTATAGTTAAGTTTTTTACTTAGTCTGATAGTTTTTAAGTTTCTTATGAGCAAGTAAGCTCTTCCCCCCTCTTTTATGCTTATATTTAGAGTCGTCCTTAACTTATTATACTATTTCCTTGTTCGTTCGTTAATAAACTCGCTGTTAGCCTTTAACTGCTAGTATAGGGTCTTTATATTCGTTGCTATTCGTGTAGCAGTGTCGTTTTCTGCAGTGTTTTGTAGTTGTCTGCCCTAAAGAGGGTAATAGCCGTATAAGACATAGAACAGTGTCGTTTTGGTCGTATCGTTTTTTATATCGTTGTACGCTGCTTACACTACTAGTAGTATTTATACCTAGTCGTTCTACTAATAGTTAATGTATACTCGGAGATACTATTCTAGTGTTTAATTTGTCCGCTCTGTCTGTCCGTCTGTTTATAGATAGAACGACGTTAACATCTTTTATTTTGTCTCTAGTTGTTGTATTAGGGATGTTTAAAATCGTAAGACGAATTTCTAGTCTCTGTCCGAGACAATTCTTTGTAGTTAACCATAGTTTACTAGGATAATCCGAAGGAAGGTATATACTAATTGTTCTAAGTTACTAGCTTTCTTGTAAGGTACGAAGTACGCGTACTTTGTTAGTTTATCGCATATAACTAGAATAGCGTTGTAAGCTACTTCTATAAGTAAATCCTTAGAGGTTAGTAACTTAGTAATAAAGTCTAGTAAGACTGTATACTATAGTCTCTCGGGCGTCTTTAGTAGTTGTAGTTCACCGTATAGTAAATACCTCGGGTACTTGGTTCTTGCGCATACGTCGTATTCTTAGATATAATTCTCGACGTAATGTTAAATTCTCGGGATATAGTAGGTTTATATAATCTTTTTAATAGTGTTGTCGATACCCTTGTGTCCCTTCGTTAGGTTATCGTAAAAGTTACTAATAATGTGTCGGATTAGATTCCTCGGAACATAGATCTTACCTTAAAATTTGTAATAGCCCTTGCTGTTTTTAGTTAGTCCTAGGTATCGCTTCTCGTTTTCCTGGTAGGTTTCAGGATCGTTCAGGATGTCTAGGATTCGACTGTTCGGTTCGATAACAAACTCTGTTGTTATAGCTAATTGATTGTATCTAATCTTGTTATTGTGTTCTTAGAATATTGCATACTCGACGTGTTCTTTGTTATTAAGATAATTAGATCGTTGGCTTAGAGCGTTAGCTCTGTCGTTCTCGGAACCCTTCTTGTAGGTAATAATAAAGTCGTATAGAGCTATAGTTTCTAACTATCTAACTTATCTGCGGTTGAGTTTCTTTGTTGTTATAAAATAAGTTAGGTTCTTATAGTCTATATATACTATAATCGTATAGTTAGCTCCTTCTAGGTAAGCTCGCTATATTTTGAATGCTGCTATAATAGCTAAAAGCTCTTTATTGTAAATATCGTAGTTCTGTTCTATAGGTAACATTTTTCTTAAGTAGAAAGCTACTGGTCTAAGCTTTCCTTCCTTGTTATTTTAACTTATATATACTCCAATTGTATAGTCTAACGCGTCTATTTCTATAATAATCGGTAAGTTAGGGTTAAATATTGCTAGTACGAGTCTAATCTTAAAAGCTTCTTTAAGCTCTTTAAATACTAATTGTTCTTTCTACGTCTAGAAAAATCCTATTAATTGTTTTGTCTGTTAAGATAGCGGTGCTGTAATTTGGCCAAAATTAGATATCTATCGCCTATAGTAGTTAATAAAACTAAGAAACTGTTGTAACTGTTTTATATTCTTTAATGTAGGCTAGGTTAAAACGGATTAGATCTTCGAATCTTCTATTTAGAGACCGTGCTCGGTAATTATAAATCTAAGAAATTCGACGGATTGTTGGTAGAACTGGGTTTTCTTGATGTTAATTTATGAATCGGTACGCGTTAATCTCTTTAATACCTTCTTAATATATTTTTTATGTTCTTCTAGTATACGGCTGTATACTAGGATATCGTTTAGATAAGCAGTTATAAATATGTCTAGGTAATCGCTAAGTGTGTTGTTAATTAGCTTCTAAAATAATACTAATACGTTTATTAGCTTAAAGAGTATAACGCAATACTTAAAAAGTCTGTGTCTAATATAGAAGGCTGTCTTCTATTCTTTACCTTCTTTTATACAGATTAAGTTATAGGCTCCTCGTAGGTTAAACTTAGTAAATTATTGCGCGTTATATAATCGGTCTGTTATTTCGTCGATACGTAGTAAAGAGTATTAGTTTTTAATAGTTACTCCGTTTAGCTGTCTATAATCTACGTAGAGTCGTAGTTTACTATTCTTCTTTGGTACGAAGAGTATTAGGTATCCGGCTAGTAATGTTAATTTTTAGATAAATCCTTTCTTAAGATTTTTGTCGAGATAGTCGCGGAGCGCTTAATTTTCTACTTCTAATAGAAAGTATATTAAACCGAATATTAGCGTCTTACCTTCTTATAAAGGTATTGTGTAATCTTACGGTTTGTGTTCTAGAAGAGCTGAGTTCGGCTTAGCTTCTTTAAAAAGGTATCGAAATTGATCGTATTCCTTAAGTATCTTAGTAATTAACTAAGTACTTGTTGTTGTATAGAATCGTTAGCGTATAGTCGTCTTTTATTTATATTTACGTATAGTTAGCTATAGACGAGATACTACGTTAGACTTCTCTCGTAGAATGTCTAAATATTAGAGTATAGTAGTACTAACCCGCATAAGTTCTTTATCGCGCTCTTTATTCTTACTACTAAAAATAGCTTATAAGGTATTTATTCTGTAGAACGACTCTTGTCTAGAGTGTTTATACCTAGTAAAGAGGAGTTTCTTAATTCTCTAATTTACCTCTAAGTTATATTGTTATAACTAAAGTATACCTAGCACAGCGTAGTGTTAGTTAATATTTACGATATTATAAGTAATTTCTTCCTAATAGTTCTTAATTGTTATATCTATTGGCGAAGTCTTATAGTTAACTCTTCTCTCTGCCCCTTAAAATCTAAATAGTGCGTAGAATAATTTCTTTTTTTGTGTTTGTATTTAGTACTCCTTAACGTAGCGTATTAAAATAAAGTTATCTGTTACGCTTAAATCGATTATAATTTTAATGTTTCTGTAGTTTATTGTTGCCCGAGTATATAAATATGTTCTATAAGCAGCTAAGCTCGCGTAGAGCTAGACTCCTAAAGGGTCTAACCGTTGGACGGGCCGGTACTACTGCCCTCGAAGCAGTCGGCCTAGTCTTTTCTCTGTTAATTGTATACGTTCTAGAGTATTTTAGGTACCGAAACCTATTGTTAGTTAATTTGCTATAAGAATTCCTATGTAAGGTGTCCTAGTACTACTTTTATTATAACATCTAGTTTATTGTTTACGATCTCTACTTTAATTATACAACTATTGCTAGTTAAAACTTATTATATTTATAGGTTATATATTGTTAATTAAAGATATTAGTACTAACTATATAATTTTAGACCCCTAATAAGGTAGTTTACTAGTCGTTGTAGACGTAAGTAAATATATCTTAGAATATTGTTAATATCTTTATTAGCGCTTAACTTTCTATTGTAAAAGGCCAACTAATAAAGTCTCTATATTATTCCTTTCTAACGGATTAGGATTTACTCTTTCTAGTTAGTGTTGTCCTCGAGCGAGGATTTCGTATTATTAGAATCTATGTTTTTGTCTTTGAGTCGTTATCTTGCTTGTAACGTATCGTAGCTGCTATCTTGCTTAGCTTCTACGGTCTGTTCTTCCTTAGATTTCCCTTAGGTTTTTAAGTAAGGTAACCTAGGTCGTTCTCGGGTAAGGCCTAGTTCTTATATCGAACCTTGTTTTAGAGATGTTAGTTTCTTTGGTTACTATTTTAACCCCACTTTGTTAAATTTGTAAGTCGTATAATTATTATTGTAGCACGCAGTTTAGGATAGTGTTTCGTATAGTGCAACGGTATCTCGTACCTACTGCCTTAGAATAGTGCGGCTAATGTTATTCTAGTTCTATAGGTTTTGTTATTCCTATTTTATTTGTCGTTCCTTTATTTCTTCTTATAACTTAATGTCTGTATCCCAGTTTTTGTGTAAGTTAAACAAATTCTACTCGTAGTGCTTCTCGTTAGACGAAGCCTAGTAAGTGTTTTTCTAGTTACAGAAGGTATTCTAGTAGATATCCTTCTGCTCCTTAGTTAGTCTAGTAACGTACTTATACTAGTTCTAAATAGTCTTCTGTAAAAGACTCAATTCTTAAAGAAGACAACCCTCAATCGGATCCTTCTGCCAGCGGTCGGAGAAGGCTGCTAGTAGTTCTATTGCCTTATCGCGACTATTGTTCTTTTTTGTCTGAGTAGTTATATTAAACTGTTGTTATAGGAAACAGAGTTTCTAAGATCGATTATTGTGTCTGTTTCTGTCGGTACTGTTAAACTGTTATTTCTTAAAACGGTATTCCTTAACTTAATGCCCTAGTTTTCCGCAATACAAGCATAGCTTGTTCTTTATTCTATGTTCTCGTTCCTGATTGTTTAGTTTCTCTCGAGGCTTAGTAAAATTTAACTTTATTGAATCGCCTCGGTCTTATTGTAAGTTCGCTCGATTCTTTGTTCTATAGAATCTATTAGTAGAGTTACCCTTCTTTTCTATCTATCTTTCGAAGTTACTGTCGTCGATCTTCTTTGCTCGTTATATAAAGTTGTCAAGATTATTAAACTTCTCTCTACGAATATAGATTATTTTCTTAATATAATCCTTAAGTTCTTTGTAAAAAGTCTCGATAAGGGGTCTCTCGTTCTATCCTATTTAATTAACATACTGTATAAATTTAGCGGCGTACCTACTCGCTAGTCCTATTTACTTAAGGTTCCTAAGCTTTCTAATAGCAATACGTTTAGCGTCGGTCTGTCTAAAGATTTTATAAAGCTTCTTCTAAAAGAAGACAAAGCTAGCGAAGAACTCATCGGTATCCTCGCGCCTGCTCTTTATCAGAGTAAACAAGAAATCGTTGAAGTAGTACTTAACCTACTTATAAGCATCTCTATCTATATAAGAGGTAGCGAATAGAACTATAATAGTATCGTTCAAAAACTAGTCTTTATAAGTTTTAAAGTATATAGCTAGGCGTATTAAAAATAAAGTAACTTTAGAATGTTTATCTAAGAAGCTTTTTTCTATCTTAATGTTAACGTCCGATATTTTACTTGTGCTGGCTATTCTGTTGGTCAATCTGTTCGCAGCGTTGTGGCTATTGGGTGCCGAAGTAGTAGACAAATAATCTGCTTTCTCTACTTTCGTAGCGAGTCTATTAAAGTATAACGCTAGTCGCTAGAAGAACCGAACTAAGGCTTACTTATCTTATATACTTATCGACCTTAATAGTAGGTATCTTGTGTACTAGAGACTAAAAGACAGGAGAGGCGAGATAGATTATAGAAGGTAAGAGAGAATTAACTAAAGTAAATAGAAGGTAAAGTACGTTACTTAAATATAGTTAAGAAACTTGTATTCAAATATTAAGTTAATAAACTAAAGTTTATCTTAAGGTTGGCCATTAGTCTAGCTATATAGTTTAAGGTATATAGATATATTTCTCTGTGTCTAACGGTCCTAACACTTCCTTTATCGCGTAGTCGGGATCCTATTGCGATATAGCGACGTTGCCGACGTCGCTATATTGGAGTCGTCGGGTATACTGTATAATGCTCTAATAAGGCTAGCTGCGCTTAGCCCTGTACTAGCCTAATATAGTAAGATCGTAACAACTCTCTTATCTACTCTACTATTAGTATATATAATATATTAACTACTTTAAGCGCTTAATTAAGATTATATAAGACTTATATTCTAATTATATATAATCTTCTAGTATTAGTACTATACTATTAGTACTAGAGGTCTAAGCTACTTAATAGAATATATAATATACTAAGATTCTAAAAGAACTATACTTAGCTATATAATAATATTAACTTACTTTTATATACTCTTAGAGTTTAAAGTTACATTTAACTATAGTTCTATTTTTATATATAGTAGTACTAGTAGTATATATTACTAGTAATATTTACTAATATTACTTATTTTTCTATACTATCTTATTATAAATAACTTACTAGTTAGTTTATAGTAAGTTAATACTATAGATAAATTATAGTAGACTTTATAAAGATCTTTATAGATAGTATATAATCTAGATAGTACTTAAAATATAACTACTAAATTAATTATTTACTATAAAACTATTAAATCTTTATATAAAGTTCTAGTTTAGTTTATATATAATATATATCTTTATAGAATACTATATACTTTATATATTATTTACTATACTTTAATATAATAAATAGTCTTATCTACTTTATTAAAAAAAGATAGCTATTAAGTATAGTAATAATAAATATAGTATTAATAATAACTTATAAAGTAGTAGTTTATATCTAGCTATTATTTCTTTTTATTTTCTATAAATAGACTTCTAAGCTATAATAATAATAATAGTACTACTTAGAGTAACTTTAATAATAATAAGCCTATATAGATTAATTCTAAGCTAAATATAGAAAGCTCTACTAACTATATAGTAATATCTCTTATTAAAAGCTCTTATAAAAGTAAGAATAGCTATTATATATTAAAGCCTATAAAAGATTTTTTTACTAAGAATAATAATATAACTACTAAAGTTAAAAAGACTTTTTTAAATATTATTAAAGATAAGATATAAGCTAATATAAATAGTAACAATAATCTAGCTAACCTCTATAACTATATAAGTACTTACTTATCTTATATATACTTAAGCTAAGTAATTAAATAATATAAATAATTATCAAGTAACTTACTAGCTAATAATAAATATTAAGATATTTATAATAAAGATCTTAAAGTAAATAATGATAATTTAATAGTAACTTTTAAGTATATACTTTTATTTTTGTACTAGTTCTTTTTAATAATTCTACTATAAGTAGTAGATAATAATATACTATTATCTAGCTTAAAATATCTTTATAACTATTTTCTCTAATACTATTATTTAAAAATATACTATAGCTTACTACTATAAGTAAAGTAAATATAATTTTATTTACTTTTAGCTTATACTTTAAAAAAACAATAAATTATACTAAAACTATATATATCTTTAATAAATCCTTATATTTAACTTAAAAGTATATAAGTTATTAGCTAAGCTTAATACTTTAAAGTAATATATTTACTTTTATTTACTTTTACTATATATAAAATAAATATTACTAACTATAACTTCTAAAAGTAAGCTTTATTTATAGCTAGCTAAAAGTAAAAGTAAAACAAAGCTATATATTTAATATAATAAACTTAAATATACTAGTTTAATCTATTAAACCTTATTTTTATTATTTTATAAAGTAACTTATAGTAAAAGATATACTTTAAAATAGTTTATTATACTAATAAGCCTATAGAGTATTAGTATTTAAGTTTATAGAGTATATTTATATATATCTATTTAAATAATATATACTATAGTTTAAATAGTAAGTCTATTATTTTAAATAATCTTATTTACTTATATACTTCTATACTTATAATATTTAATACTATATCTTATATATATATTATATTTATTAGCTAAAATTACTATTCTATAACTTTGATAGCTAATAAAAAAAGTTTATTCAACTATATAAGTAATTATTAAAATCTCTACTTTTAAATTTAATAGTAATTTATATACTTATTTAATTATAATCTTTTATATAATAAAGCTATTTTTAACTAAAAATAGCTTACTAGAGCTATTACTAAGTAATATTAATAGCTTTAAAAATAAATTTTTCATTAATTATTAACTTTTATTTAATCTTAATAGCCTTTATATTAAAGTTTTATCTAAATAGTCTTTTATTTACTATATAGTAAATTTAGCTATAAATACTATTAGAGCTATATACTATATATAACTAGTTTATAGTAAGCTTAAATACTAAGAATATTTAAAAACTATATTTTTAATATACTAATAAGTAAAGTAGTTATTAGTCTATCTATAATTCTATTTATTAATAACTTTCTTGTTTACTATAATATATATTAATTTTTTAAATTATTCTATTAAATTTTTATATATCTACTATACTATAAATACTATAAGATTACTAATACTTTTACTATTACTTTTAGCTTTTATAGTATTAATCTAAATAATATAGTTTATTATTTTAAAAAGCTTTTTATAGACTTAATAAAAGATACTTAGCTAGAATCTAAAAATAATAATATTACTAATCTCTATTCTATAATAATAATAATTTTAATTTAACGTCTAATACCGGTCTCTAGAGAACTATATAGACGGTCTAACTTAGCTAGAGAAAAACTCTAAGAGAGAAAAACTCTTAACTTACTCTACTACTATATATATAACTTAGTTATACTTATATATACTATTTCTCTATCTTTTATTTACTATCTAACTTTTTAACACTATTTCTAGCTAAAAACTTCTTCTTTTCTCTATTTTACCTATCTTTAGTCTTTTAACCTTTTAAAGGGTCGCTAATTTTAAGTAAATTCCTAGTTAATTTTATATATAGTATAGAATTAATCTAACGCTTTACTAGTAATAAACTATTAGACTATATATATAGCCAATATTAGAACTATAAGTAGCTATTAAAGGCTCTCTATTTAGTATTTATTTAGAAGTTCTAATCTATTATAGAGAAGTTAAAATAGAAGTATATATATAACGCCGGTTGCTAGGAAGACCGAACTAAGGCTTACTTACCTTGTATACTTATCGACCTTAATAGTAGATATCTTGTATACTAGAGACTAAAAGGCAGAAGAAGCGAAACAGATTGTAAAGGATAAAAGAGGCTTAACTAGAGTAAATAGAAGGTAAAGTACGTTATTTAAATATAGTTAAGAAACTTATATTCAAATATTAAGTTAATAGACTAAAGTCTATTTTAAGGTTAGTTATTAGTTTAGCTATATAGTTTAAGATATATAAATAGGTTTCTTTATATTTAACGGTTATAATAGCTTTTTTGTCGCGCTATTGGAATTCTATTGCGATATAGCGACGTTGCCGATATCGCTATATTGAAGTTATTAGGTATCTTATATAATACTCTAATAAGGCTGGCTACGCTTAGCTTTATACTAGTTAAATGTAGTAAGACCGTAATATAAGGTTTCCTCTTTAAGACTAAGTTGTTATATTTAAAGTTAAGAAGGTTTCTAACGCTAATAAAGCGCTTAAAATTAATACTGTTTTTACTAAAGTTTATAGTTAAGAGATAACCTTTATATTTCTGTTGCTCTTATTTAGATAAAAAGTGTATTCTAAAGTTTAGAAAGGTATCGTACTTTATATATATTTGCGATAAAAAGTTGTATAACGTTTATTTATCGTTAAAGGATAGTTAGTTTCTATTTTAACATTTATTCAAGCTAGTTTTAACTTATTTAGCTTAGAGTATCTATTCTTAGTACTTATAGTTATTAAACGCTCTTTAGAGGTAGCATAAGCGTTTTAGTAAAAGAGAAGAAAGTTGTTTGTACGGCAAAAAGGTAGCGCAAAGCTATTAAAGCGGCGGTTATTAATTTAAAGAAGAAGCTTAAAAGGTTGTATATCTGAGCGCAAAATAAAATAAATTAGAATAATAGATTATTCAAAAAAGAATAGCTAGCGGCTATATTTAGTAGTAATATTGTAAATATACTAAGTAGCTTAAGTATAGATTTTTGTAATAATTTATATCTAAAGTTAGGTAGTAGGCTACTAATATAGTAAACTAGTTTGTTTATAAGTAACTTAAGTACCGACAGAGTATACTAAATAGTAAATTAGAGTATTAGTGCTGCTACGACCGATTAATATTTTAGTACTAATATTGTCGAATAGTGTCTTTATAGTCAGTTAGGTTTTATTTTAGTTTCTATTAGTTTTTATATTTAGAGTGTCCTTTCTATTTTATAAGATATTGTTGTTTACCTCAGTATTTTTTATAAGCTTAAATCGTTTCGACCTTATACTTAGGTTCTTAGTTATTAGAAAGAATTTCTAGATTAAATTATTCTACTTCTTAAAAGTAGGCTAGTTTTAATAGTGCTACGTAGAATATAGAGTATATTCTTATTATTCTTAAAAGTTTAAGTTTAAATATTACAGATCTTAATTGCTATAAGATTTTAAACGGTTTTATTTTAGTATAGTCGAGTTTTTTACTTAATCTAACAGTTTTTAAGTTTCTTATAAGTAAGTAAGCTCTTTCTTCTTCTTTTATACTTACGTTTAGGGTAGTTTTTAACTTATTATACTATTTTCTAGTGCGTTCGTTAATAAACTTGCTGTCGGACTTTAACTACTAGTATAGAATCTTTATTCTTATAGCTATTCATATAGCTATTTCGTTCTTAATAGTATTTAATAGTTATCTGTCTTAAAGAGGGTAATAGCTGTATAAGGCATAGAACGGAGTTATTTTTGTTGTATCGTTCTTTGTATTATTATACGCGGCTTGTATAATTAGTAACAGCTGTATCTAGTTATCTTGCCAGTAATTAATATATACTCAGAGGTACTATTCTAAGGTCTAGTTTGTTCGTTCTGTTTGTCCGTCTGTCTACAAATAAAATAATGTAGACATTTTTTATTTTGTCTTTAGTTATTGTATTAGGGATGTCTAAAATTGTAAGACAAATTTATAATCTCTATTGAAGACAATTCTTTGCGGTTAGCTATAGTTAGCTAGAATAATTTAAAGGAAGATGTACGCTAATTGTTCTAAATTGCTAGCTTCCTTATATAATATAAAATATATGTATTTCGTTAGCTTATTATAAATAAATAAAATAGCGTTGTAAGCTACTCTTATAAGTAAATCCTTAGAAAGTAGTAACTTAGTAATAAAGTTTAATAAGACTGTATACTATAGCCTCTTAAATATCTTTAGTAATTATAGTTTACTGTATAGTAAATGCTTCGGATGCTTAGTTCTTATATATATATTATATTCTCGGATATATTATTTAACGTAATGTTGGATTCTTAAGATATAGTAAGTTCTTATAATTCTTTTAATAGTATTATTAATACTCTTATATCTCTTTATAAAGCTATTGTAAAAGTTACTAATAATATTTTGGATTAGATTTCTTAGAACGTAGATTTTTTCTTAAAATTTATAATAGCCTTTATTATTCTTAGTTAGTTTTAGGTATTGTTTCTCGTTCTTCTAGTAAGTTTTAGGGTTATTTAGAATATCTAGGATTTAGCTGTTTGGTTTAATAATAAACTTAGTTGTTATAGCTAATTAATTGTATCTAATCTCGTTGTTGTATTTTTAAAGTATTGCGTGCTCGACGTGTTTCTTGTTATTAAGGTAGTTTAATTGTTAGCTAAGAGCGTCGGCTCTATTGTTCTTAAAACCTTCCTTGTAGGTAATAATAAAGTTATATAAAGCTATAGTTTCTAACTATCTAACTTATTTGTAGTTAAGTTTCTTTATTGTTATAAAGTAAGTTAGGTTCTTATAGTTTATATATACTATAATTATATAGTTTGCTTTTTTTAAGTAAGCTCGCTATATTTTAAATGCTGCTATAATAGCTAAGAGCTCTTTATCGTAAATATTGTAGTTCTGCTCTATAAGTAATATTTTTTTTGAGTAAAAAGCTACTAGTCTAAGCTTTCCTTCCTTATTTTTTTAACTTATATAGGCTCTAATAGTATAGTTTAACGTATTTATTTTTATAATACTTAGTAGGTTAGAGTTAAATGTTGTTAGTACAAGTTTAATCTTAAAGGCTTTTTTAAGCTCTTTAAATATTAATTATTCTTTTTACGTCTAAAAGAATTCTATCGATTATTTTGTCTGTTAAGATAGCGGTACTATAATTTAGCTAAAATTAGATATTTATTACCTATAGTAGTTAATAAAACTAAGAAACTATTATAATTATTTTATATTCTTTAGTATAGGCTATATTAGAACAAATTAAATTTTTAAATCTTTTATTTAAAGACTGTACTCGGTAATTATAAATCTAAGAAATTCGATAGATTGTTAGTAAAACTAAGTTTTCTTAATATCGATTTATAAATTGGTAGACGCTAATCTTTCTAAAACTTTTTTAATATATTTTCTATATTTTTTTAGTATATAGCTATATACTAGAATATCGTTTAGATAAGTAGTTATAAATATATCTAAGTAATTACTAAGTATATTGTTAATTAGTTTTTAAAATAATATAGATAGGTTTATTAGCTTAAAGAGTATAACGCAATACTTAAATAGTCTGTATCTTGTACGAAAGGCGGTTTTTTATTCTTTACCTTCTTTTATATAAATTAGGTTATAGGCTCCTTAAAAGTTAAACTTAGTAAACTATTACGCGTTATATAATCGATCTATAATTTTATCGATATATAGCAACGAATACCGATTTTTTATAATTATCCTGTTTAATTGTTTATAGTCTATATAAAGTCTTAGTTTACTATTCTTCTTCGGTATAAAGAGTATTAGATATTCGGCTAGTAATATTAATTTTTAGATAAAGCCTTTTTTAAGGTTTTTATCGAAATAATCGCGAAGCGCTTAATTTTCTACTTCTAATAAAAAGTATATTAAATTAAATATCGGTATCTTACCTTTTTATAAAGATATTGCATAATCTTACAGTTTATATTCTAGTAGAGCTAAGTTCGGCTTAGCTTTCTTAAATAAGTATTAAAATTAATTATATTTCTTGAGTATCTTAGTAATTAACTAAGTACTTGTCGTTGTATAGAATTATTAGCATACAGTCGTTTTTTATTTATACTTATATATAGTTAGCTATAGATAAGATACTACGGTAGACTTTTTTTATAAAGTATCTAAGTATTAGAGTATAGTAGTACTAATCTGTATAAGTTCTTTATTGCGCTTCTTATCTTTACTACTAAAAATAGCTTATAAGGTATTTATTCTGTAGAATAACTCTTATTTAGAGTGCTTATACTTAGTAAAGAGGAGTTTCTTAGTTCTTTAATTTACTTTTAAGTTATATTATTGTAACTAAAGTATACCTAATACAGCGTAGTACTGGTTAATATTTACAATATTATAAGTAATTTCTTCTTAATAGTTCTTAATAGTTATATTTATTAGCAAATTTTTGTAGTCGACTGTTTTCTCTGCCTTTTAGAATTTAAATATTATATAAAGTAATTTTTTCTTTTATATTTATATTTAATACTCTTTAACGCAGCGTATTAAAATAAAGTTACCTATTACGCTTAAAATAATTATAATTTCAATATTTTTGTAGTTTGTTGTTGCCTAAGTATATAAATATATTCTATAAGTAGCTAAGCTTACATAAAGCTAGACTCTTAAAAAGTTTAACTGTTAAACAGGTCGGTACTACTGCCCTTAAAGTAGTCGGTCTAGTCTTTTTCCTATTAATTGTATACGTTCTAGAGTATTTTAAGTACCGAAACCTATTATTAGTTAATTTACTATAAGGATTCCTGTATAAGGTATTTTAATACTACTTTTATGATAACGTCTAGTTTATTGTTTACGATCTTTACTTTAATTATACAACTATCGTTAGTTAAAACTCGTTGTATTTACAGATTATATATTGTTAATCGAAGATATTAGTACTAACTATATAATTCTAAACTTCTAATAAGATAGTCTATTAGTTATTGTAAACGTAAGTAAATATATTCCGGAGTATCGTTAATGTCTTTATTAGCGCTTAACTTCTCTTTATAAAAGGCTCTCTAATAAAGTCTCTATATTATTCCTTTCTAACAAATTAGAGTTTATTCTTTCTAATTAGTATTATTCTCGAGAGTAACTTTCGTACTATTAGAATCTATATTTTTGTCTTTAAGTCGTTATTTTGCCTATAACGTATTATAGGTGCTATCTTACTTAATTCCTACGGCTTATTCTTTCTTAAATTCCCTCTAAGTCTCTAAATAAGGTGACTTAGGTTGTTTTTAAGTAAAGCCTAGTTCTTGTATTGAACCTTGTTTCGGAGATATTAGTTTCTTTGGCTACTATTCTAATCCCTGCTTATTAAATTTATAAATCGTATAATTGTTATCGTAGTACGCGGTTTAGAATAGTGTTTTATATAATGTAACGGTACTTTATACCTAATACCTCGGGATAGTGCGGTTAATATTGTTTTAGTCTTATAAGTTCTATTGTCTCTGTTTTATTTAACGTTCTTTTATTTCTTTCTATACCTTATTGTCGGTATTCTAATTCGTATGTAGCTTAAATAAGTTTAGTTTTAATAGTAGTTCTAAGTCTTAAAGCATATTAAGAGTCTTTGTTAAAGTCGTTATATTAAATTATTGTCGCGGCGAGCGGGGTTTTAGAGGTCGCCTATTGTTGTACTCGCTTCGCCCTATACTATTAAACTGTTGTTTCTTAGAATAGTATTTCTTAACTTAATACCCTAGCTTTCCGCAATATAAGTATAGTTTGTTCTTTATTCTATATTCTCTTTCCTAGTTGTTTAGTTTCTCTCGAGGCTTTATAAAATCTAACTCTATTGAATTGCTCCGGTCTTATTATAAGTTTGCTCGATTCTTTATTCTATAAAACCTATTAGTAGGGTTACCCTTCTTTTTTATCTATCTTTCGAAGTTACTGTCGTTAATCTTCTTAGCTCGTTATATAAAACTATCGAGATCGTTAAACTTTTCTCTACAAATATAGATTATTTTCTTAATATAGTCTTTAAGTTTTTTATAAAAGGTCTCGATAAGGGATTTCTTGTTCTATCCTATTTAATTAGCATACTGTATAAATTCGACGGTATATTTACTTGCTAGTCTAATTTACTTTAGATTTTAAAGCTTTTTAATACCGATGCGTCTAGCGTCGGTCTAACTAAAAATCTCTCTAAGCTTTTTTTAGAAGAAAACGAAATTAACGAAGAATTTATTAGTATTCTCGCGCTTACTCTTTATTAGAGCAAATAAGAAGTCATTAAAGTAGTACTTAAACTACTTATAAGCGTTTCTATTTATATAAGAGATAGCAAATAAAACTATAGTAGTGTTGTTTAAAAACTAGTTTTTATAAGTCTTAAAGTATATAGCTAGGCGTATTAAGAATAAAGTAACTTTAGAACGTTTATTTAAAAAGCTTTTTTCTATCTTAATATTAATATTTAATATCTTACTTATATTAGCTATTCTATTAGCTAACCTATTTATAGCGTTGCGGCTATTGGGTACTAAAGTAGTAGATATAATTAATCTACTTTCTCTACTTTTATAGCGAGTCTATTAAAGTATAACGCTAGTCGCTAAAAAAACCGAACTAAGGCTTACTTACCTTATATACTTATCGACCTTAGTAGTAAGTATCTTATATGCTAGAAACTAAAAGATAAGAGAGGTAAAACAGATTATAGAGAGTAAGAGAGGCTTAACTAGAGTAAATAGAAGGTAAAGTATATTACTTAAATATAGCTAAAAAACTTATATTTAGATATTAAGTTAATAAACTAAAGTCTATTCTAAGGTTGGCTATTAGTCTAGCTATATAGTTTAAGGTATATAGGTAGGTTTCTCTATGTCCGACGGTTGCGATAGCTTCTTTGTTGTGCTATCGGGATTCTATTGTAATATAGCGACGTCGCGGACGTTGCTATATCGGAGTTATCGGGTATCCTATATAATGCTCTAATAAGGTTAGCTGCGCTCAGCCTTGTACTAGCTAAATGTAGTAAGACTGTAACAATATATTTAATAGTCTAGAGGCCTTATCTATAGTTATAACTAAGACTAATATTAGAGACATTAATATAAAACAGCTAAGTATTTAGTTTAAGTATCTTTAAGCGTAGAAAAAATAGTACTATAGTTATAGCCTTAGAGAGCTATATATAGAGCTTTCTATAGTTAAAATACTATAGTATCTTTTAGGCTATAAAAGTATATACTCTGTCGTTAAGTTAGTAGGTAGCTTAATATTATTTCTATTTTATTACTAAAAAGGTCTTTATAACTATCTTAGAGCGTACTATATATTATATATTACTACTAATACGCTTTTGTAGGATAAAGAACTATACTTTAAACTTTTTTTAATATATATAGGGCCTTTAATAAATTTACTTTAGTTACTTTATACTTACTTAGAACTAGTTAAGTACTATATTAATTTTAAACTCTACTAGAGCTTGTTATATACTAAGTATATATTAAATATTTAAGATATATATATATATAAGTTTACTAGTAGAATACTAGTTTTCTTTTTAAGAACTATAATAAAGGTTCTTTAGTAAGCTCTTATAGTATAATAAAGATAATTATTTTACTTTTTAGTAAGAGCTTACTTAGTATATCTTAGTAGCTTATATAACTTTATTAATATACTCTATTTTAAAGTTCTATAGAGTATACTAGACTAAATAACCGCTATATAGATTATAGCTATATATCTAGCTAATACGCCCTATATTAATGCTATAATCTAATTTAAGTATAAAAGGCTCTCTTTACTCCTTTAAGTAATATAGTTAAGCTATACCCTTTATATAAGCTTTAAATTAACTTATATATCTAAAATATATATCTCTTTTTTTTTAAACCTAAATACTCTAACTATTAACTTAAATAGATAAGGCTAGGTCGGTCTATAAGTATTTTCTACTTTAGATTAAGTATATAAGCTAGTATTTCTCTAGAGTAAACTATATACTATAGCAAACTGTCTCTACTCTATAAAATTTATATATATATTCTTTTATATATTAATTAGTAATATACTATAGTAAGCTAATAATATAGAATTTGTTTACTATAATACTATAATATACTATTAAACATACTTTTATAGTAAGAGATATCTAGTAATTATATAAAAACTTATATAAAGTAATTACTATACTTAATATTACTGCTCTATACTTATAAATAGCTTTTTACTATTAGCCAAATATAAAGATAAAGAAGAGGATTTAAAGTTTACTACTATACTACCTAATATCTTTTATTACTATATTTTAACCTTTTTATTAGACTTTATTTTTATAATACTATTACTAAGTACTTACTAGGCTTACTATAATATTAAAACTCTTTTATTTAATTATACCTTTATATACTATCTTTATAAAGCTATAACTTATAAATATAGTAGATCTAATATTATATCTTTTTATAGTAAAGTAAAACAGCTATAATACATTTTTATATAGCTCTATAAGTCTTTATAAAGCTATTTATAAATAGCTTTATACTAATATACTATAGAGATAATAACTATTAATCGATAATTAATCTTAGTAACTTTATATAAGTATATAATAGCTTTATATGTATTAATTAGCTATTTACCTACTACTTTTAGTATAATAATCTCTTATTTTTTATTACTATAGTACTTTACTAAATAAAAAATAAAGATAGTATAGTAGTAAGTAATAAGGTATTAGGCCTATAGATATAGTAATTAAATAAATAGTATATCTTTAGACTACTAGTAGTAGTAAATAAGATAGTATACTTTATAAAGATATCTCTAAATATAAGTATTTTATAAAATAGTAGTAATAAGAAGATTATAAAGAAATAGTTTTAGTTAAAGTATAACTAAAGTATAGATTATATACAAGTAAGTACTATAGTAATATAAGTAATAAATATAATATATATATTTAAATAATATACTTAATACAAAAGTCTTTATAGTACTTATATTAGCTTTTAATATATATAACCTAATATATAAAGATAGTTAATATAGTAGTAATATTAGTATATATTAGATAATAAGTACCTTACTACTATATTATAATTTAATTGCTAGATACTATAGTAATATCTAATATTAATATACTTATAAGCGCTAACTAATTTATACTACTAATCTTACTACTAATATTAGTACTATTATATACTATATTAGCCCTATACTAGCCCTATACTTTAGCTCTCTAGAGTAACTTTAAGGTTTTATTCTACTTTTAATTTTAATAGAAGTTATAATAATAGCTTTTATTATAAACTAAAAGTTCTAATAATTAGTATTTTTTTACTTTAACTTCTATTCTACTTCTGCTTCTAATAGAATTACTATATTTTATAGAAAACTCTATATATAATAGTAGAATAGCTAATCTAAGTTTAATTCTAATAAGAACTAGCTATTTTAATAGAATAAAATAATAAGTAATAAGTATAATAGTAATAAAGACTTAATAAAAGCTATTATACTAGATATATAACTAGTTAAAAGCTAAAGTTAAAATAATTAAATTAATAGCTAGCTACCTTAGAGACCCTCTTAGAAGTTTGGATATAGTTGTTCTCTAGTACTAAAAAAGTTATAATAAAGTTATTAGTATTTTAATAGTAGAAATCTAGATTATAAAGGGTACTAAAGCTATACTATTACTAAAAATAGTTTTTAAGATTAAGTCTATATCTAGAAAAATATAAGATTCTATATATACTATATATTTAGCTTCTAAATATATTTTTATAATAGTTCTAGATATAAGTATAGCTATAAAATCTACTAGTATATATATATAAGTTTAAAACTAAGAGTATATCTAGATTATCTTCTAGGTATCTAGATTAATATATATTTAAAATTTTATTTTTATTAAAGATTTAGTAGTAGTTATAAGATCTAGTTTATACAATATAGATAATATAAACCTAATATAAAACTAAATATAGACTATTTTAGAAAGCTACGCTAGAGTTATCTGACCCTATTTAAAAGAAGAAGTAGCTATCTAGTAATCTAAGGCTATCTTAGTAACTAGCAATACTAGAAAAAATCTTTTTAGTTTTTAAGGATCTAGGCTAAAAGTTAGTATAGCAAGATATTTTACTATCTAGTATAGTAACTAGCTAGCTAAGGTAGACTTAGATAGAAAAAAATAAAGTTATAATTTCTAGACCTTATGACTACTACTACTACTACTACTACTAGAACTAAAACTAGAACTAAATAAAAATCTAAATTTCAAGAAGAGTTAGACTAGTCTTAGGTTGTTTATTTAATATAAGGTTATAATATAGCTATAACATAGTAGTAAAACTATATTAGATCTTATTTTTACTATAATTATAATTATAATAACTATTATAACTAGATTATTAGTAAAAATTAATATTTTAGTAGGAGTAGTAGTTATAAGATCTAAATATATAAGTATTTTTTAATATAGTATGATCTAGCCTTGAAACTGTTCTATACCTATTTTAGTATAGTATTACAATAATATTCTAATAGTATTCTAATAGTATTTTAACCTATAGAATAGGCTATAAGATAGTATAGAAATTTAGAACTAGATAAATCAGAAGTCTAGTATTAAGATAGATATCTATATTAGAGATTCTAGTATATTCAGTCTATTAAGCTATACTAAAGCTACTATATAAAGAATAAAACTAGATATATCTACTAATTCTTAATAACTATAAATAAATAGATTAATAAGTTTTTTTATACTTTAGAAACTATATTAAAAAGATAGTATAATAATTAGCTATTAGAGTATAATATAGTAATTAATCTAATATAATTTATATCTAATTTAAACTAAAATTAGCTACTATACTATACTTAAAGATTAGTAGTAGTTATAGTAGTATACTTGTTTTTTTACTAGCTATATATCTACTAATAATTATTAGTGTAACTATATCTTTTAATTAATATCTATAAAAATATTTTTACTTAGTTCTATTTAATAAACTACTAATATATTTATCTAGATACTAGTTTTTTATCCAATTAGAAAATTATTATATATATATAAAGAATTTTCTGTAAAAGATAGTAATTTTATTAAAAGTAGAAGAAGAATAAAAGTTAAAGTAAAAAAAAACTAATTATTAGAACTTTTATTTTATAGTAAAAGCTATTACAACTTCTATTAAAAGTAAAAGTAGAGAAAAAGCTTATATTTTCAAAAAAAAAAATTTTAGTATTTTATACAGATAAGATAAAAGATTATTGAAAAAGAGTTATTTCAATTACTTTTTTTTAGAAAAATTTTAGCCTTTAAGTATTTTAAAATATATAGTTTAGAACCTAATAACTCTAATTAATAAATTTTTATTATTCTTTAGCTTTACTTTATCTATTAATAGCTTCTTATAGTCTATAGAGCTATAGCTATATAGTTAGTATTATTAGTACTTCTTTATAAGAGACTTTATAATTAATATATAAATATATCTATATATATAATTTTAACTATAATAGCTTTACTAGTTACTCTTTTTAAAGAGAATGTAGATATTAATAAAAGTATAGTTAAGAAGAAGATACTATTTAGCTTACTAGAGGTAAAGCTAGTAGATATATTAAACTAAGTAGCAGACTTAATACTAGTTAGTATAGCTAATAACGCCTATATACTAATTATAGAGATATACTCTAAGTAGTAAATTACTCTTAATAAGCTTAAATTTTACTATTACTATACTTTATAGTAGTTTATCTTTGTATCTCTTTAGAATTCTATCTATAAATTTAATAGTCATTATAAAGAAGATAATTCTATTATTATATAAGAGACTATAGTTAATTCTACTATTAGTAGAGACTATCTTATAGTATTTACCTTTTAAAAAGGCTTTATTTCTAGAATTATATAGTCTTTAAAGCTTAGAATAGAGGTATTACTAGAGCTTATTATTAATACTACTATATATACTATAGCCTATATCTCTGTAGATAAGAAAAAGCTTTTTAGAGGTAAATAGATTATAAATCTATAGTATATAGTACTACTAGCTATATTACTAGAAGACTATAAGTAGAGTAGAAATAATAGCTTTAGTATTAGAGAACTAGACTTTAAATTTAGATTTAAGGCTGATTAGACTATACTTATTCTTTTCTTAGTACTATACTATTTTAAGTATATAAATCTTAGTAGTAACAATCTATATCTTTAAACTAAGTAGAAATACCTTTAATAGAGCTATCATAATATAAATATTATAGTTTTCATAATATACTACCTTATAGCCTATTCTATAGGTTTAGATACTATTATAATCTTATTATTAGACTATTATATAATAGATATAGAACGGTTTTAAAACTAGATTAAACTAATTTTAAAAACTCTTATAAATTTAAATCTTATAACCGCTACCGCTACTAAAATACTTTATAATACTAGTAATATAGCTATAATATATTTTATTACTATTAATAGAGTAGAAATAAGATCTAATCTAGTTTTACTACTATATTATAACTATGTTATAACTTTGTATTAAATAAACAACCCGCTATTAGTCTAACTCTACTAATCTAAATTTTAATATACTTTTAGTATAAATAGCGGTTATAAGATCTAGAATATATAATTCTATTTTTTCTTCTAAGTCTAGCTTAGCCTAGTAGATACTATACTAGGTACTAGAATAGCTTTCTATAGTAACTTTTGGCCTAGATTCTAAAACTTTAATAATTTTTTATCTAGCGCTGCTAATTAGTAAGTTAGCTTTATGTTACTAGATAGCTACTTCTTCTTTAAAATAGGGTTAGTTAAACCTAGCGTAGCTTCCTAAAATAGTTTTATATATAGTTTCTTAGTAGTATTATATTACCTATATTATCTAGAATTAAATATTGTAACTATAACTAGAACTTTTTTAGATAATTTTCTTAATTTTCTTAATTTTCTAGATAATCAGAATAGAATACAAACTAGTAGCTTAGTAAAAATATAGTTAAATAAATAGATATATATATATATATTAGTATAGTAGCTCTAACTTCAGTTAGAATTTACTAAATTATAAATATATTACTAGATATAGACTCTTTCACTACTATAGATATAGAGAGTAGATATCTAAGAAACTATTCTAGTTTTAATATAGTTTTAGTAGTTTATTTAATCTAGATTAGTATAGTATAGATACTAAAAACTATATTATAACCTTTTTATAACTATACTATAACTATCTCTAAACATTTAAGAGAGCCTCTAAAGTATATACTTATTAATAGTAAGGTAAGTACTAGTAGTATCCCTAGGTATAAAGAAGTATATTACTAAAGGTACTAATATTCTTTTAAGATAGTTTCTTATTATTATACTCTTACTAGAGTAGTTAGAGTTATAAGTATTAATTTATTCATTTAAATTAGTTATATAGTATAGTAGCTCTTATCTCTATATTTAATAGCTAGTCTTATAGCTCTTCTTTCTAGTATAATACCATTATTAGTATACTAAATATATCTATAATAATAATAATACTAAGATATGTCTAGGCTTCTATTAAAATAATTAGCTTCTAAACTCGCTACTATAGAATTTCTTCTAGCTCTTGTTAAAGAGGTGCAGGGAAGAAGAAGAATACTACTACAAAGAGTAGGAAGACGAGACCAGCTTAAGACTGGTACAATACTTAGGCTTAGTACAGGTACAATACTTAGTAGCAAAGAGAAGCTGTTGTTATATTGTCTATCTTATTAGCTAGAATTCTCTAAAAAGATCTTAGCTTATATATCTAAGTCTAGCGGCCTGTATAGAACTTATTAGATATCTATTCTTTTTAATAGGAGCTAAATAACCCGTAACTTACCGTATAAGACAATAATTCTATCTATCTAAAACTATTAGTCTTTAAGTCTATTTTATGTTGTCTTAGACTACAGGCCAGCTGTTTAGAACGAGTTATATAATGCTCCTTTTTGTCCTAGACTCGGGCTACTAGGTCCGACCCTTTAGATAAAAGGCTTGTTCTATTTTAGACCGAGACAGCTAGTAGGACCTATTCGATACTCCAGGCCTCTAAGGGTTCCGGCTAACTAGCTAGTTGGTTAATTTTTAACAGCTCTTCTTAGTAGTATAGATATATATACTTATTAGTATTCTTAACTATTATTAACTAGACCTATATAGAAAAGATCTAGTTAAATATTACTATTAGTAATATTATATCTATACTATTTAGAAGAATTATATAGAATATATACTAGAGAATATTAATACTAATAGAGTTAGTAGATAATAGTAGTAATAAAGAGGTAGTAGCTTATTATCTATACTTTAGTAGGTTCTCTATATTATACTCTTTTAAATCTACTTAAGACTAGATTTAATTAAGCCTTCTATACCTTACTATATAATAATAAAGATTAGTAGGACTATCTTCAATTAAAAAGCTTATATAAGCTATCTATATAGATTATCTAATTAGATAATATACTAGTATCTAGGTAAGTATCTAGATAAAAGGAATTAATAAGCCTACTATCTCTAATTACTAGAGCTACTATCCCTTCAGTACTATAAATATTCTCTATCCTCTAGCTCTTATAGTTATCTAGATCCTCCTATAGGTACCTTCTTTCTATACTATACTATAAAAGGACTCTCTTACAGGTCCCTTCTAGATTCGCGCTCGACCTACGTTTTTATAAGTTATACTAGCCCTCTAGGGGAAGAGATTATATAGTATACTTACGGTATATACTATATATTATACTGTAGATGCGCGCGCACAGACAAACTTTGTATACAATAGTTACGTAGGGTGGTGGCCCTAGTAATTGGAGGTGGTAGGCTTATCAACTCCCCTAGGTAAGCATGTTGACAGTTCATCGGATAGAGACGCTAGTCCTAATCCTCCTTTTCGTCCTCAGCTGTCTTTCCTAGAGCAGACCTTCCTGGAGGTTTCTTGAATGGGTGGGAAGGTAAGATATGCTTGTCCGCTCTACCCTTGCCCTTGCTATTATCCGCACCCTCTTCCATACTGCTTGCGCGGTCCCAACCCGCTGTATTACTACCCCCCGCCTTCTCATGGCCCGCAAGCGTCTCAGCTCTTTTTTGAAGACCGGGAATATGACCAAGATGGTGTGAAATGTTGCTTATCATTGAATTTTTTCCAGAATGTGCACTAAGCCTGCTCTCGAGGTTAGCAGTGCTCTGTACTGTAGGCGTGGGTCCAATATTCACCCAGTTCCAGTCCTCTGAGGTTTTTTGGCTTCCAGTTCAACGACCTCCTCTCTCTCTACTTTGCGGTCTCTGGTATTCATTTTGTTGAAAACATCCTCGGCAAAGTCTAACGTTCTGGCGCTGTCCAACTTAGCGTGTAGGTCGTTCACATTCTCACTACTAGCCACGCTTCGTTTCGCCGACTCCAAGAGCTCGTGCAGGCGGTCATACTGTGCCGTGTCGTGATGATGATCGTCTCTCCAGTATGCGGCAGCCTGTTGTGCTGCCAGGATATTCTTCATGTCTGGATCGTCCCTCGCCTCCCTGATCCTGTCGCGCGTGAATTTCCAAGCTACATCGCCTCTCTTGGCTCCTCCTGATCTCACTTTCCCCAGGGCGTTTTTGAAAGCCATTCGGTTGATCCAAAGCGCTGTGATGCCGGCAGCCGGAACGACAAAGGTAATCATCCAGTTACTCCAAAACTCGACGATATGTTCGAACTTTAAGTACCCGTCGGAGAAAAGCTTGTCATCGCCTAGGTTGGATTAGACCGGCGGGGACAGCAATCAAGGCTAGATGGGAGCCTCGAGAGCTGCAAGCATACCACCACCAGACATCTTGTTATCAACCGCCTATTGCTTGTCTTGTTTGACTCGAGACGCTAATACACACTCGTAGAATATGTAAGGTTGCTAGTTACCCGCAGACGTCGTGCGTGAGTGTGTCGGAGAAAGAATTGAGCAGCCCGCTGCCAGTTGGTTCAGAAAGTTGAAAAGTTTATGGCGAAAGTAAATTTGTCATTGGAGTAGCATGGTCGGCTTATGTACATATTGGCGAAGACGACAACTGGTCTATCTGCCAGTGATGGCAGTGGAACAGAACGGTTCGAAGTGGAACTCCAATGGAGTTATTCCACTGGGTCGATGATTCTGGTGGAACAAATCCATGTGTTCCATCGATCCTACCAGTTGTTGCCTCATCAGGTAATATATCTATGAAGAGTGGAATAAAAGGAACCGTGGCCCAAGTGGAATGATGGGCGAATGAGTGGATTGCCATTCCATTGACACCACTGCCATCTGTTATTCTGCACCTCTAATTGCCACAATGCGCGCCTCTTCTGTAGATACCGGGAGGGCCGCTCTGGCGGAGGGGAAAATCGGCAGAGGCGCGTGCACTGGACGATGGTCTGGAGGCGACTCAATGAGCCAACAACTTCCTTGCGGCGCGGATCCGACGAGATGTGCTTGTTGGTGGTACTGGTATGTAGAGAGCGCAAGGACACTGCTCGTGCCAAACGCCTCGAGTCCACGGCGCTCCACCTTTGCCTTGGCGCCGCTGGTTGTGTGAGAAGGCGGATCGCGACACGTGTGCGTTGGGTACGAAAGTACGCTTGAAACTAGGTGCGGACACGAGGGAAGGTTCCGCCCCGCGCACGGACCCTTGGCCAGCCGGTGCCACAATGCCGTCGGCGGTCCCTGTCTGCGCTAGCCCCTGAGGCTGCAAAGCACAGACCAAACGCCAAGCCAGATCGTACAGCTCGCCCCATCGAGTATTAGAAGCTTGAGACAAGAGCGGAGTGCTGCGATGAATACTAAAAACATGGAACGCAATGTGACATAAGCCATATAGTGTTGCTCGCAAACACGGCCATCCTAGTCTCTGCTTGTCGCTGGTTGGAACAGCCAAATGTGCTCTACTAAACGTCTTCTTGAATTGAAAGCCGTCAAGCTCTCCACTGGCCCGGCAATGTATTTCCTTCCGAGCGCACTCGTTTTACGCTTACCGCCTCTCTCACGGCGATACCAGGAGCCAGGATTTTGCATTTTGATCGGCGTCTCAAATTCCCTCACGCTCTCTCATCTGCCTGAACCGCTTGGGCTTCTGCATCTTCACGTCCTGAGTTTTTCGTCAGTATTGCCTCTCGAAGGCATGTTGCATGTTACTTACACTCCAATCTTTGTCCACAGCGGCGCGGTGCGTGGGACCATAGCTTGGCGGTCCGTCTTTGTCATTGCCTCCAGGCGCGGTGATCACCAGAGTCGAGGTGATCGTATATATCTGGGGAGGTGTACACGCGCACGTGTATGCGCAGGCTGGGGACAATGACGTCAGCTTTCAAATAAGACATCAATGGTGCAAGTGACTCACTTGTGTTGCTTGGTGCAGTCGGAAACGGGATCCCAGTCCCATTCCTATTCGGACCAGTACCGATCGTGGGTACACTGCTCGGCCCGGTTGTTATGGAGCTTGGAGTTGTTACAGGGGCTGTAGGTGCAGTCATAGAGGTGCTGTTGGAGATGTTGAGGCCGATGGTTGGAGTGGTCACCACAGTAGGAGGCGAGGACGGGAGGCTTCCAGTCAGTGCGGACGAGGTACTGTTTGTGGAGTTGATCACTGGGCTAGTAAGTGTGCTAAGAGATGTGGGCGCCGAGGAAGAAGGGGTGAAAACGCGGCTGCCGTTGTTGAAGGTCGGAATGGAGCTGACTGGCGGCGTAGATACGGGCCCAGTACCCACAGGCGGCGAAGTCGTGCTGTTGGTCACATTTAGGCCTGGAGATGTGACAAATGTAGGTGTGGTTGAGATAGACGGGGGTGCTGTGCCCCTCGGTGCCGGTGTGGTGCTATTGGTGAGATTCAGGCCTGAAGACGAAACCGTAGACGAGGAAACAGACGTGGACGGCACCAAAGTACGGCTTCCGGTGTCGAAGCTCGGTGTGAGGCCTGAAGAAGAGCTACTAGGGCCCAAAGTGGTGTTAAGTGGTGGAACCGTTGAGCTCATTGCTGATGGGGAGGGCGTTGGCAATGGCGAAGTGAGAGGCGTTGATCCACTGCCCACTGGGACGGTCGGATTCGTGCTGTTGCCTCCTAATGTAGGTGTTGAGAGAGAAGGTGTGGATGAGCTTGGAATATAGCTACGGCTGCCGCTATTAAAGGTTGGCGTGAACGGGCTCGTCGAACTTGGAGCTGTACCGCTCGGTGCCGGCGCTGAGCTGTTGAGGCCAGTCACAGGGACTGGAGATGAAATCGTAGTGACATCTTCAACGTCGGTGGAGGTGCTGCTGAGACTGGATGGAGTAGCTGTGGTGTTTACAAGTGGGCCACTGGTGATATGTGTTGAAGTGGTGTCCCAAGTTCCCACCCTAGGCGAGCTACTGAAGCCGGGCGAGCTTGCCGGGATGCTTGTTGAATTCGAGATTACGATTGACGTCGATGTGTTTAGTGGTGGAACAATTGTATTTGTGTTGCTCGACACGGATGGCGTGGATTCTGAAGGCCCAGAAGATGAAGAGTCCGAGAAGTTGCCGTTCCTGGGAGGGCTAGTGAAGCCGGGCGAACTCGTTGAAGAGCTTGCGGTTTCTGAGCTCGTGACAGGTACGGTCGTGTTCCAAGGTGGTGCAGTGGTGTTAACACCTATTGTTGATCCCACCGGTGAAGTTGATGCAGGGGGTGCTGATCCGTATGGGATCGACGTCGTCGATCCCGTGGGGGATTCGGGAGTGGTGGAGCTAGAGTCAGAAAAGCTTCCCACTCTAGGCGAACTAGCGAACCCGGGTGAGCTTGTCGATGTTGCAGTTGTGATACTCGTGTTGCTCAACGGAACTGTTGTGAGAGATTCCGTTTTGACGAGCGTTACACTTGTAGGAGCGTGATAAGTTGATGGAGGTGGCAAGACAGCGGATATCGAGCTCAAATTCGCCACTGGAGAGGAAGAGGGTAATGTCGTCGATGCTGGGGTAGTAGAGCTGTTGAGTGGTGCCAACGCTGTTGAACTGCCTAAATCACTCACAATTGAGCTGCTCACGTCGACCGTTGTACTACTGCTCACGCTGGCCACTGTCGTACTTGATGAAGGTGATGTTGAAGATGATGGTGATGGGGTAGAGTCGGATGGGACGAAAGTGCGACTGCCGGACCCAAAGGATGGGTTGAAAGAGCTACTGCTTGTTGTTGAGCTTGAAGAGGGCGTAGATGTGCTGCTGCCACCAGCGCCGCCGCCTTGAATGGGCGTAGATGCCGCTCCCGAAGCGCCACCAGACGAGGCGGGGAAAGTAGCATTACTGCTTGGAGTCATCGTCGGTAGACTCGACGTCTGGGATGGCGCAGGCGTTGTCGGTACTGTGCTTGAGTCCCCACCAGAGCCGCCGCCGATGATTGAGGGAGTCGCACCTCCTGCTGCTCCGCCGGATGAGCTGCTGGCTCCGCCATTACCGCCTTCGTCGCCTCCAGAAGAGCCATTACCTCCGCTCACTATCGTCGTCTCGGAGACAATTGCTGTGTAAGTTGTCGTCCTCGCTATGATGACCGTCGACGAGGTGGAGTATGAAGTAGACCACGATGAGGCGTAGCTCGTAGTGAAGTCGTCGCCATTCGACGAGGTCGAGGTAGCGACTGCAGGTGTTGGGTTTGCAGAAGCAGACGACATTGCTGAGCTAGTGTCGCCGTCGTTCGTATCATTGCCCGCTATAGATCCATTCTCGTCATGAGCCGCAGCACGGCTTAGCAGCCAGCCGGAAGAGTAACCGGAGGCATATGTATAGGTGTAATTAGTCGTCTTCTTAATTTCACAAGTGCTGGACGCGCTGATGAAGGTGAAGCCAGTGCAGACGATGGCGGAGGCGCTGTTTGCTTGAGTGCAGGAGGTCTCACAAGACTCTTCACTGTCACTGGACATCGAGACCTGGTCGGTATCGGGGATCTCGGTGTCGCAGAGTATGATGTAGTCGTACTTCCATCCTCGATACACAACGCTTTGAGTCGTGCCATTATCTGGAGGACAGTTCCATTCGCCAGCGACGGCTGATTCGCTATCGGCAGTACCTGCAGAGCCCGCCGTCGCTGTCGCGGCGGCGCTGGCCGTTATTACGTCAGTCGATGCCATGTTTGTTTCAGAGCTAGTCGAGGACGCAGTACTAGAGGCAGTAGCAAAGTCTGTCTGAGTCCCGTCGGCACCAAACCACGAGCTGGACCAGCTGCTCCCAGGGAGGACGCTCGACCATTGCGTGCTGAAGTCGTCGGCATCATTTCGATGCGCGGTCACATCACGCTCAGCCGGCGCAGTCGAGACTACACTTGAAGCAGCGGGAGCCGAGTACCTTCTCACCGCAGCATTAGGTCCGCTTAGAGGGTCACCGACGACAGGGGATGGGGTTTCAATGGTGGACCCGCTGGGGTTTGGGAAGTCCTTGAGGTTGCATGTATCCGTATCTGGGTAATAGACAACCCCATTGCACACTTCGACTCCGATTCCGTTGTTGTAGTCGCTGCAATCGCTTATGCAAGCTCCTAGGTTCGGTGCACTGCCCTGTTGAAGATCAGAGCCAACGTAGTCCACGCCGCAACGCACGTCGTAAATGTCTGAACCATCTGTGAAGGAAGTTGCGCTTGGACAAAGAGCGCCTCCTGGTGTCGGGCTTGGTGACGGCGGCGGGCTTGGGGTTGACGTTGTCGTCGATACCGTAAACAGCACTGTAGAAGTTGACACCAGATTCACGATTGTCGTGGTTGTTGAAGCAAGCGTCGTCTGCGCGTTTACAAGTTCAGGCACCGTGACAGTCTGCTGAAGGTCAGCAAAGAATATCTTGGCCAGCTACGTTGCGGGACTTACGACTGGGTTGCTCGTGTCGGTGGCTGTAGCATAATTATAGTTCGTAGGTATCGCGATGCAGGAGCAGACGCTGGAAAAGGACAACGCTATGGCCCCATCCTTGCCTGCAGCTAATGGTGCCGCTGTCTGACGAGGCTCCAAAGGAGGTCCTTGGATTGCTCGGGCGTCTCGCTTTGCGAAATCAACAACGGTGGCGGTGGTGTAGGAAGTCGTGGTCGTGGTCTGGATGCTGGAATGCGTGGACGTAATTGTCGAGACAGGGAAGACGGTACTAACAACTTCAGTCAGGCCTTTACGACAGTGGTGTCAATTGGAATGACTCACGTGGTAGGATAGACATAACTGGTGACGGTGGTTTGAGGAGCTCCAATGAAACTCGAGCAGAAACCAGTCCAATAGGGTTGCGTTTGAGCGACTGCCAACAGCTGGTCTTGACGACAATGCGCGCCGTCCACTTGCCTCTTCTCCAGAGGGCTTGTGTCCTCATCGCTAAACCTGTTGAAATCCTCCACAATCGCTTGTGGAACAAGCTTGCCCTCGAGGAGCACACCATCGTGGGCTTGTTGTAGAGAAAGCGCACAGAGCGGGAGAGAAAGAGAAACGATAGCAAGCACCTTCCGGGAGGAATGAAATGGCATGACGGCGATGGTGCAACAGCAACAGCGAAGCGAGAGACTGTTGAAGAACTGCCCTACCGATGAAGGTGCTCTGGGCTGGGCAGCAGTTAGGAAAAGGACTCAGAACTTAAGAAACACACTGCTGGTGGGAGGAAGCGCCCCAAATTCTTCCCAGCCCAGCACTGAGACACGCCCTCAAACGTTGCCATGGCAAACGATTCGCGTCTGATACAAGGCTGTCGGCGAGAGAGCGTCAAGTCCGTAGATCTTCCGCAAATTAGGGGGTCCGAGAAGCAAGTTAGGCACAGCGAGGGCCTTCCATTGGACGGAGGAAGCGATGGATTCCCAGGAATTTAGACCCAGTCGTGAACGGAATGCTTCATTTCGCGACGTCGAATTCTTTGGCTTCTCTTGGCTGTTGAGCCGCATGAAATGATCGTCGACGCTCAGCTGAGCCAGATAGAAATATATGACGGCGGTATTCGTGCTAGCGATACTGGCTTGTCTTTAGCTCACGTATGGAGTATGAGCCACGACCCTCTTAGGTAACTCACCGCCCTTGCTTGATGAACGTTCATAACCTGTTTAGGACGTAGGACATTGCTCTTAGTATATTTCAACCCGCCTTTATCCAGATGCCAATCTGAACCGTCCTCTAGTGTCATTCAATGTTAGTTGCCATTCTACACTTTCGAAACCATGACGTCGTGTCATTGTCACTGGCAAGTCGGTCTTCGGTGGCAGAAGAGATGAGGAAAACATTGAGGTATTCAAGGGTGGCTGCTCCCAATTGCCAGATTTGGGCTGTATGTCAAAAGATAGGACCATAACAGCCACAAGAGACATCGCTTCGGCTGTAGCAAAAAATCGCCCTGGACAGATGTGTTCGCCACCACCGAAGCCTCCATACGCGTTGGGAACGAATTTCTCATCTCCCCTTTGAAATGCAACAAAGCGTTTGGGATCAAGCCTATCAGCGGACTCGCCCCACAGTGATTTATCAGCATGTAGTACCGCAGCAGGGACTTGAAGGACGCTCCCTTTCTTGAGGAGGTATTTGTCGGCTAGCATGGTATCTTGAGTCACGAACCTCACCTGTGCAGAAACAGAACGAACACGTATCAACTCTTGGAAGAACGACAAAAGCAGTGGCGCTTTTGTCTGGAGATCGGATGCCTCGAGCTCCAAAACTTCGCGAGGACTCGACGCTTCACGCACTGCCAGCGGCGCCAGCTCCTCCCGTAGCGAATTCAAGAGGTCAGGTCTACTGAATATGTCGAAAAGCATCCAAAACGATGTGGGAATAATGTTCCCGAGGACGCCTAGTGTCAAGGTAACGTCCACTCGGGCGGTGTCTTCGTCAGAGAAGCCAACTTCATCCAGCCCTACTTGTGCTCGTGCCTTGACCATTCCAGAGGACGAGGCGATGCCGCCCTTGCGCATGTAGTCGAGGTAGGCCTTCACGAGACGCTCGCGACTGTTGTAGCCGGCTCTTGCAAGCACTTTTGGCACAAAACCTAAGAGCAAGGGCATGATGTTCTCCTCATAGGTCCTGCAAATTGATTAGCGTTCCTGAAATCAATTGAGGTTCGCTCGCAACGGACTCAAAAGCCTTGAACATGCTGGAGTCGGCAAATGGGTTCAGATCCGGGCCCCATACAGCATCAGTGCTTGCCCTCCCTACCGTCTCGCGCACCCATTTGTACAAATCCAAATGGATGTCGTTCTCGGCCCCTGATGTCAATGCGCTGAGACTACGAGACAGTTGCCCAAGCATGGTTCTATTCATCTCCTCGAGCGCAGGACCTCCAAGCATCGGCGGATGCATCTGCCTAAGTAACTGTTTCGACACTCCAGGTCGTCTGTGCTTGCGCAAACCATCTTCGCTCATACCTCCAAGTCTTTCCGCAGTCTGCTCCAGCAGGGGATCGAAAGAGATAGCCTTCGTATTGCGCTGGACCGCTGACACGAGCTCGACGGAATTAATGATGTAGGCTTTCGATGAATAGAGATGGAGTGTGTAGCATGGCAGCTCTGGATATTGTTGTCTCAAGCGCGAGAAGTAGGAGCCGCTGAATCTGATCAGATTGAGGACGTGTCCCACCAGAGGGACGGCCGGGCGAATGAGAGGCGGCTCTCGCGCATCGTGCCTGAGTCTGAGAGCTGGCAACAGGGCGGCCGTGAGCGCTCCGACGACGCTTGTCAGAATTATTAGAGGAATGAGGCCCATTGCTGTCGTGTGCATCCCTGGCTTTCTTCACAGGAGAAGAGGACGCTAAGCACGACTCCACCCTCGATGCCGCCGGTCTTAGTATACTCATTTCCTTTTTGGGAGACCTATACCGGATTGCTTAAAGCGGCATAATCATTCCCGCAAGGTCGATCACATGCAAACGGTCACTCGAGCTCTCCTCTCACAGAGCAGCTCTCTCGTCCGATCGTTCAATGGGAGCCTGCTGCTCATGTGTATCCTCAGAGCGGCATGATCACCAAGGCGCTGACGGTGAGGGAGACGAGGAGGCGCTGCTAGACGGTCACGCTGGCCCCGAGTATGGTGGCGCCGTTACTGGAGATGCTGCCCTTGCGGCAGCCGTAGAGAGGGCGCGTGCCCGGAGGAGGGACACAGAGCCTGACCCGAAAGAGCAGCGGCGCAAGCGCGAAAGAATGGAGAGAATCTGTCAGGGCCTTGCGGGGTAAGTCGTCGCTGGTCCTGCGCGAGAGCATTTGATTCCGAGCAATGGCAGAGATGTGCACTTATTGGTTTGCAGAAGGTCGATCGAGCGTATGGCTGACCGTCGTGACCTTCCAGAACCCTGATCGATGTATCTACAACCTCACGAGCTCAGTCTAAATACATCCTGGCCGATGACTCGACAAGCAGCAAACCACCCACTGCCGCTCCTTCGCGCCCAAACTACTCGAGACTGCTTGATTCGACATTTGCCAATCACAAACCTCGGACTCGCCCACAAGAGTCGCTGAAGGCCTCGCGAACCGATGAAGAAGAATCAAAAACAAACATGAACAACGAGAGTTCGAGTCAAGGCTCGGCTGCGGATGATGAGCAGGCAGAAGCAGACATTCAGAAACTCGAAGCACAAAAGCAATGGTTCCGTAATATCATTACCTCAGAGAGCGGTGACCGGCGTTGGGATTGGGAGGCTGTGAATGGCATCAAAGGCAGTCTTGTTGTCACCTTTGACGATTTTGAGTGATGGACGGAGGCTTCTAAAAAAACAACACACTGTACATTTGGAGGAATTTAGTATAACTGTAAATTGTTTGGAAATATCGGTGATCATTGACAGCCGCCGCGAATGAGCAGAGGCGTCTACTGGGTGTAGGAAAAACAAGATCGGTCTGGAGGCGTGCCTTCACAACTTGGATGTATGCAGAATCGGTTTGAATAAGCAGAATTGAAGAGACTTGCATTCGTCGATCAGGCTCGCAAACAGACGTGGTGCTACATACCAATGAAACGCTGACCATTTCTGCTGGTCCATATTCGGTACACACATATCCTGACTCCTCGCCCGAACAATATGAGTAATTTCATATTAGACAGGTATGACAGGTTAACAACCACTATCCGTACAATGAGTCCTGAATGCAAGAACGCAGAATGTGAGAGTCTTGATGCTGAATGCTGTTCAACAGATGAACCAGTTCATGGCTGCAAGGAAAGACTCTTTGGTTAATTGACGGCCTGGCTAGACGCATCCTAGGCAATGCGGCATACTGATGACGAAGAAAGAGGCCAACCATCAGGGGTATTCACCATACTCCGAAGACTCGTATCCATGCTGGTCGCCGGAATTTCGAAGGGTTGAGAAAGCTCGATGCTGCCCCTGGTCGGACTGACGCGCAGTCTGGAATGAGCTTGGCGCGCGCTGCTGAGGATGAGGTGGAGGGGCCATGGGAGGGGCCAGAGGACGCGGGCGCTGAAACGCTGGAGAGGACACTGATTGATGATGACCAGTTGGGACCCTAGTGGAGGGCCAAGCTGGCTCTCGTGTCGACGAAGGCAGGCCGCGGCCGGAATAGCCACTTGAAGTGCGGGGAGCCTGAAGTGTCTGCGCTTGCGGCCAACTAAATTGTGGACCCTTTCTGGAGTGGTGGTGTTTTGGACCATGATGGTGTTCAGGTCCATCTGAGCTTGCTTGCCACACGTTCTGAGAGCGGGGCGTGCCTGACTGCGCCGCTGAGATCTGTTGATGTCGATTTGCCGCCATTGGGATAGCGTCGTAATTGTTGTTGCCTCCATAGGCCATTTGTCCTGTGTGTGCTCCATATCCCGTGGGTGGACTCGGCGCATACAGGGCTGATGAGAAACTACCGTGGCCTGAATGTCCCATCAACATCTCCTCACGTGGCGTGCGCAAGTCTGAGTGGTCTTGGTCTTCGCCGAAAGAAGGGTAGGCAGGATAGTCCGATGCAGGGTGGTCCTGAAGTTGTGTTCCCACTGGTACGTGCCCAACGGCTCGCCGCGGTTCCCAACGTACGGGAGACCGATGGGTGCCCGAGCCAGCGAGAAGCTTGGGTGCGTCTTGGTCAAGCTGATCGCGGGGATGACCGTCAATGCGATTGAAAGCCTGGTTGTCATGATACGGCTGGTAATACGTATCACGGCTCGGCTCTCTACCGTCGACGAGACGTATATGATGAGAATCACCGAAGCTTGATTCCTGTGTAGCATCCGAACGGAGTCCAAGATTGGCTTCACGAAGCTCAACCTTCCTCTGCCACTGCCCATGGGTCTTGAAGAGCATGTCCAGTAAAGATTGAGGGTCGGTGCGTCCGCCATAGGTCCAGTTTGTAATGACTTGACGAACGTCACTGGAGATGCGGTGAGATAGATCTCTGTCAGACGCGCGAAATTCCTCCGCTGACAAGCGCACATCATCGTAACCATTGGCAGATTGCACTCCAGCGCCGTGGCGTGGCTGGTAGTTCCGATGTTGTTCGTGTTTGATGTTGCGTACACGATTCTGACGTGAATGTTGCTCTTTGTAGAATGTCTGACGCTTGCGAGGCGGGGGTGCAATCCGGAAGTGCTCCTCATCTGTGTCCGATAAGTCGTCATCACGCGCGCTCGCGGGGGCAGCTCGCTTTTTACTCAACAAGAGGAGCTTGCGATCTACTCGAGCTGAGTCTTCATCCTCATGTGCCCCGGAGTTGGTAAGCATGCCGTTGTAGCCGGTGTGCGCGCGTACGAAATCAAGGTTGCCACCCTTGTTAGGATCAGCCCACCACTCGATGGCGTCCTGGTCGGTCTTGTCGTGTTTCTCGAGAATATTGTGGCCAGCGGCATTGCTGCCTTTTTCGCAATTCCAGCAGATGAATTCCGTCGTTGAGAATGAAGCTTTGATGGGATTCTGATCGCCTTTGTTACTGAGCGGGGTGTTAGCGTCAAGTTCATGCACGAGCAGCGTTTTTGCCTTACCATGTCATATTGCACTTGTCACATTTGGCTGTGTGGAGGTTGACACGGCCCCAGCCCGCTGTGTCATAGTAGTTTTCAGGATCAGGATACTCCTTTGCATTGGTTCTCTTTTTACGACCACTCAAAGTCTTGACAGTGGCCTTCTGCTCGGAAATGCTGTAGTCCTTCGTAGGCGTTGGGCTTAATCGGATGACTTGGGGGTCCTGACTTTTCTGGGGGATGCTGATCTGCTCCGAAGTCTTGCTGCTGTCGCCTTTCAGAGATGTCTCGTTCTCGTGAGGCGACGGAGGGGAGCTGGCCATCTTGTCTGATTTTGAAGTGGTATGGCGTGAACAATCAGACGTTTAGATAATGAGACAGGGGGGTCACAATGACAACTCAGAGTTGTGGGGCAGACACGAGTTGTTGTCTGTCAGAAAGATTGATGAAGGGCAGACAAAGTTGCAAGACAGAGCAAAGTCGTGGGCCTGCCACAAAAGTCGAACTGGGATAACAGGCAGCAATCAAACGAAGGTGGAGGTGGAAACGCGATTGAGGTAATTTGGAAGCGGCGCGTCACTTCAGAGATTTGGACCTCTTTAGTAACCAAATGATGAGATGAAATTGCAAACGAAGATTGCCCGACGAACGCCATCACACGGGCCGCAAACACACGAAAAAGAGAGAGCGCAAGAAGTGTCGCGTATACCCGCCGCCTCACCCATGCGCCAGTCCAAAGAAGGTGTGTAGAGACTTGAGTCTCGAAGAGGCTTGTCCATCAGCGTGATTTACATTTGCTCTGTGACTGTGACTCTGAGCCGCCACAGGGACGGCTACTACTGGAATCTCCGTTTCACTCCTAGTGATGCACAGCGACGTCAAATATCAGACGACTATCGAGTCTACCTTGAACCCGCAATCCAGATAGAATGACCGTGAGTTCGATATCGACACTTGAGTCGTGAATTTCTCTTGATACCGAGAATCTCGCCATACCGCCTCATTTGAATAAGCGAAGACTGGACTTTGTTGCTGCTTGTTGTCATGACGATGCGAAGACAGGTAACAAGAGACGAGGTGAGACGAGGTGAAATGCTTGGGGAAATTCCTCGCCTAATTTCTATCGATGCCTGAAAAATCAGGTTTACAGCCTTTCGTCTCCGGGCACGTGCTGTGGTGCTTGGGCCCACGCCACCCCTGCTGTTTCAAGATGATATTGTCCACAATTCCCGTTACAAGATCATCAGGCGACGAGATCTGCGCTTCCGCCAGCTGCAAGACCCGGATGCAGAGCCCGCGGAGTCAGAGTTCGTTGAACCTGATCAAGGCTGGACAAGGACGATGTGGTAAAGCTGTACCCTCGGAAGCGCTCAAGCAAGGGAACAATGCCGCCTGCAGCACTGAACCGGAAGGTAGCGTGATTCCGTCCTGGCCACATCGTCGCGCTACTTGCGGGCTGAAAGAGCGTAAGTTTTTGAGACATTAGTGCGTAGACTCGGCAAAAGTATGTGGCGAAGAAAAGCGTACGTGAAAAAACGTGATGAGTACGCGTACAATTATAATGATGCTGTGAGCTTCATGTCCAGAGATTCGAGGAAAGCACGAAAGCTTCCCCTTACGGTAGAGTCTTGTTTCATTCTACTTCACCTTCCCTTGATTTTAAGTATGGCCAAGAGTGTGGGGTTAGCGTCGTAGTTGCGGAGAGATTTCAAATAAAGGGTTGCTTTGAGTATCTAGGTTCCTGCTTTGCTCGTTGTGGAGAGCGTCTGAAGTAAAGTACTCCACACGAGCACAGTGATCATCTTCCAGCGAGCATAAAAGCGGAGTCGTCCCAACATATCTGTTTGGACCTAGATTGAACTGGCCGTCACTCACTAATGTCAACATGTTCTTCCTAGCGAAGCTCTTTGTCTTGGTCAGCCTCGTCAGCTGCGGCTGGTCGGTCACCTACACCAATCCGTTGAAAAACCCGAACGGTTCTGATCCATTCATCGTTACCACTGGGGGCTATTACTACCTGCTCACGACCACCTGGACCAATGTCCAGATTACTCGAGCAAAGACCCTGAATGGTCTCAAGACCGGTGAGACGAAGGTAGTGTACAGTGATACCAACCCCTACAGATGCTGCAATGTCTGGGCTCCAGAAGTGCATAACATCGACGGAACGTGAGTCTCTCATGGGCTCGAGTGAACTGTGGCCTTCGAGACTCATCAAAATTGCTTAGGTGGTATCTGTACTATACTGCTGGCAGCAGTGCAAATCTCGATCTGCAACGCGTGCATGTACTCAAAGGTAAAAAGTGTCGATTCCAGACGGTGAACAAATGCTTACCAGCATCGAAGGTGGTGCGACTCCCTGGGACGCCTTCTCCTACTCGGGACAGGTGGTATCGGACTGGTCCCTCGATGCCACCGTCATGCGCTTCGACAATTTCGGCAACTATCTGGTCTGGTCTTGTTCGGCGCCGTCGGGTCAAGCACTTTGTACCGCTAAGCTCAACAATCCAACCTCCATTGGACCGAGAACTGTGATCTCCAACCCCACTGCGGCATGGGAAGACGTTGGCGCGAAGGTGAACGAAGGACCGGCAGCGTTGTATCACGGTGGCAAGACGTATCTCACATATAGCGCCAGCTACTGCTGTACGTCCACTTATCAGCTCGGTCTGCTCGCGTGGAACGGCTCGGGCGACCCGGCGCAGATTTCCTCCTGGGCAAAGAGCGGCCCCGTGTTTAGTACAGCGAACGGAAACTATGGAACTGGGCACAATAGGTGAGCTCTATATCCTATGGGCTAAGGACGATATGAGGTGCTGACGAGTGTGTAGATTCTTTAACAGTCCTGACGGATCGGAGATCTGGAATGTGTACCATGCAACGAGCGACCCCGATGGTGCTTGTGATGGCAATCGGTGTACAATGGCGAAGAAGATGGAGTGGAACTCGGATGGTTCACCAAACTTTGGCCAAGCGGAGAGACTAGGCGCCACGCTCCAAGGGCCTGCTGGCGAGTGATCGTATGAAGCTGGCCTGCGCTCGGGCGCCGAAGTGTAATTTTTCGTAGCCGTCAACATTAACGGCGCTTGATGGTACGGTGTCTTTCGTTTTTCGAGGTCTCCAACGCATATGTCCATCTACGTTCTTGGACACAAAGTTCAAATCACGCCCACGCGTCTGTCGTTGTCCCTACATGGGGCTTACACATCATCTGATACTTTGGCACTGTCGTATAGCGACGACGGATGGACAGATACGCATGGCGGGTAAGTAGCGCTTTCAAGGAATTGCACCCTCATAACACTTCGCACATACTCAGCATTCACCCTAAAACGAAAGCTTCTAGGGCATGAACCCCGCAAAGACTCGGCCTCTCGACAACTATGAGATGTTATGTAGTGCCTGAACCTTGCGTCGTTCACTGCAATGACAATCTTCTGCACTTTTGCACTATTGAATGCGCATGGTACGATGCATGGTACGATGCAAGGAACGCGTAGGCTCGTGAAGGAGGCCTCAGCAAGTGCCCCTGAAACACAACAATGTCAGCTTGTCAACTCACCTTCCTCTGCCGTTCCTCGAGGAACCCAGTCCTCTCATACGTTCTCAAGTTGGCAGGATTGTGTGATGTTCCATCTTGCATCCCGTTTCTTTGACGGCCTCCTACACCGTAGGATTCGTCCTGTGGACTCAACCCGAAGCCACCCAATGAGCCTGCTTTCCATCGGCAGATGTGTAGTCGAGGCCAGCAGGGCCGCAACAGCCCTCAAGGCCCGATTGACGCGTCACGCGTTCATCACGGGCCAAGGTTTGGGCACAAAAGTCATCGCACGTTTGTATGAAGTCCCTCTCTTTCGACCCCTTTAGCCACAGCAAAACTGAGCTTGCAGAAATATCGAGCAAGGCCTCGACTACCTTGAGGCGTGCTTTTGGAGCTTGCAATGAAGGTCTTTGCTGTATAAAAGAGGTAGAATTTTGCTATTGGTCTGCCACGACTGTTGTCCCCCGGCCTTGGGCGGGAAGAACAACCCCTTACCAAACCCCAGTAGGCAAAGTGCAAAGCCGCAAACTTCAAAACTGACGTGTGTGCAATGATCGACTCTAGGTATGATCACCCTCGCGTTCTCCATTGATGCCCCGGAGACAGGTCTGCCAAACACGATATGGATCGTTGCTTACATATCTCCTTTGCTGCCACGCTCTGAAGGTGACAAAGTTGACAACAATTAAGCATTGAACAAGAAGGACCCTTTCCCACCTCCGTTTGCCATTACAGCTCGATGGTCCCCGCTCGGACGTTGAGGCCGTCCTGAGTGAGCCTTACGGCGGCAATGGGCAGCGCCACAAGAATTGCATTGATGTGCACGCGAAGAGCTAGCCTGGGGCGTAAGATACCATTCTCACCATCTGATCGGCAACTTAGAGTATCCCTGAGCATTTTGCTGAAAGCTGGATCAGGCTACACGGTCTCCGTCCAGAGCTGATGAAGCCCCCAACGCCAGGTATGGCAGGAACAATTTACGATTTGTTCGCGTCCAAGCTGATCCAGTCACGCCTTAACTCGACAGGATACTGAGATCAGGACATGCCCTTCTTTCGGCCGCAAGTTGAGTGCAGCAGCCAGAATCGGCTGGAGCATCTATTGCTTTCAAAGATTGGACTTGCTTGATACACAAGGCTTGTAATCCTCTCCCTTACTGTCAATCCTTTACCTCTGCAGACCATCTGCAGTGTAAAGGAATCGCCAGACGCTCATTAAACGCTGATGATCCTCTGCGCCAGCGTATAATATCTTGCCGTCTTTGCTCTTTTGTCTCGTGTCACGCAAACCACATGGAAGCTTCTCGTCTACATCCAGAAGATGTATTTCGGTAGCACAACTGCCATCACCCTCTTCCACCATCTGCTCAGCGCTGCTCGGCCAAACCTCAGTGGCCAGGTCTCGGCGTCTCTGGTTAGACGCAGGGGCTGCTTCCTGCCTAACGAAGGCAACCGACAATGCGCCAGACGATCCAACAAAAAAATGGTGCCAGACTCTGGGCGAGGATTCCTCGACATTCGCCATGGTGCTTGTGCAGACCTTCGCCGGCTTCCCTGCAACCAAAGATGGCGAAGCGAGCGGTGAACTCGACAATAACTCCTTCAGCAGTGGATCCTACATATTCGATAACGCTGGCAAATTGATGGGGTCTTTCAACCCCGGAGACTGCGACAATGACGAGGGCATTCCGGACACCGGCCAGGAGAACTTTCTCCACGCGACTCTTACTGGCAAACCAGTCAACTTGGGCGTTGGAAAGCCGTACTTCAGCTTCAACGACGGCAACGGAGTATTTGGCACCGTTGGCTGCGCTTGCCACAAGGTCGACACGGACGTCAACGCCGCCAAAAAGGCTTGAGGATGTGCGTTTTCTGTTGATGGACCGTATAAGAGAGCGCGGAGACTGTATTCATGTATAGAGCGTTTTGCTGGTCAGGAAATGTTCGGACTCGGAAGAGAGCAATGGGGAAGCAGACGCGGGTGGCAGTGCAGCATGCACAACGACGTCACTATGCGTTAGCCAGATCTGGAGGTGTGGCTGATACCCTCACATGCTCTTGACCTCGACGCCGCAACCTTTCAAGTATCTGGGACGCATCTCCTCCGACTCGAGAAGCAGCTGGTCTGCTTGGATGATCATCGACAGCGCACCCCTCGTTCACGATTGAAAAAAGACATTTTCCTCACGTCGATGTGATCACTGCCGACCCGCTGCCAGCAAATCATCCACTTGCGCCCAAACCATTGGATTGGAAGCCTCACAGCACCACATACTGCAAGCGCCCGACGCTATCCACGCGCCCCGTCCGACCCCGTTTGTTACTGGAACGTTCGCCTTTGTAGCGCTTTAAAGACGCTGTCGCCCACATTGACCTTGTGTACAACGATCTGGACATTCCTTTGTCTGCACGTCTTGCAGGTGACACGACAGGCTTCCTGCAAAATCTACGTCAGACCGCAGCGTTATTCAAGCACGTGAGCACACTTGCAAAGGTCTGTTGAGCAGACTCCTACATTTATTAGAGCATCATGGCGATGCTCGGACAGACCATCACCGTGGTCAACAAATCAGGTAAAGTCGTTAGCACCGTGAGTTTGCCCGGTTTCCATCTTTCGTTGCATAGGCTAATGGAATGTTTAGAGCAAGCATTTAGTCAACGTCTTCAAAGAGGCTAAGTCGGCCTACCGTGAGCGCAAGGCAGAGATCAAAGCGTCTCGCGATGGCGAAATCGAGAGGAAGCGCTCGAGACACGCGCAGGTCGCGGATTCATACCCGCCTTCTCCTCGCGACTCACCCACCTCGCCACGTTCACCAATCTCAAGAGTCGGCTCGACAACCTCCTCCCGCCGCCACTCACGACATCACACCTACGATGAGCGCAGGGAAGAGCATCGGCATGAGCGGAGGGGATCGGGTGGATCCTCGCGCGCGAGCTCACACCGGCAGCCGCTAGAGCGAGGATACACGGACAGCTTCTACACCAATGACAAACCTCGAAAACGCAGCAACGCAGCGCCAAGTTCCCCGCTCCGATTCATGGAAGAAGCGGAGCGAGAGAAAGAGGGTAAAGAGCTCGTTCGCCGAAGATCACTGGATGATGTACGATCTCAATCGTCTCCGCGCCGTTCGCACACTCCCAAGCGGCCTGTCTCAGACATCGACATGGATCTTGCCTATGGAGAGCTACCACCGCCGCTTCCGGTTCGCAGCTTGGATGAGCAGAATGAGCTCAAGTTCAAGGTCACAGCGCTGCAGCGCATGCTTGAAGAGGTCAACTGTCTGCATCACTCCGCTCAAGCAACTATCAAGAGCCTCGAAAACAACCCGGATGCGATGGCTGCTGTGGCGCTCACCATGGCCGAGATCAGTGGCATGGTGTCGAAGCTCGGCCCTGGCGCTTTGACCGCCCTGAAGGGCAGCTTTCCTGCTGTCATCGCGCTGCTGGCTAGCCCAGAATTTCTCATTGCTGCGGGTGTCGGTGTGGGCATTACTGTCATCGCTCTTGGTGGGTACAAGATCGTCAAGCGCATCAAAGCCAAAAAGCAAGGCACCAAGGACGAGCCCGAGGGACCTGAAGAGGAGCTTGAAGAGATTGAGAGTGACGTCAACCTGGACCGTATTGAGCATTGGCGTCGCGGCATTGCTGATGAAGAGGCGCGGAGTGTCGCGACGAGCGTTGAGGGTGAGTTCATCACGCCCGCCGCGGCCAGAGATCTCCGCGCCCAAGGTGTCCTACCACCCGCGAAACCGAAGAAGTCGAAGTCGACCAAGGAGAGCAAGAAGAAAGAAAGCTTATCGGCAAAGGAAGTGAAGAAGACACGCGAGAAGAAGGAGAAGCAGGAGAAGCGTGATCGCAAAGAACAGGATGAGCGCGAGCGCAAAGAGGAGAAGAAGAGCAAGGAAGGCGAAAAGAAGGACTTTCCGCTGGCGTTGATCTTCAAGGGCCGCAATCAAGAAGCGGACAAGAAGTTGCTGATCTAAGCTGTCTACCGGCACATTTCACGACTTACGAACTTATGACACGAGGTGAGAGCTTGCATAGCCTGGGATCATGATGGACGCCAACATTCTACTCATACAGCGAATATCTATGTTGAACACAGAACCATTTCCTTCTGCAGTATCTATCAGGATTGCTGTTGGCGGGCGCTTGATCTATCAGCTTGGTCGAGCTATCAGGGTGCGCACGCAAATACCTTGCCCTTTATCAAGGTCGCCGTGAATGTTGGTATAAGCATATTCGCGAAGCGTGATACAAGCAGAGATGAGAGGTGATCTAAACGGATTCTGTGATAGCATCTCTTGTGGTTTTGCGAGCTCTTCTATCTTGCGTGTGAACTCCAAGAAAACAGACTGTTCATTTGTCTACCGTGAGCGGACTCATGTATTGATTGCCCATGGCATGCCAAGTGTTGATGTTCCAAAAATAGGGTCAGTCAATGGCTCTTGCGAAATGACGTGTGGCGTCAACGCGTCCTTCGCAGGCTACAAGATACAACTCACCAACATACTGCGAAGTCTGGTCCTTGCACAGCTCGCGCTGCCTTCTTACTCGCCGACAAACTTAACCTGCACAACCAAGAAAGGAGCCAGCGGGCCGTGACGCGCATGCGTGGACTTGTGCATAGCCTCCCTGCTTTCATCCACTCTCAGGCTCCCATCTCAACATAGCCTTGTACTCTAGCTCTCTAATATCAGTCGATCGCTACTCTGTCCAGCTTTTGATGCTGCGTCAAATCACGCTATTATATCCGTTCTCTGTAGACTTCTGGAGTGGTTTCGTCGTCCACGTTCGCGATGGGACTCGACGAAAAGTATGCTCCCTTCACTGCTGCATTGCCCGTAAACCACACGCTAACACAACAACTCAGCCTCCCCAGCTTCCACATTGCTGATAACAAAGACTCGTCCAAGATCGAAGTTCCGTACCTTCTCACCCGTGGCGGTAACGACCCCGAGCCCGCATACACCCTCAAGCACCCCGATCCCTCCTCGCCCAACGCCCAGAATTGCTACGCCGCTGCTCTCTTCGACGCATACAATCCTGAGATTCTCTTCGGCGAGGTCTTGATTCGCCCGCGATGGACGCAGCCGTCGCTCTCCCAAGAAGAGATTCGCAGAAACGGAGGCATCCCACCGCCACCTGAGCCTGTACTTCCCACCGAATTCACCATCCAGCTCTACAACCCCGACCTGCAGATCGAGGTCAAGAGGGAGCAGTCTACATTCGGCGGGACCCATTATGACTTTGCAATGCCACAAGACACTTTTCGCCTCCCGTCCTCATCCTCGCTCGACCGCGCACAGCACGACCCAGCTGCTTCGCTCACCACACCCAAAGTTAATTTCTCCTTCAAGCGCGAGGGCAAGCTCTCAAAAGACATGGTTCTCCATATGACCGGTCGTTCGACCGATGTCGTCCATAAGAAGAAATCAAAGGAACCCGACATCTCCATTGCCCTCTTCAAAGCACTCCGCGAATTGACTGTCTACGAGCCAAATCTTTACCGCGTGGAGATGGAAGACCCCAAAGGCCTTGAAGTCACGGTACTTCTTCTTGCGACTGTCATCAAAGACGTTTACTACGGCTCTTTGAGACACGCATTCAACGTGACGGACGAGTCTGTGCGTCGTCGCACATCTAACCCAATCTCATTAGGCGTCTCAACTGCACCAAGGAAGAGCAGCGATCCATCGCATCTTCGCAAAAACTCACAACCACCTTCTGGACCCCGCAGGCAACAACAGCAGTCATTACCCATGATGTCTGGTGGTCTCAACTCCCACCCGCCTGACAACCCCAACCTCTCCGCCGGCGCTGCAGGCCTCTACGCCCGACCGGCAGCATCAACCTCTCATCTCCCGGACCCGCGAAAGGCTGCGCCAAGGCGGTCCGATCCTGGTCTCCCAATTACAGACCCGAAGACACAATGGCAGATCGACGCAGAGACGGCACGGCTACGCCAGCAATCACAGGCTGAACAGCAAGCAACCGAGCAGCACAGACGCGAGCAAGAAAGACGAGACGAGGCCGAGAGCAGGCGGTTGCGTAAACAACTGGAGGCTGAGGAGAAAGACCGGAAGCGGAAGGAGCGAGAAGTGCAGAAGGAGACGGAAAGGTTGCGGAGGATATATGGGGATCAAAGTCAGCTTGCCAATCCGCCGACCCAAGCAGGGACAGCTGCACCAGTGCCGCCACAACAACAGCAGAGTCAGGGAAGGCCGGTGGCGCAACCAGTCTATAGTAGACCGAGCTATCCATCGTACCCGCAACAGCAAAGACCGGCGCCAGTGCAACAGCAGCCGGCGATGCCTCAGCAGATACAGAGACCGCCGCAGCAGCAGGCACAGCGGCCGAACAATGTGCACCCGCAGAATGGTAGTAGTGCGTTTAATGCGGGGGCGAGCGTCGGAAACCTGCTGGGCGTAGGTGGAGGAGGCAATGGGAGGAAGAGTATGTGGAACTTGAGAGGGAAGAGTGAAGAAAGCAGATTGACGAAAAAGAGGAGCAGTGTCTGGTAGGATGGCTGCTGAGGTGGCCTTCAAAGTGATCATAGAGAGTGCATTCTATATGACAGCCATGTAACATTAATGATACCCACACACATAATCACCATGAGCAAAATTACTCATCGGGCCCATTGCGGCGTCCACAATGTCTTTCGCCCCGTTCCACCTTTTCAAGCACCAAGAGCTAGTAGGTGATGGTGTCCAGATCGGGCAACATGTGAATATGAATTTACATTGCGAGTCCATCCCATCTTTTAGTACTCACCCTACATAAATTAGACATGGCTTGCGGAAGCTCACTACACCCGCTGCTTCGGTCAGCAGCTCCCACGCTGTCTCGACGCTTCTTTGCGCCCATCCGTCACACGGGCACCGCACATTCAAGCACCACTATCGTCCGCAACGCCTCTCAAGTGGCCCGAGTATCATCTCAAGTCTACAAATCTTGCCGCCATACCCCCTTTCTACAGGCTTTCCGCAGCCACTCCACTACCGCATCCGCCAGTGATGTCGTCTCCTCGCTCAGTGGATCCTCGACAGCACCCTCAGTACTTTCTCGCCTCTGCCATGGCCTCCGTGTCGTCATCAATCCCTTTGCGCACATCGGCGAGAAGAGCGCCGCGGAGAAGGGGAAATACTTCCCCATCTTCAGCAGGCGTATAGTCGCCTACTGGCTCTTCGGCAGCGCCGCCAGCGTATTCGGGATCGTCGTCTTGGGAGGCCTCACCCGGTTAACGGAGTCTGGGTACGCTCACCTCATCATCTTTCTCTCCCCTCACAGTAGCAATACTCAATCACCCGCACTAACACCACCGCAGCCTCTCCATCACGGAATGGAAACCCGTCACCGGCTCCGTCCCGCCCCTCTCCGCCGCCACCTGGGACGCCGAGTTCACCCGCTACAAGCGCACCCCCGAGTTCCAGAAGCTCAACCCGCACATGACGCTCTCCGAGTTTAAGAAGATCTACTACATGGAGTGGGCGCACCGCATCTGGGGTCGCGTGATCGGGCTCTCCTTCGCGCTGCCCGCCGTGTACTTCATCGCGCGCCGGAGGGTGTCCGCGCACGTTGCCCGCAATCTGCTCGGCATCAAGGCGCTGATCGTGACGCAGGCGGGCGTCGGGTGGTGGATGGTGAGCTCAGGCCTGAAAGACGAGCTGTTCGAGAAGGACAAGACGCCCCGCGTCTCGCAATACCGACTCGCAACCCATCTCTCGATCGCGTTCGCGACCTACCTCGCCATGCTCTGGACGGGCATCCAAGTACTCCGGGAGCGCCACCTCGGCATCTCCGAGCAGCCGCAGCGCAGCCTCAAGTACCTGCAGCGCCTCACGTCCCCCAAGCTCCGGCTCTTCCGCTACGGCACGGCCTTCACGACAGGGCTTGTGGCAGTCACCGCATTCTCCGGCGCGCTGGTGGCCGGCCTGGACGCGGGCATGATCTACAACGAGTTTCCCTACATGGGCCTCGGTCTCACGCCGCCCAAATCTGAGCTTTTCTCGAAGTTCTACTCTCGGAAAGAAGATGGCACCGACATCTGGTGGCGGAACGCGCTCGAGAACTCAAGTCTCGTCCAGCTCGACCACCGCATCCTCGCCACCTCGTCCTTTGCCGTCGTCAACGGACTTGCCGCGTACGCGTACCTGTCGCCCACCGTGCGGTCAAGCTTGACGGCCGGCGCCAGACGGGCCTTACTGGGAACGACCGGCCTCGTATGGATGCAGGCGACGCTAGGGATCAGCACCTTGATTTACATGGTGCCGGTGCCATTGGCCGCGGCGCATCAGGCGGGGGCGTTGGCGCTATTGACGGGGATGGTGGTGCTGGGGTCGAGGACGTGGACGACGAGGAGGCTGTGGGGAATGGTGAGTCGACGCGCGAATAGTGTCCATGATCGGCGGGCGAGGATCGCGGGGAAGAGGGCGGAGAGTGTGGCGAAGCTGGATGCGACGTAGTTGTATAGATGGGTGTGCTTAAGTGATGTATGAGTATGACAGCAGAGACACTTCTCTCATGAAAGTTTGCTCACACGGTGTGATTCTTTCCCATTTTGCTCATTGGCCGACTTCACGAAGTTCTGAAATATCAGAGTTTTTACAGTAGGCGATCGATGGCTTGTTGCTAATCATACAGACTACTCTTCTCAAAGACTGATCCTATGCAAGTAATCTTATGCTCGCTCGCTTGTGCCAGTGGCGTGATGCCCATAGAAGACTGCAGAATATGCATGCACCCACAGCTGATCTCTTAAACAACACCCAAGCAAACGATAAACCTGAATCCACCTACTCCCTTCTTCCTCGTACCTTCCTCCACAGGACCATCTCTCTCCTTACCCTCCAACCCCGCCGGATCGCCATCCGCTACAAAACTGGTATCAACTGGAATTATCACCTCTTCTTCGTCTTCTTCCTCATCGTCCATCATTAGGGTACTGCTCTTCCAACCCCAGCTCTGGCTGAAGTTGAAATCGCACGGGATGGATTCGTACACTGAGAGCATGCGCCCGCCGCGGGATGGTGAGTAGATCTTGAAGTATGTCTTTATGGTAGGGCGCTTGTCGACGTAGGGCGCGAGCGTGGGGACTTGAGGACGAGTAGGTTGATAGGTGTGTGACTCGAGATCCGCGGTGGGGTGGTCTGGATCTGAAGATACAGAAGTGGAGGATTCGGAATAGCTGGTGGTATTCTGCGAGGTGAGGTAGGGACCGGCGCGGACGTCGGGGTAGATGGCGTGTCGTAGTTGTTGCGGAGGACTCGGGTCGTGGTCTCGGGTCTGAGGTGGTTGTGGAGCGGTAGTTGCGCCATACTGACTCGGATCGAATGCCCAACCGCGGTTGGGGTCTGCAAGATGGGCGGCCAAATACTGCGGGCGATGGTAGGTTCGACCCCCACGGCCCTGCATACGCTGCTCGAGAACGCCGATGCGACGGTCTACAGAACGGGAGTCTGGCGGGCTTGCGGTGGGGAGCCTCTGCTGTTGCGGCGCGCGGTGCAGGTAGACACCCAGATGAGGGTTCTTCGCGCCTGACTTCACCTTCTTGATGTATACATTCCAGTGGCTGCCTGCGTAGAAGACTGTGTGCGAGAAGACCTTGCGTCGATCTTTCAGCATGCGGGCGCTGGGCAGCTCGACTGCGAACCGGAATGGTGGGTAGTCGCTATAAGTGGGTGGCGCTGGCTTTATGGTTGTGGCGCTGCTGTCCGCCTTTTCGAGATCGTAACTCAGATTCTCCGTATTTTCCGCGTCGTCCGCTTGCGTGACCAGATGTGAGGTTGCGTGCGGATCGCGACTATTATCAATAGCGCGTGTAGTATAGACGGGCTCATCGTCGCCACCAAGCACCATATTACCGTCAACAGAGGGGATTTTGTATCGGTGATCTGCAGTCGATGTTGATGGTCGCCTGGGTGATGAGCTCTCAGCGCTGGTGTTTGAAGGTCGGTTGAGGACCTTTTTGGAAGTCGATGCTCCCAGAGGTGACCCACGAGCGTCTAAACATTTCTCGGCCAAATCCGTTGGTTCATGTTGCTGAAGTCCCAAGGTAAACTCGGTCTCAGCTGCATTGAGGACCTTTTGACGAAGCTCCAAATTCCCCCAGAGCGCATTCTGGATGGTCGTGTCTACAAGCACGGGAACGCCAAGAACATCTCGAGCAGCGCGAGCAGACTGCAACTGTTCGAAGTCCATATGAACGTAGTGGATGTCTTCATCCAACAACGCAAGCAGAGGTCGAATCTCGTCATGTCCGTATAGCGCTTCCCACTGTCGCCATGCAGGTACATCATGCTTAGCAATACGGGCCATTGCTTCCTCAACAATGGCTGGCTTGGGTCGCACAGCTCGGTCTCTGATCTCAGCTGGGGCTTGACAGGAGTGAGAGCTCCACAGGCCAGCCTCACGTGCCACGAGCTTCAGACGACGGTCGAGAAGACGCTTCGCAAGTCGCCAGCGGCTCCACTCGTCATTGACGAAGAAGCCGTCACTGCCAACGAGCTCCGCAACCAGATCGATTGGTACGCCATCCCAAGCAGTGATTGCCATGTCTGCACCATTACGGCAAAGCATGGCCTTCGCTGAGCCGAGAATTCTGTCACCCGGCTTGCCGTAATAATTCGCAGAAACGACTTGAATGACTGGCGCGAGATTGGCTGGTCCTAGCTTCTTCATGATGGCGGCCATGCTGTCGTTGATAAGGTCCTGCATTTCGAGCCAACACCCGGTCGCGAACAGTGAGACAGCTTCTTCATCTTCTTCCGCTCGAAGCGAGCAGCCGTACAGACGCTTCAAGGCAAGCTCGAACGCTCTCTGCGTGATGTTCGAGTCGATATCTTCTGGATGCAGCTCGACCTCTCTCTGGGAAGCTTCACACCAGGGTGGGGACAGCGCGGACGAAAAGAACGGCGCCCGGTCGAGAATAATGCGGTGAAGATTGTATTCACGGTCAAATACCTTGATGGTAATGTCGGAATGTTTGCCTTGCATCAAGCCGCGATCGAGAAGATGATGAGGCAAGGACGCTGGCTCTCCTGGTTGAGCTGCAACAATGTTAGGGGACCAGTTCCGGACGATCATTTTGGAACTCACATCTGATATAATTGAAACTGGCCTTCTGTTTAGATTCCTTCTGGAAAGACGGCTCTCGCGACGTGCATGGTGACTGCATTGTAAACAGCCGGTTGACCCTCATTGAGGTCGCTGTGTTTCTTCTTGCAACGCTCTGTCGTCTGCGGATCTCATATGTATCATCCACGTCGTCACTATCTTTCTGCGCATTGAGAACGACGGCAGGCAGTCCTGTGGCCGCTGTGGAAGCGGATTCCCGAGTCTCTTGACCGTCTGCACCGTAATGCATGGTGTCGCTGGTGCTTGGCCGTGATGGCTGCATCGTAACAGATTGCCTGGATATAGATCCACTTCGCATGCTGAGGAAGGGCCATCTGGTGCTTCTTCGCTGATTCATTGCGGCTGAAGTCTGGCTGGCATTGGACTCATCATCAATTGGAGAAGGAGAGAATGATGAGAAGAGGTGTGCGGAGACTCGTCTGGAGTGACTGGAGTGATTTGACTGTTCGCCGGCACCATTTGAGCTAGATGAAGGTGCCATGGAAGGAGGTAGATTTACATAGTCGCGGATCGTAGGGTCAAGAGTAACAAGGTCGTGTAAATCGTCTGAGGTGTGCGTTTGTTCCATCTTGCATCTACCGTCTGTCGTAGAGGTTGAAACCAAGGTGGAAAAGTGCTAACGCATAGGGAAGCCGCTTGCTAGCAGCTGCGGTTGAGTGAAAGCCCGTCACAGGCCGGATGGAAGTGTGGAGAGCGTAGGCCCACACAATTGGCATCCGGGACGCTGAGCGAGGGAAGAGCAACCACGTCAGGGGCTTCGCGCGCAATCAACACTTGTATCTCAACGCTCTCGACGGGATGCAAAGCTGTGAAGTGATTAGCTGGATTGTAAAGTGGTACAGAGAGAGGTTGTGCTTACCAGCAGTTTGTACCTCCTCGAATGGGCGGAGTTCCGTGTGTGTTGACGGGACGGCACTTCACAATTTAAGCCCAGCACACTTCTCATCAGCTGGTTGCAAGCGAATGATAGTAACGTGGCGGCTCCCCAGGATGCGGAGTACAGCAATTGCAGCCTCAGCGACCAGCCATCAACGCTGAGCCTCTTCTTCAAGTGATGCTCCGCCAATCAGATCCTGACTTCGGGGCGTGGAGTGCCCTTGCAGCTCGGAGCCTTAGCTCCCGCTATCTTCCGCTGGCTCCGATGACATCACAAGGCTGGAGTGCGGCTTTGATACACGCCTAACTCAATTCGTAACCACCTCGGCTTCGGCCAGCTCGAACTGTCAGCCACCCAATGCCTGGACGCGCGCTCGTCTGACACTTGCTCACTCACTGCGAGCTGTAACCGTTCCGTCCCGATTCTGTGCGGGCTCTCAAACCTGTCAGACAGCCTCTAAGCGTTCTTAAAGAGTACTCACTCCCTGACTTGTCGTCCCTCCCTCGAACCTTCCCCTCCATTACCACAGATCCTACCCCACCACCGCCGCCATGCCCCTAACCTCCATCCTCGCCTACCAGCCCTTCAAAGGCCTCTGGACCATCTTCGCCGTCCTCTTCAACGCCGCCCGCATTCCCCTCTGGCTCCTAATCTGGACGCCCCGCTCGCTCCGTCCAAATCCCAACTGGACCATCCGCCAATGCCTCGGCGTCCGCCTGATCCGCGCCTTTCTCTACAACGCCTCTCTTGTCCAGATGCGCGTACCCGTCTCACTCGCGCCGGGCAAGGAGAAAGAGCGCTTCATCACTTTGTCACCGGCGCAGGAACAATATTACACTGGCGTCACGAAGGCCGATCCGTTCATCAAGCCTGTGGAAATCGGCGGGACGTGGTTCCCTGAGAAGCCGACAATGCGAGGCGAAAACCCTGGGATCGTGGTGTTGCACTTTCATGGTGGCGCGTACGCGATTGGCGACGGGAGGGAGGAAGACGCAGGGTTCGCGGCGAAGACGCTGTTGAAGAACACGGATGCGACGCATATGTTCTGCCCGCAGTACCGGCTAGTCACGCATCCGAATAGCAAGTTCCCCGCGCAGCTCCAGGACGCGATATCAGCGTACACGTACTTGTTATATGACATGGGGATCTCCGCAGAGCGGATCGTGGTGAGTGGGGACAGCGCAGGCGGGCACTTGGTGCTGTGTCTGCTACGGTATCTCGCGGAGAGCGGGGAGCAGGTGGGCTTGCAGGCGCCAGGCTGCGCGTGGCTGTGGAGTCCCTGGGCGTATCCGGGTGCAGCGGCGCACGACGATGGGCGCTTTGGCAAGAACCCGTTCGCGACGTCGGATTATGTTGGCCTGGCGTTTGGGGTGTGGGGTTCGACGAATTTGCGGCCGTCGCCGGAGACAGGATTGGATTTACATTCGCCCATGTTGAATTATCGGGATCATCCGTTGGTGACGAAGACGCCGCTGTGGATACAGTTTGGTGGCCATGAAGTACTGCTGCATGACGGGATTAAGATGGCTGAGGGGTTGCGGCTGACTGAAGGTAATGTCGTCGATCTGGAGATCACGAAGGATGCACCGCACGATATTATACTTATTGGACATCTTTTGGGCTTTGTGGACGCGGCTAGGAGTGCTGCGGTACTGGCGAATGAGTTTCTGAGGAAGCAGGTGGGTGTAGTCTCGACTTGACGCATCCACAACGCAATTTAATAAGGTCATTTACGGGTCTCGACAAGCGAGTTGCAGAGTCTGTACATTTTGATTAATGGGAGCTCAGTGTACACGTTCAGAGAACGCACTCTTCATGGTTGGTCACCATTCTCACAAGAGCTTTGTGCTTGCGACAGATTATGTCTGATCTCGACGAGCCTCCTGCCTGAACGGTTGAACGAGCGCTTCCGACCTACAAAAGGCCTCGTAACGCTCTCCACTCCTCAACAGAAAGCAGGAGCCTCGGTCAGCTCATCTAGTTACCACTCCTCACATCCTCGACACCAACAGCAGGGGGCATGCCAACCTCCTCAGCTGCCAGTAGTGGCTGCTTTTCCTTGTTCTGCTCCTGCTTCTTCATGAACGGAAACGTCAACACCTCCCTAATGCTGTAATTGTCCGTCAAGAACATTGCCATCCGATCAATGCCCATGCCAAAGCCGCCAGTCGGAGGCAGCGCCCACTCCAGGCTCTCACAGAACGTCTCATCCACCATCTGCGCTTCGTCGTCGCCCTGTGCTTTCTGACGTGCCTGCTCCTCGAACCGTAATCGTTGGTCGAAGGGGTCATTCAACTCTGTGTACGCGTTGACGATCTCCTTCTTACACACGAACGCCTCGAAGCGTTCACAGAGACCGGGCTTCTCTCGATGGTACTTGGCGAGCGGCGACATCATCTCAGGGTGGCCCATAATGAATGTGGGGTTCACGCATGTCTCCTCAATGAACTCGCCCACCAATTTATCGATCATGCGTGCGTTCGTCATCGGTGGTGGACACTCTACTTTGGTCTTCTCGCACACTTTCCGTAGGAAGGCGTTCGTCTCCTCTGTGTGCAGCTGATCTGATGGCGGAAATTTCTCGCCGGTCTGCTTCTCCAGCTCGGGTATCATCTCGACTCGCCGCCATGGCTTGGCCCAATTGACATGTAGTTCTTCGCCACTTGCAGTGTGATAGGTCGTCTCGTAATTGCCCACCGCGTGATGGACCATGCCCGATACGAGGTCCTCCGTCATATCCATGATATCATACATGTCCGCAAAGGCCATGTAGAACTCACATGATGTGAACTCTGGGTTGTGGGTCAAGTCGGCGTCTTCGTTGCGGAATAGCTTTCCTATCTCAAAGACGCGCTCCAGCCCACCGACGACAAGCTCCTTGAGATAAAGCTCCGGGGCTATTCGTAGGAACACCTCCTGGTCGTGAGCATTATAGAATGTCTTGAAAGGCTTGGCTGTAGCACCGCCAGCAATCTGATTCAGAATCGGCGTTTCTACCTCCAAGAAGTCTCTATCCCGAAGGAAAGTCCTCGTGTAATCGATCATCTTCCCGCGAGTAATGAAGGCTGAGCGAACCTTCTCGTTCATGATCAGATCGAGATGACGCTTGCGATGCCGTTCTTCTTGGTTCTTGAACCCGTAGTGTTCGTCTGGCATATTGTGCAGGCATGGTGAAAGCAGTACCACCTCCCTCGCAAAGACTGATAGCTCACCTTCTGCTCGGTTCTTGGGATTTGTTCGTCCCGGGAAACCGACGATGCCAATGATGTCGCCTCGACGTAGAGGCTCATGCTGTGCGTGAAATTCTTCTGCGCTATTTGCGTTGTTCGATTGGCACATGATTTGCATCTTGACGCCTTGCGCGCGGACTTGATAGAACAAGAGATTTTGACCGGACGCACGCTACGTTGCATGTAAGCTTGTCGCTGCGAATGGCCGTATGAAAGGCACAACACTCACCTTGCCGTATATCCTCGCACCGACTCTGACCTCAATGTCCTTGCGCTCTTCGCCAGTCTTAAGGGTTGAGTAGTCTCTCACAAAGTGCTGCATATTGGTGGTGACGTGAAACTTGTGTGGATATGGATTGGGCTCGCATGTCTGCCTGAGCTTCTTAATCGCGCGACTCCGGATCTCGAAGTACTGTCGAGGATCCAATTTGGTCTCGTCCTCTTCCTCATTTTGCTTGCGCTTCGGAGCAGACGGTGCTGGAGCATTAGCAGCCTTCTGGGCCTTCTGCTCTGCTATGTGCCTCTGCTTGTTTCGGCGCTTGACTAGACGTAATATCCAAATTAGAGCGCTGCCACTCGGGAGTGTTTGCTTCACACAAGCCTCGTGCAGCGTCGCGGGTGCTTACGTTCTGTCTTCGTGACCTGCTCCCCAGTCGCCCCGTCAAGCACCAAGTTCCTAATCTCCTCAGTCGGCGGCTCGCTCGCTGAAGGATTGGACATTTTCGAAGTATTCTTGCAGTATACGCGCTTCAGATGGCCCGGAGTTCGGGTAAGCACTTAGCAAGCACGCAAGATAACTTAACCCTCGGAAAATCGAGTTGTTGGGGATGGAGCAGTCATGCGATGTCGTTGCAGGGGAAGAGTCACGCATGTGAGATCAGTCGAAAATGACCCCTCGGTGTGGCGCACGGACCATCAAGTTGACATGGCAGTATCAAATTGTACGACACTCATGAAACATTAGAGACAGAGACGAGCGAGAGAATTCTTCCGCAGGTCTTTTATAGACGAGCCGATGGTCATGTATTACGTGGGACTATCATGATGTTCTGATGCTCCGAACCCCTCGAGGTGCCTCTCACGCTTGGTATGCACGCCAGACACCATCCATGCTTACTACTCCTTTCTCCTGCGCGCTTGAATATGCTATACTGTCACAATGTCTCGATCACTCAGCTCAGATGAAATGCGCCTTGACCCTCCTGAGTGGCAATGCCCAACTTCAACTTCATAATGGCCAGATCGCTGTAGTCAGGCAGCTTCAGATAGTTCACTGTGCTCATGTCAGCTTTGCACTCAAACGATTACCAAGGGAAGAGAGACTTACCACAAGTCATACAGCTCGGCAGGTACTCATCTGCATGGTGTCCTGGCTCGCTGGGGCGTAACACTACAGTGAACATGGGAGTGAGAGACTTGAAGCCGCCAATGGGAAGCTTCGGGCTCCCCGTGACAAACTGTAGGAAGTCGCGGCGCTGCTGGGGTGTGAACTCTGTCATGGTCTGCAGGAGGTTGCGAACACTCCTGCTGTCCAAATTATAGCCGTGATCCGCTTTGATCGAGTCCGTAAGCGTCTCCATCGACCAGTCTTCGTCCACACGACCGAACAACATAACTAGTTCGTCCGGTGTGAAGGCTCGCAAGGCAGCATACGGGAACACCTCAGAGAAACCGTCACGAAAGCTCTGTATTTGATCCTTGACACCAACGCCAATGGTGAAGTCGATCACCTTGTCGACGTAGTCGCCCACGTTGTTGATGTTGACGTCGATGTTCTTACCACCAGCAATGAGCTCGATCTCGGGATATCCAGGCAGCGTGAAGTTCAGACCGAGGTCATCGATGCTGGCGTTGGCGACGCGAATGCCCGAAATCTTGATGTGCTTCTGCTCGGTTGACAAACGCTTCTGCTCAAGAATCTTCTTCTTGGATACATCGAATTGCTTGAGCGTCATTAGGGATTTGGCAAGATCTTCGTCGACGACCTTGAGAGTGCTTGTGGTGAGTGGCATAGCATTGGGTCCAGTCCCCCAGCGGAAGAACATTGGGTTGAACAATACGTCGATAATGCGCGAGTCCAACAGTGAACGCGCGACGAATTTGCCAAGAGCACTGAAGAGCTTTAGCACCTTCTCGCCATGCGATGATTTGAGCTGACTCTTGGTCATTGGGATCGGGAAAAGACCATTCTTGCCAAACGCAAATTCGCTGTTAGAGCTCGACTCGTTCTCACGCCAAAGCTTCAGCTTCTTCTTCGAGAATTCTTTCGAAGCGCTCGCGTAGAATTCGAGCGTCGGACCAAGACCCGTGCCTACCTCATCGAAATATTCGACTTCCAAAATGCTAGCATTGGCGCCGTAAGACTCCATGACTTTCACGGCTGACTCAAGAAAACGCTGACGCTGGATGCGGACCTTTTGACGCTGCAGCCGACCTAGCATGGATCGCTCCTCTCGATGACGGTGGCGCGTGTCGGCCGCTTCAGAAGCGTTCAGCCAGCGCTGCATTGATCGATGATAGCCAAAAGATGTTGACTGAAGGAAGAGATGACGCGTCTCAAAGGGAAACAAGAAAGGGTATATGCGGGCGAGGTCTTCACTCCAGTTGGGTAACGAATGGCTGGCGACAATGAGTGGCTCTTCAAGCTGGCGGTTCATTTTTGCTGTAAGTTTCGTATTGACAAATTGAGACAGAGGCTCGCGATTGACGGTCAAAACCTTGCGCTTGTCACCCAAAAGCTCATCCACAGTGCTATTGATCTCATGGAGGATTCGCAGCAAACGCAAGATGACGGCAGTTATTGGATTCTGCTCCAATGACTGGGGCAAAGCGGAACTGCCTTCCGGCGGGGTGACGGGCCGAGATGACAAGGCCTGGTGTTGCGGTGGTGGACCATTGACTCGCTTGAAGTGAACGGTGTGTGTACTCATCCACACGTTGCGGTTGGAGGGATCATCAGATGATGGAGTGTTGGTATGTACAGCCTTGTAGACCGTCATGTCTGAAGGAATAGATCGTCCATTCGCGGAGAATTGCAAGTGCCAGTCGGTTGGCGTCGAGGCAAGCGCGCTTGCGTAAGATGGTCGGTTTCCCGCAAACATTGCACTGCGGGCCAGACTGCGGTGCGCCAACCGCTGCGAAATGCCGGGAGGAAGAGCACTCATTCCACTAGACAGCAGCGATGGTCTTGGAACCGGTGGTGTGTCAGTCCTCCCGGATGGAGTAGACGCCGAAGACTCGTTATCCACGCGAGTTGTGACCGCACCACCGGGTGTCACGTCCACATTGACAGCTGAGGGATCAGCATCTGGTGGCGATCCGGCAATCTCATCTCCTATGTCTGGTAAAATAGCCGAACCGTTGAAGGTCTCGTCATCGTCGTCAGACACTTGTTCCTCATCTGCACATTCGAGCGTGTTCTGCGAGTCGGACGGGGCCATTGCGGGATTGTCTGATGGCGCAGGTGGGGTAGACGGATGCGCCGGCTGACTGCGTGTTTTTCGCGCCGAACGGCGTGGCTGCGGGGTCGATGTAGACGACGGGCCAGCAGTAGCCTCTGAGTCTGTAGGAGACTTGGGTGTCTTTGGAGCACGGCGAGCGGAGCTACTCCTCGCTGTTGCAGGCGGTGCGCTAGAACTGTCGTTGAAGGGGTTGGGTGTGCTTGCCATGCGGCGTGCCAAGTGAGGATCACCGATAGCAGCGAGCTGAGCCGCCCACATGTCTCGCGCATGAGAGCTGCCAGGGAGGTGTGGAGCGCGAGTCGGATTTGGTCGATCGCCAAGTGCTATCCTGGGGCGTAAGTATTCCTCCAGCGACTTGAGCGTCGCAATGGCATGGATAGAGACCATGATAGTACGGTAGTTTGTGGGCACATTGGAATCGTCGCCTTCAGCAACAAGTCGAATACGAATTTGTTTGGACAGAGCTGACGTGGGACTGCTGCGATTGCTATCATAAGCATTCGAGTTTATAGTGACCACTTCGAAGTGTTCCGCGCGGCTGAGAAGATCCTGCAACTTCTGCACAAGGATACTGAATGGAGTCGTCGGAGACGCGCTGGTCCCCGTCTTGACGTTCGCAGAGGTCGTAGTGCTCATGAATGCTTCGATGAAAGCAGCACGGGCGTCCAGGTTGGATTGACCGTGTGCAACATCAAAAATGTCGACAAGAGTGTGCACCACCCTGGAAGACAGGAGTTCATAGCTTGTAATGCTCTCAAGGGCGTTGCCCTCGAAAGATTTGGCAAGCTGAGAGAAGAGCTGCGCGCCTTCTTCGTACTGTTCACTGGCATAGCAATCTGCAATGTTCGAGACAAGGCCGTTTAGATCATCCAGAGTCTGCGTGGCTTTCGTTCGCAAGTCAGCACACTCTGGCGTCTCCCATTGAGCAATGAAGCTACGCGCACATCGTGTTATCATATCTTGAATGGCGTCTGTCGAGGCTATCGGGGGCGGTGGAGGCTCGTGACCGTCTGAGTCTACTGATGACCCCTCGTCGTCCTCGTGAATATCTACGTCGACGTCAATGTCTTCAGCTGCGTCATCATCCTCGTGATTCTCGTCGTCTTCGTCATTCGGGTCATGATCTGAGCCATCACTAATGGACATATCTTCGCCGATAGGTGACTCGACCTCTTCTGTCTCCGGAGGAGGCTGGGGAGGTTCGACAGGAGAGGGGCTTGCGGCGCGCTTTTTCTCGACCGCTTTGGGCGCAGTCTGTGACGACGTCTCCGCAACCGGCCGATTGGCGATCTTGCGAACCTCAGCAATGACGCCCTCGCGATAGAATTGATAGCGGTAGACGTGATCAAGGCGCTGCAGGAGAAGCTCAGCAGCCTGTAAGGCAGTGGTAACCAAGAACGGATGATCCTGCTGGGATAGGATGGACGCCAGATGAGATGCATAGGGCACAGGGCGGAGAGCCTCCTCGAGAATGTCGGTATCTAGGTTGCAGAGCATCTTCAGTTGCGCAGTCAGGACGAGCTGTCGCACTTGCAAATTGACTGTGCTCGAGTAGGCATCGGTGAGAGTTGGCAGTAACAACATGGCGAATCGCTTCATCTCCTTCTTGCACTCGCCCAACAACTTCAAGCGCTTGTCGATCGGTGCTTTGCTGGAGTTCGTGGGTGGCGCCGACGGCAGATATTTCTTGCTGAGTTCGGTAAGCTCGTTCAAGTAACCCAGGTTCGCAGCATCCATGCCTGGGAGTAATTCGCAGACAACTCGGAGAGTTTCAAAGACTTGGTCGCGGGGTCGGTGAATGAGCGCCTGCATAACGACGACACTGTCAATGTTGGAGGCTACATTCTCGTCCTGAGATGGAGCAGAAACGCCAGTCAAGATTTGGTAGAGGGTGTCAGTAACATCCATCTTGAACAGCTCCTTGGTCAACGAAGGGCTCGCTCGAGCTATTGTGGATAGCACACGCAGAAATTGAGTGTGGATGCTTGGGCTGATAAAATTGGTTGAACCAGGCAACAACAGACGCAGAATCACACCGAGTAGATCCGCATCCATCAGTTCTTCTAGCTTCTCGTCTTGTGACTTGAAGCTGTCCACAATTCGTGTGATGCACAGACAGCCTTGCTCGACGACCTTCTGGTCACTACCCTTCAGTACGTCGCGAAGGCGCGGCATGACTTCCTTGATTGTAGAGAAAGAGTCTTCAGGAATGTTTCGACAACAGTTGGCAGCAGCTGTTACGCCCGTGCGCTGAACGCTCGATGTGAAGAAATCCAAATTTTGCAGTAAAGCACTGAGGCCACCCTCACGAACGATGGCAGAAGGAAATTCAGCAGAGATCTTCTCAAGGGTGGTCAAAGCCTGTTCCGCAAGCTCGAACTCGAAGTTTTCGGCGACCATCAACTTCGATATCAGCATTGGCACAGCACCATTATACACCACAGCAGCCGTTGAAGAAGGCAAAGCTTCAATCATGTTGGCAATACATCGTGTGGCCAGCAGACGCATCTGCGGTCCCAGATCAGGATTGACAGACAGCTGAAATGGGTAGTCTGGATCGGTAGGTGCCATCGACGCAATGCTGACAAACTCTTTGGCATAGGCATCCGCGTGAAAGTGCCCGGCGAGGTTGTCTTCTGTCGATATCAGCAACATCTCCGAGATCTCGGCCAAAGCTTCGTGCTGTGCCAGAGGGTCGTCCTTTTTCTGCAGTGTCGTCAACAGATCACGCATCCGTGTCACGACGCTAGTAATGTATGAAGCCATGCCACCAAAAGACGCAAGACCGCCCAAGCCTCCAAGGCCACCACTACGACCGAAAGGCATTCCGCCCAGTCTGTCGTCCATGGGGTCAGACTCGTCTTCGTTAGGCGGTGGAGGAGGTTCGTCAGAGGCGTCTTCTTTAGAGTTGCCGGATTTGTTGGCACTGTCTGGCGATGTCGGCTCCTCTGACAGTTCGCCTTTCTCTTTCTCCTTCTTGGAACTTGAGCCACGCTTCTTCGAGGAGCTGGACGTTTTCGACCGAGACTTTGATGAGGTTGGTGTTGGCTCGTTAGGGGATGATGCCTTCTTTGATTTGCCTGACTTCTTCTTTGATGAGCTCGACGGGCCTGATGGCGAAGTAGGGTTCTCGTCGGTGGGAGAGGTTGGCATGATTGCGTTGGACTTCTTCCCTGACTGTAATGACTTATGTAGAGGCTCAACTTCGACCTCAGACTGCGGATCCGGTTTTGATTTTACACGCTTAGCTTTGAGAGTGGAGGTCTGTGGGGAGGTACTAGCTCCGTCGGTGGTGGGTTGAGACTGTCGAGAAGAAGCTTTACGCTTTCGGGTTGGTCGAGGTTGAGGACCGCCCGACTCAAGATTGACGGTGTTTGATAGATCTATTGAGGCCGAAGATGAAGCATTGGCCGATTTTTTGGCAGAAGAGCGTGTGACTCTCGACGACATGGGAAGCTTCAATCGACGAGTAGCGAAGGGAAGCGGTCATGGAGAGGCCGTCAATGGAAGATGGTCGTGATAATCAGTGATTGTTATGATTGAACGTTGATGTTAGCTGTGGAGTTGTTGATGGATCGAGATGTGAGTTGTGGGCAAGAAGTTGAAGTTGAAAGAGATGACGAGCCCCACGAGGAAATGTGGAACTTCCTTAGGAATTCCAGAGGTCAAGGCTTCAAAGGTCACCAACAGAAGGTGTACGCGAGATAGTCAGACCTGTCGAAATAGGAAGGCAGAAGCCAGCGATGCTTCCCATTTAAAGGCCTTTCTCACTTTGCCATGAAGCCCTAAGGTGGTGCAAGCGGCCAGTGTCAGGTGCTGCTGTAGCGGCTGCGTGGTGCCTTATGAGGCCGAGGTGCACACATCGGTAGCTCAAACGTGGAGCGACGGCCGTGAAGAAAGACCTTCTGCGATTGAAGCGGCTGGACTGCAGTCCTTGGCACTGCTGAAAGAAGGGGAGTAGGAAGTTTGCTTTCCAATGTGTGAGAGGTGATAGTGAAGACCGACTCAGTATGTATTATCCGCTCGGTCATAGACTCGATATCGCCGGCGCTAGGAGCCAGCCCTAAGCCCCGCGCTAGAGAAAGTATCACGTATGACCCAGTCTCCCAAAGAAGAACACAATAGTGCATGCGACCATCTTCATCAACCACCTTTGCGCTCTGACTCTCGTTTCCTTTCATTCTGCTGCCACACGTACTGATTGAACATCACACAGCTTTGCAGCGTGTCGACAGCTCAGAACGATGACTATGACGGCCACGAATACATGATCCCCCGTCGCGCCCACGTTTCCATTGCTCCGCCTGTTCTCCGCCGCGCTCCGATAGCATCACACCACCTTGTCCCACCACACGGCTGCCTGCATCCCACCTCCAGCAAACAACTCTACACAAACAAAGGCTCTCTCCCCTCCCAGCCTCGTGTCTTCTCCTCTCAACTTTACCCCCCACCCGTTCGCACTATGGCCCAGTACACATTCCCCACAGACAAACTCAGGGTACTTCAAGACGAGTCGAAGAAGCCCATCGTCTTAGTATCGTGCGGATCCTTTTCGCCGATAACATATCTACACCTTCGCATGTTCGAGATGTGCAAGGACTGGGTCAGAGAAAGCTCCGAATATGAGATCGTGGGAGCCTACCTGAGCCCGGTATCGGATGCATACAAGAAGGCTGGTCTAGTCTCCGGAGACCACAGGATCGAGATGTGCCGACTAGCATGCGCCGAATCAAATTGGATCATGGTGGACGATTGGGAGGCTGCGAAGCGGGAATACACACGAACCGCGTTTGTGCTAGATCATTTCGATGAAGAGATCAATGGGGTACACGGTGGCATCAAGACTGCGAGCGGTAGCACAAAGCGTGCGCAGGTGTCATTATTGAGTGGTGCAGATCTACTGGACACGATGTCCCAGCCAGGTGTCTGGGCGCATGAGGATCTGGACCACATCCTGAAAAGGTACGGCGCATTCATCATAGAACGCAGTGGGACCGACGTGCAGGCAGCAATGTCCAAGCTAGAGCCCTGGAGGAACTTCATACACCCCATCACTCAACTCATACAAAACGATGTTTCCTCCACCAAGATTAGAGCTTTCCTCAACAAGGAGATGAGCATTCGATACTTGATACCCGAGCCAGCACTGAAATATATTGACGAACGAGGCCTTTTCAAGCCTGAGCAGTCTCCGCCAGGCCACAAAGCGGACCAGAACGGTGTGAATGGAGTTGTCAATGGTGCAAAGTCATGATGCAGTCCACGCAAGCAACTTGATCAAATAGACTCCCTCATCTCAGCGCCTGAGCACTCTGCTTCGACATCGAGACGAAGGACAAACGCCAATCAGCACATCTCCTTTGGCGGTTTGCTAGATGTGCAATTCGCAGCAAAGTAGGCAGTAGGGCGTTCGTGCCGATGGATTGTCGGAGATACAAGCGCAAAGCCCGATGCCAGCAGTTATCACAGTGTCGAGACTCCAAGGGAGTAGCTGACGAAGATATGGAGAGGTGGGTGTTCACCCAGATGCGGGTTCACGCGACGCTTGAGGATATGCAATATGAGGGCGATGGCAGCTAAGGGATATCTATGTCTCATGAAGGTTGGATGAATAGATGATGGCAACTACGATGTGACGAACGATCGTCGACGACGCGTGCGCTTTTCTCTTTTAATAGAAGCGGCTCATCTGAGCTGCCGTTTTTCTGCACTTCTTTTCTACGAGCACGCCGGACGCTCCCCAATGTAACTCTCAAGCCGACATCAAGGTTGCTGCAATCTTCGTCTGCTCTTTGTTGATCTTCTTGCATGACCATTCCCGTTGAGAGCGCAGGATGAGGCCTTATTAAAGTCACGAGTAAGAACAAGATTAAGTACCCTTGCGACAAGGATCCTCACGCCTCCCCACAAACTCTGTGCACATCATGCACGCGACCTGACCCCTTCATACACCCAAGATTCAAGAGCCTGGACACACAGCTCCACACCAATGTAGGTTTCAGACGTTACACTCCATAAGCTGCTTTGGGTAGGTCGCTGCAAAATACATCCCTACTGCCGTAATATGTCTTGCCCTGCAATATTAGCATATAGCGAGGACAGCCGCTCTGCTCCCTCAAGAAAGCTTGACTTCGCCTCTTCGAAGACGTAGGTGCAGTTCAAGCACGATCATTACCTGTGTATCTTCTGTTCATTTCATCAAGAACAGCTGCTGGCCAGCACCCCAACGAACTATGTTCACTGCTTCCGCCCTTGCCACTCTTCTGCCTCTCCTCGCCTACGCCACTCCGAGACAATCTGCTCCGGCCGGTGCTCTCATAGTTGGACCCTCTGCTCAATACAAGACGATCAGCGCCGCCGTCGCTGCCCTCCCTGGTGGCTCCTCACCACAGACCATTTTCATCCAGCCCGGCACGTACAACGAGGCCGTCTACATCCCTGCCACAGTCAAGACCCCACTCACGATCTACGGCTCTACGCCCGATGACTCCGATTACACCAAGAATACCGTCACGATCACTCACTCGAGCTCATTGAGCCAAGCGGGCTCCGATGACAAGACCGGCACTCTTCGCGTATGGAGCGACAATCTCAAAGTGTACAACGTGAACGTCAAGAACAGCTACGGCAAAGGCGAACAAGCAATCGCACTCAGCGCTTACGGAAACCAGCAAGGCTTCTACGCTTGCCAACTTCTAGGGTACCAAGACACTGTGCTCGCAAACCAGGGCAAGCAGGTGTACGGCAAGACCTACATCGAGGGCGCAGTGTGAGCCACCCCTCTTCCCCTTCCCCAAACAATTGCATAACCCGCCAGGCACGAAGAAGCAGATGAAGCTAACAGAACCAGCGACTACATCTTCGGCCAAAAAGCCATCGCCTACTTCGACCAATGCACCATCAACTCCATCGGCCCCGGCGCCATCACCGCATCCGGCCGCAACGACACCGGCAACCCCTCCTATTACGTGATCTCCAACAGCACCATCCAGGGCTCCGGTTCCGGGACCGCCTATCTGGGCCGTCCGTGGGGCAGCTACGCGCGCGTGATTGTGCAAGATAGCAATCTAGGCGCCGTCGTGAATGGCGCTGGCTGGGAGATCTGGAACAAAGGACAGGAGAGGACCGATCATGTGGATTATGAAGAGTTTGGAAATACCGGGGCGGGTGCGCAAGGGACGAGGGCGAGCTTCTCGAAGAAGGCGGCGGGCGTTGAGAGTCTGCAGAGTTTGATGGGCGATGTTGCGTGGGTGGACAGCGCGTTTGTTTCGTAGGGTTTGAAGGTGGTAGGCTCTGGTAGTGTATTCTGAAACGAGACCTCAGCAGGCATGCGATTCCTCAGACTTTTCTATAGTCTCTATCAAAGGAGGCGCGCTTACACCGTCGTTGTGCAGTATTGGAAAAAAAATTTCACTCCAATCCCACAGCAAACCGCGCGAACAGCTCGTCCCCCACCATCTCCTTCAGAACATTCTCATCTTCATTGACGTTGAACTCGCAACTTCCGTCCCTGCACCTCGGCAGTATAATTGCGATGCCGGGCACGATCCCCCGACTTGGTAGCCTGAAGCTCTCGATCTTCCCCAACAGACCAAAGTCTACGTCGTACGTGCCAAACCCCCAGTAGCTCGTGAGCGCCATCGTGCCGCCTCGTAGGTCATTAACGCCAGACATCGACGTGGGATGATCCTGCATAGTGCGCTCGATGTAGGCTACGATATCACGGAAGCTGTCGGCTGTGATACTGTTCACTTCTTTGCGAATTGCGATGGCAGCGACACCGAGCGATAGCTCACTGGAGAGGTCCGCGACAATGAGCGACGCTTGGAAAGCATCGATGACGTTGCCGTAGTAAGGTTCCATGAGGCCAAGACGCGAGCGGCAGTCGACGAAGGAAAGGCACTTGGCAGTGCTTGAGGCGTCTTCTAGCTTCCCAGTGCGGTGACGAGCGGTTATGACGCTGCGCCAAATGAGAGCGGCGATGGCGTCGTGAGTAGAGATCCTGAGGTTGTTGACAGGTATTGCGGCGAGAGAGGCCAATGCCTCGTCTTTAAGGAGAGCAAGCTGTTCGTTGGAGATGCGGAACGTGCGGCATGTCGACTTACCAGCTTTGAAGGCGTTAGCAGGGCTGCTCTCGTACCTGGCCCAAGCTTTGTGGTCTTCAAGGTTGCCTGGAAAACCTTTGCCGTTGATGATTGTGTTGCGGTTGAAGCTATACCGGGAGGCTTCTCCTGAGATCGAAGCGGTATTCGAACCATTAGAGGAGGCTGCCCTCAGTTTTTCCGCAAAGACACTCGTAACCTGTGAGATGCCCCTGCCATCACACGCAATGTGAGCGATTGAGACCGCAAGCAGGAGCCCGCCGTCCACGAAATTGGCTTGGAGTCGGCACACTGGAATAGGTTCTTGCTGCATGTAAATGGCCTGTGGTAGTGGACACAGCTCGTCGGTGTCCAATAGCGCTTGAGAGAAGTTGGCTTTGCGCAAGTCGGCAAACTTGATCTTCTTCGACAAGTCTTTGACGATGACTACCGCGCTACCGCTTGCGACTATCTCTCGCAGCCACGGACGTCCGCCTTTCTCAGGAGAGACGGGCACGATCGAGCCTGCCAGCCATGGGAGTTCTTGCACCGTGGCGATATAGGCTTGGTGCAGAACATCGGTGATGTGGTCGTGGTCAATGTTGTCGGCTAAGGAGAAGCAGTGTATACGCTTTGAGTACACGGCTGGAAAGCGGGTATCATATTGAGATAGTGTGAGGTCAAAGGAAGGGCAAGGGATTTCTATTGAGCGTTGCATATTGAGGTTCAGCTACTGCGCCCAGTCAGGTTGATTCAAAGCTATTGCTCTGCTCTTTTACTAGGAATGGCTGCCTCTCTAGATGGTGTTGAATTTTCGCTCTTCATGTGCTTACCAAGCAGAGTTACAGCAAAGAAGACAAATCAGCTCCAACTGCGAACAACCTACCGATCTCTCTGGGGCGAATCCACCAGAGGCGGATGTCGCACCCTTAGTAGCGTCAGCAGCGGCGCGACAGTCTCGGGGGTACTTCATGTAGACGAGCACTAAAGTGTTTTCGCGCCCCCCGTACACCCCAAATCGGGTAATGTGGCAAGGGGCACTTACACCCCCAGATCAGGCAAAGCGACATGTTTTACAACTGACGCGAACCCGTGTAGCGCAAGTTATCTGCGTCCGTACGCGTCCGTGCACGTCTATGCGCAACGCGATGCACAGACGCTCTCCTCGACCGCACCTGCTGCACAGTCGGTCGAGGAGCGATACCGCGCTAGCCAGCTACGCTAAACCCTTAATAGGTCTAAAAATATTGTACACTACCCGCACCCTCCTCACTCGGTCCTATCGGACATAGAATCCTACGCTATTCCGCTTCGGGTTTCCTCATTCGTCGGTGCTAGCTGAAGCTAGCACCCCACGCTTATACAAAATCTCCGGTCACACGAGATCGATTCACCTCTCTACCATCTTTCTACGCTTCAAACTTCTAGATATGGCACGAGATCTACAGAAACAGGAACAGAAGATCTAGGAGCTTCTACATACCAATCGATTAAAGAAGAAGCTTAACTTTAAGCAGCTGGCTCGCGATAATAATATCCTATACGCGACGCTTTATGCCCGCTTTCGGAAGCGCGGATCGATCTGGAAGCGCCATAATACCCCCGAGCGGCTTACAACTGCCCAAGATAGAGCTCTCTGTAGCTATATTGATCGCTTAGGGAAGATTTACCTCGCTCCGACCCGTTGTATGATCGTATCGGCGGCCAATTCGATCCTAGCGCGAGCGTCAAATGCAGGTACAGACGCACCTCTCCCCCAAGTTTTGAAGTCTTGGTGCCAAAGATGGCTAGCTCGGTATCCTCAGTATAAGCTAGCACGCTAGAAGCCAATAGAAATAACGCGGTACCTAGCGTAGAACCGAGATACTATCCGAAAGTAGTATTAAGAGCTTAGGAAGCTAATACAGGAGTATACGATCGACCCGTATAATATCTAGAATATCGACTAAGTAGGCTTCCGTGTTAGAATAGGAGCTTCGTATTGGGTTGTAGTACGATCGTATACAACAAGAGTAGTAGCTCTAAGCGCAACAGATTGTACACTAGTTACCCTAATTGAGACGATCTCTGCAACTAAATCGAAGCTAGACCCAATTATAGTGCTTCTATGCGTCGTTTATCAGGTACACTAGGCTAGAACAGATATTGAAGGCGAGACGATGCTTGCTCTTTTCGAATTAGGCTATACTAATAATAATATTATACTTAAGTACCTACAGCACTTCGATAAAGCTACCTTAAAGAGGCAACAGAGAGTATATCGACTGCTTCTTTTAGATAGGTTTGCCGGCTAAGCTACTGCAGAGTTCGTGTAGTATACCAACAATTACAAGATTAAGATCTTCTGCTTTCTAGCGTATATAATATACCTAATATAGCCGCTTAACGTATTAATCTTCTAAGTTAAGAAGTACTACTACGCGTAGATACTCAATCGAACAGTACGTTCCGGCGCAACTAAGTTTAGGAAAATAGACTTTCTTAATAAGCTTCTAAAGATATATAGAAACACGTTTAAAGAGGCAACTATACGCTTAAACTTTACTAAAACAGGAATCTAGCCGTTAGATACAAGTAAGGTACTTAATTAGATATCGAACCTATATAAAGCCTATTAGGAACTAGATGCCGATTAGAAAAAGCCGCCTAAAACTCTTTAAACGGTACAAAAACTAGATCAATACGTCAATTCGATCGTAGATTAGGTACAGTACCTACAAGGTTCCGATCGTTAGGTTCATCCGACTTGGGACGCATTTAACTAGCTTGTGTATGCTAGTTTATGTACAATAACCGAACAGGATCTAGCTCTTAAAGATCTCGATTCTATTTAATTAGAAGCGCGTAGACGTAAGGAACTTAAGCGCAAGAAGGGCGATAGTCGCTAGATACAGAAAGGAGGCGTAGTTACGGCTTTCTCTTTAAGAACAATGGTTGGAAAGCTGTTGGAAATTAACTAACTAGCTGGTTAGCCGGAACCCCTAGGAGCCCGGAGTATCGGACAGGTCCTACTAGCTGTCTCGGTCTAGAATAGAACAAGCCTTTTATCTAAAGGGTCGGGCCTAGTAGCCCGGGTCTAGGACAAAAAGGAGCATTGTACGATCTATCTTAGACAGCTAGCCTATAGTCTAAGACAACATAGAATAGACTTAAAGACTAATAGTTTTAGATAAATAGAATTACTGTCTTATACGGTAAGTTACGAGTTATCTAGCCCCTATTAAAAGAACAGATATCTAGTAAGTCTTATACGGGCCGCTAAACTTAGATATATAAGCTAAAATCTCTCTAGAGAATTTTAGCTAACAAGACAGACAATATAACAACAGCTTCTCCTTGCTACTAAGTATTGTACCTGTATTAAGTCTAAGTATTGCACTAGTCTTAAGCTAGTCTCGTCTTTCTACTCTTTATAGTAGTATCCTTCTTCTTCTCTATACCTTTTTTAATAGGTTATAAGCCCGGGTTAGCACCAATTTCTTTTAAATTTTCTTTTTAGAAAATATTTCCCCTACGACACCTATCGGCACCTCCGAACGATTCTATTACCAATCGACTCTAAATCTTTAGCTCAATTTAACTATTAGAATAGAATTTTCTTTTTTTTTTCGGAAATCTCCGACTATATATTCGGCTATAGACTCCTCTTATAAGATTCCTAAACTCAAGGGCTCGACTAATTGGGACATTTGGTCGATTCAAATGGAGGCCCTTTTAACTAAAAAGGGCTACGGTAATGTTATAATCCCCTTTTCCGGCTATTTAGCTAGAGATATTACTGAAGCTAGCCGTTAGAAACGGTCGACAAGGGCAGCAGCCCTTATTCGACTAACTCTAGAGGACGGTCCCCTTATTTAAACAAAGGAGATCTATAACTCTCTAGAGCTTTAAGATAGCCTAAAAAGGTTATACGAATCGAAAGGTTTTAGTTCCGAGTTTCTAATTTGCAAGGAGCTCTTTAGCACTATACTTAGTAAGGTAAAAAACCTTAAGCTTTATCTTGCTAAAATTAGACAATTAACGGACGATTTAGTAACCCGAGGACTAGCACTACCCAACAAGGTAGTAGCTACCTACGTCCTCTACAATCTAACCCCCGAATACGAGCACACGGTAGCTATTATTAGCTAAAGCTACCGGCAAACGACTAGTAATATAAGTCTACAGGACTTATTTAGTTAACTTATAGACGAGTCTCGTCGAATCCGCAGTAGTACCCCAGTAGAAAAGGTTTTTACTGCAATAGACAACAAATCGACGTAAAGGACCGGAGAAAAATTAAAATCTCTAAGTAAAAACTAAGAAAAATGCTCCTTTTGCAACAAAAAGGGGCATAAACCGGCAACTTGTTAGAAAAAATACCCAAACCTCCGGCTAAATTTCAACAAAAGCTCCGAAAACACCGATTTTTTAATGTTTTCTGTACATAGTTCTAACCTACAAGAAGAACAATGCTTTACAGTATTACTAAACAGAGTTAATTACTCTACTAATTCTTAGATCCTCGATATAGGCTCAATAAGCTATATTTGCTCGAATATTAACCTTCTAACAGATATTCAGCCAACTAACCGGATTATTCGTTGAAAAGGGGGGAAGTTAATCTGAGCCTTTTAGACAGGTAAAGCAAAACTGTTCTTTAAGAATAAAACAATTGTTCTAGACAAAGTTTTATTTGTTAAGAAATTCAGAATTAACCTCCTTAGCTTCGACAAGCTTAGAAAGAGAGGAGGTAAGGTAACTCTTAGCCAAAACAAGCCAAAAGTTAATTGAGCCGGACAACTAACTACCGAGGGGCGGTATGTTGACGGCCTAATAGTAATAGAAGCTCAGACTATCAATACAGTTCGATCTCTCTATACTATTTCTTCGAAAACTGACCTTTAACATCAACGGATAGGACATATAAGCGAAAACGCCTTAAAACAGCTTAAAAAGGTTGCCCTAGAAATAGATTATTTAGACAAATCGGGAGATAATTGCTAAATTTGCTTCGAAGCAAAGGCAACGGCTAAAGTTAGCCGAGAAACTCCGGACAAATCGGCCAATTATTTAGAAAAAGTCTACTTAAATATTTGCAGGCTAATTATACCGCAAACCTCTTCTAAAGGTTAATTATTTATTAGCTTTATAGACAATAAAACCCGGTATACAACTACCGAGGTACTATAGTCTAAAGATTAGGTTTTCGACGTACTATCTATCTATATTATTTAAGAAGAAACGCAGTCCGAGCATTCTTTTAAAAGACTATACTTAGACAACGCAAAAGAATACCGGGAAGGCCGGGTAAAACAGCTTCTAGAACAAAAAGAAGCTATTCTAACGATATCTGTACCGTATACCCCCCAGCAAAACGGACGAGCCGAACGCTTTAACCAAACAATTTGTTACGGGCACCAGCCCCAGACGGCCTAGCGTGCACCCAAGCATCAACCACCGCCAGTCATCTCAGCCCTACCAGCATCATTCCCGACTAAGCCTACAAACCCGCCGTAGGCATTATCGGACAAGACGGCTATAAGAGCCTACGTTCCCTACAAACCCGATATAGGCATTGTCAGGATTAACGGACACAGGGGAACTTCCCTATGTACCTTAGATTATATAGCCAGACTGATAGCCGACCTTAGGATAGACTTCAGTCTGTCAACTCAACATCTGAATACGAGTTCCTCAACTATATTCAGGTAACGTACTTCACCTTTTGTCTACTTCAGTCAAGCCCCTCTCACCCTCTGTGATCTGTCTCGCCTCTCCTGCCTTTCAGTCTCTAGCACACGAGACACCCACCACTAAGGTCGACAAGCACACAAGGTAAGTGAGCCTTAGTTCGGTCCTCCCAGCGACCGGCGTTACACTTTGACAGACTCGCTACGAAAGCAGAGAAAGCAGATTATTTATGTCTACCACTTCGGCACCCAACAGCCGCGACGCTGCGGACAGGTTGGCCAACAGAATGGCCAGCACGAGTAAGATATCGGACGTCAACACTAAGATGGGAAAAAGCTTCTCAGGTGAACGTTCCGAAGTCACTTCATTCTTGACACGCCTAGCCGTGTACTTTAGAACTTACAAAGACTAGTTTCCGAACGATACTACTATAGTTCTATTCGCTACCTCTTGTATGGATGGAGATGCCTACAAGTGGGTCGAGTACTACCTCGACGATTTCTTGTTTACTCCGATGAAGAGCAGGCGCGAGGACACCGACGAGTTCTTTGCTAGCTTTGCCTTCTTCCAGAAGAAGCTTCGCGAAATCTTTGGACAGACCGACGCTGGACGCGTCGCTACCAGGAAGCTTAGGAACCTCAAGCAGACAGGACCAGCAAGCAGGTACGCCGCCGAATTTATACAGTATGCTAATTAAACAGGATGGGACGAGAAACCCCTTATCGAGACCTTTTACGAAGGACTCAAGTATTATTTTAAGGAAATAATCTACATTCGTTTAGAGAAGTTTTATAATCTCGACAACTTTATACAACGAGCAAAGGAGATCGACGACAGTAACTTCGAAAGACAGATATAGAAGAAGGTTAACTCTACTAATAGGTTCTATTGATCAAAGAATCGAGCGAACTTACGACAAGACCGAGGCGATCCAATGGAGTTGGATTTCACCAAGCCTCGAGGGAAACTAAACAACCAGGAACGAGAACACAGAATGAAGAACAAGCTATGCTTGTATTGCGGAAAACCAGGGCATCAAGTTAAAGAATGCCGTTCTAAGAAACAACAGTTCAACAGTACCGGCAGAAACAGGCACAACAATCGATCTTAGAAACCCCGTCTCCCACGACAACAGTTTAACATGACTACCCAGACAAAAGAGGACAACGGTCGCGATAAGGCAATGAAACTACTAGCAGCCTTCTCCGACCGCTGGCAGAAGGACCCGACCGAGGGTTGCCTTCTCTAAGAATTGGGTCTCCCACAAAAGACTATCTAGAACTGGTATGAGTACGTTACTGAACTAACCAAGGAGCAGAAGGATATCTACTGGAATGCCTTCTGTGACCAGGGAAACACTCACCAGGCTTCGTCCAACGAGAAGCACTACGAGTGGAATTTGTTTGATTTACACAAAAACTGGGATACAGACATCGAGTCATAGCAAGAAACAAAGGAACGACAAATAAAACAGGAACAACGAAACCCACAGAACTGGAACAACATCAACCGCACTATTCCGAGACAGCAGGTACGAGATACCGCTACACCACACGAAACACTATCCTGGACTGCGTGCTACAACGATGATTGCACGACCCACGAATCCGATAAATTGGGATCAGGATGGTGGCCGAGGAAACCGACGTCTCCGAAACAAGGTTCGACACAAGAACTAGGCCTCACCCGAGGACGACCTAAGTCACCTTACCCAGAAACCCAAGGGGAATCTGAGGAAGAACAGACCGTAGAAGCTGAGCAAGACAGCAGCTACGATGCGTCACAGGCAAGACAACGACTCGAAGACAAAAACATGGATTCTAATGGTACGGAATCCTCGCTCGAGGACGACACTAACCAGAAAGAGCAAACCCCAATCCGTTGGGAAGGAATAATATAGAGACTTTGTCAGTTGGCCTTCCACGATGGGAAGTTGAGCGCTGATAGAGACATTAACGACATCCCGAGATACATTTACTCACGCCTACGACGACCAGTAGACCACCTTATCAGGGGTCTAGAATTACGCAGTCAGTACCAATATCTTCGACCAACAATGTACAACCCACAGACACGACGAGTTTTAACCAGCGATGGTTGCATAATTAAAGCAGGGATCGTAAACGACAAACCAGACGTTATAATAAAAGCAGTACCAGGACACCCTACACAGGAATTCTTACAGCAAATCAACCGACAATGGGTTCCGGTACCCAAAATACTCTAGAACGTACACGATCAACAGGGAAAAGACCAGGCCGACTGCTTCGAGGGCAGCAGTACCGGCCCGTCCAACGGTCAGACCCTCTAGGGGCCCAGCTTTGCGCGAGCTCGGCTGCCTATGAAACACACCTGCACACTCGGGCAACAGTAAACCACAGAAACATTGAAGTTATGATCGATTCAGGCGCAACAGGCAACTTTATCTCAACACGCTGCGTTGAGGAGTGCCAGATACAAACACGAAAGAAGAAATCACCCTACGCACTGTCCAGATTTCAAGGGGCAGAGGGAAGAGTCGACTACGAGACTTCGCCAATAGGTATAGTAATTAGGGACCATTGGGAAGAAATTACTTATAATATCGTAGATATCAACCAGCACCACGCTGTGCTAGGTATACCTTGGTTGCAACAACATAACCCAGAAGTAGATTAGAGAACCAAAAAACTCCTCTTCACTCGGTGCAAGCACTCTAAGCAAGAGTCGTTCTGCGGAACGAATACCCCACAAGCTAATTTTAGTAGTGAGGATGAGGAGCGCGATAAGGAACTTACGCGGGTTAGCACCACTACACTCCGACATTCAGATATCCTACGAGAGGAGTCTAACGCAGTATCTCGTCTGTGGCCAACTACACGCAAGTATAAACAAGAGACGACTGCACGCCAACGATTCTACACGACGACAGGTACTCAGTTGATTACTGAGATACCCGAGGAATACAATCAATTCCGACACCTGTTTGAAGAAGCTGAGCCGGACTCAGCTCTCCCAGAACACAAACCGTAGGATCACACAATACCTTTACAAGAAGGCAAAACGCCAACATTCGGTCCAATATACTCCCTATCAGAAGCAGAAAATCAAGCGCTCCGCGATTATCTTAACGAGAACCTCAAGAAAGGATTTATCCGGAAATCAACATCACCAGCCGGATACCCGATACTCTTCGTACCCAAGAAGAATAGCAAACTGCGACTCTACGTAGATTACAGACAACTGAACGGGGTAACTATCAAGAATCGGTACCCTTTACCACGCATCGACGAAATAACAGACCGATTGCATGACGCGCAATAGTTCACTAAGTTTGACCTACGAGGAGCATACAACCTGATCCGTATAAAGGAGGGCGAAGAATAGAAAACGGCCTTCCGCACCAGACACGGACTTTTCGAGTATTGCGTTATGCTCTTCGGGCTAATAAACGCTCCAGCATCCTTTTAGGAACTAATTAACAACACACTCAGCAATTACCTGGACATATTTACAACTGCTTATCTAGACGATATCTTAGTGTACAGCCGTACACTAGAGGAACATAAGAAACATATTAAGAAGGTATTAGAAAGATTGGCGCGTACCGATTTACGAATCGATATCGAGAAAACTCAGTTCCACCAACAATCCGTCGAATTTCTTAGATTCATAATTACCGAGCACGGTCTTCAAATAGAAGATTCGAAGATCCAATCCGTCCTGACCTGGCCTATACCAAAGAATATAAAACAATTACAACAGTTTCTTAGTTTTGCCAACTACTACAGGCGGTAGATATCCAACTTTGGCCGAATCGCAGCACCGCTGTCTCAACAGACGAAACAATCGACAGGATTCTCCTGGACGCAGAAAGAACAATCAGTATTTAAAGAGCTTAAAGAAGCTTTTAAGATCGGGCCCGTACTAGCAATATTTAACCCCAACCTGCCGATTATCATAGAAACAGACGCGTCAGACTATGCAATTGGAGCATGCATAAGTTAAAACAACAAAGAAGGAAAGCTTAGACCAGTAGCTTTCTACTCAAGAAAAATGTTACCCACAGAACAGAACTACGACATTCACGACAAAGAGCTTTTAGCCATTATAGCAGCATTCGAAACATGGCGAGCTTACCTGGAAGGAGCCAACCATAGGATTATAGTATACACGGACCATAAGAACCTAACCTACTTCACAACGACAAAGAAACTTAACCGCAGACAGGTTAGATAGTCGGAAACTATGGCTCCATACGACTTTATTATCACCTACAAGAAGGGTTCCGAGAACGACAGAGCTGATGCTCTAAGCCGACGACCCGATTATCTCAACGACAAGGAACACGTCGAGCATGCAATATTCCGAGAACACAATAACGAGATCAGATACAATCAATTGGCTATTACAACAGAGTTTGTTATCGAACCGTACAGCCGAATCCCAGACATCCTGAACGATCCTTAAACCTACCAGGAAAACGAGAAGCGACACTCAGGACTAACTAAAAATAGCAAGGGTTATTACTAATTTTAAGGCAAGATTTACGTTCTGAGGAATCTGATCCGACACATTATCAGTGATTTCTACGATGACCCAACGAAAGGACATAAGGGCATCGACAACACTATTGAAAAGATTACACGAACCTACTACATCCCGAGAATTCGACATCACGTCGAGAATTATATCCGAGAATGCGACATATGCGCAAGAACTAAACACCCGAGGCATTCACCATACGGTGAACTACAACCACTGGAAACACCCGAGAGACTATGGCATACAGTCTTACTAGACTTTATAACCAAGTTACCAACATCCAAGGATCTACTCATAGGAGTAGCATACGACGCTATCCTAGTTATATGCGACAAACTAACAAAGTACGCGTACTTCGTACCTTACAAGGAAGCCAGCAACTTAGAACAGTTGGCATATACCTTCCTTCGGATTATCTTAGCAAACTATAGCCAACCCCAAAGAATTGTCTCAGACAGAGACCGGAAATTCGTCTCACGGTTTTGGACATCCCTGATGCAACAGCTAGGGACAAAACAAAAAATGTCAACGTCATTCTATCCACAAACAGACGGACAGACAGAACGAACAAATTAAACACTGGAACAGTATCTCCGGGCATACATCAACTACCAGCAGAACGACTGGGTACAGTTACTACCAGTAGCGCAAGCAGCGCACAACGATACAAAGAACGATACAACCAAGACAACTCCGTTCTACGCCTTATATGGCTATCACCCTCTTCAGGGAAGACAACTACTAAATACCACAGAGAACGAATTAGCTACACGAATAGCTACGAACATAAAGCACCTGCACCAGCAGTTAAAGTCTGACAGCGAGTTTATTAACGAACGAACAAGAAAGTGGTATAATAGGTCAAAAACAACCCCGAACACAAGCATAAAAGAGGGGGGAAGAGCTTACTTGCTTATAAGAAACTTGAAAACTATCAGACCAAGCAAAAAACTCGACTACACTAAAACAGGACCGTTTAAAATCTTACAGCAATTGGGACCCGTAACCTTCAAACTCGAACTCCCGAAGACAATGAGAATACATCCTGTATTCTACGTAGCGCTGTTGGAGCCAGCCTACTCCCGAGAAGCAGAACGACCCAACCCAGAAATCCTTCCTGACAACTAAGAACCCGAGTATAAGGTTAAAACGATTCGAGCTCACAGACAACATCGAGGCAAACGACAGTATCTCATAAAGTGGAAAGGATATCCCGAACACGAAAATCAATGGGAACCGGAACGAAACCTGACTAACTGTAAAGACACCATTCGACGATATTGGGACCAGAATATCAATCGGTCGTATTAGTACTAACACCCTGATCCACTACCTGGTGTGCCTCGCCGGCACTCAGATTACCCTCAAACGAACCAGCCCACCACGTTACAGGACCACCACCCAACACCGGGTAGGGGTCACTCCGAAAGTCAACGGATAACCCGCTCGGACATTCAAATGTATCACCACCAGCCATCGACGCAGCAAACTCCTCTTGCTCCAACAACTTATTCCGAGCCAACTTCGCTGCTGCCCGCGTACGAGTCTTCTTAACCTCCTCTTTCAACTTCCGGACCTCAGATCGGTCACGCTGCACAGCCGCAATCAACGCTGCTGCCTGGGCCTTCGACGCACGTAATTGGCTCTTCGCACGCTGAAGGGCAGCCGACTGAGAGGAATATTGAGAATGAACCGAACGCGCTGCAATCAAGTCAGTTCCAGTCACCACAAAGGGACACTGACAAGGCATACTATCTGCCATTGACACCCGTAAATCACAACTCTTCCCATCCCGAGTACACACCGAACACGTCGCCTTCCCCGACTGAACCACACATCTTTCCCTAGTCGACACACATCTGGAACAAGGAGGCATTTCGGTACCGCAGGCTTCAATCAACAGGTATTAGCTATACTTTTTGTCAGGACCCGCAGCAACGGACTTCATGCGAGGCATAGCGACTTACAGATCAGTTACGAAAAGAAGGGACGAAACGCAACTTATAGGTATTTGAAAGGCTGAGGGTCAATCGAGGACGATTTAACTAGAAGAGGGGGGATTGTGTTACGGGCACCAGCCCCAGACGGCCTAGCGTGCACCCAAGCATCAACCACCGCCAGTCATCTCAGCCCTACCAGCATCATTCCCGACTAAGCCTATAAACCCGCCGTAGGCATTATCGGACAAGACGGCTATAAGAGCCTACGTTCCCTACAAACCCGATATAGGCATTGTCGGGATTAACGGACACAGGGGAACTTCCCTATATACCTTAGATTATATAGCCAGACTGATGGCCGACCTTAGGATAGACTTCAGTCTATTAACTCAACATCTGAATACGAGTTTCTCAACCATATTCAGGTAACGTGCTTCACCTTCTGTCTACTTTAGTCAAGCCCCTCTCACCCTCTGTGATCTGTCTCGCCTCTCCTGCCTTTTAGTCTCTAGCACACGAGACACCCACCACCAAGGTCGACAAGCACACAAGGCAAGTGAGCCTTAGTTCGGTCCTCCCAGCGACCGGCGTTACACAATTGTTAGTAAAGTTCGAGCAATGCTTTATACCGTCGGGCTACCCTAAATATATTAGAGTAAAGTGCTAAAAGCAGCTACCTATATTTATAATAGGACCCCTTATATCGGATTGCTGGGGTTTATTACCCCGTACGAAGCAAAATACGGCAAAAAATCGGATGTTAGTACTATTAAAATCTAGAGCTCAGTTACTTATCTTAAAGAACCTAAACTAAAAAAACTAGACGCTAGAGCAACTACCTATATCCTAATAGACTACAGATCGAACCAATATAAGCTCTTAGACCCCAATAGCCGGAAGGTTTACTAAGGGAGAGACGTCTACGTCTAGGAAGGAAATTTTATTTGAAACCTACAGAGATCTATAGTTAATCGATTAACTAAGAGCATTTCTAAAGAGTCCGAAGAATAACTAGAAGTTGAGTTCAAAAACGAGCTAAATCCGACCGCTAAATCTTAAGATAATAGAGAGGTACCTTCTAATAAAGAAGGAAGTCCTCTATATAAGAAACAGTATACCCCCTCTATATCTTAACAACTAGCGGACGAATCTAAATAAGAACTATACTAAACTAGAGCTCTAGACGAGTCTAACCTTTCTATCGAGTTAGATTATAGAAGTACCGAAGACCCTAGCCGGACAGATATCGATTGCGCCCAGGAAATAGATTTTATATACAAAAACGCCGAAAAAAATTAGTTTAATGAGTTCTACAATAACCTAGAACAATACGCTAAGCAGGCCTTAGTCGCAGTTACTAAAGAGCCCAATAACTTAAAAGGAATAAGGATATCCAAGGATTGGCCTTCTTGGCTAGACGCAATATAGTCGGAGCTCAAAGAGCTAGCTAACTAAGAAACCTAGATATTAACCGAGCTGCCGCTAAGTAGAAAGGCGCTAAAAGGGCGCTGGGTACTAAAGATTAAGTATCCTCCGGAGGGCGAGCCGATTTTTAAAGCTTACTAGGTAGCTAAGAGCTGTCAGCAAAGACCCAGCCTCAATTTTACAGAGACCTTTGTAAATATAGTAAATCTAATTACTTACCGGCTTATACTAGCCTTAGTAGCAGAGAAAGACTAGGAAATAAAGCAATAGAACGTAAAATTAGCTTATTCTAATGCAAAGTTAGATAAGATTGTCTATATCGAGCAACTAACTGGTCTATCTAACAGAACTAATAAAGTTTATTGAATAAAGAAGGCCCTTTACGGTCTAAAACAGGTCGACCGATAGTAGAAAGCCTATCTTCGAGAATTACTAAGGGGAATAGGTTTCGAATCCCTAGTATCCGATTAGTCGGTTTATATTCGAAGAACTAGAAAACAGACAATTTTAATCGTCTATATAGACAATATATTAGCTGTATCCGATTCTACCAAAACAATCTTTAGAATCTACTAGGAACTAAATAAGACTCTTACGGTTAAGAACTTAAGAGACGTTAGTAAGTTTCTAGGAATTAAAATTACCTGAGATCGCCCGGCGAAAACGATTCGCCTAAACTAGTCGACTTATTTAGCTAAAATTTTAACCAAATACTCGAAGAAAAACGGCCCAATACCCGAGAAAATACCGCAACCCGTCGGCTTAAAATTGGCACTGAATTCTAATCAAGCTAGTAGTGCCAATATTTCTAATTATTAGCAATAAATTGGGTCGATTTTGTATCTAATAACAAAGACAAGACCCGATATTGCCTTTATAACTAGCCTACTAGCCCGATATATGTTGAATCCTAGCGAGAAGCACTAAAGAGTTTTAAGTAGCCTTTAGGCTTACTTAGATAAAACTCCTAATCTTAGCCTTTACTACAAATCTTCCTTAATAGACGGTATAACCGGCTATTGTAACGCAGATTGGGGGGGGAACCTCGGCACTAGGAGATCGACTACCGGCTATATCTTTCTACTTAGGAACGGAGCCCTTCGCTAAAATTCGAAGCTACAAAAAATAATCGCCTTAAGCTCTTATAAGGCCGAATATACAGCCCTTAAAGAAGCTATAAAGGAATAGTCATTTATCCGATTAATTGCTACCGAACTGTCCGGAATTTTCGAAGAAAATTCAATTACTACCGTTTTAGCGGGTACTTCTAAAAAGTCTGCGGATAAAAAGACTCGGCGGGCTCTAACGCACCAGGCAAGCATATATTTACCCGGGCAAGCCGGTCAAATTAGACCGGAGACCCTAGTTTTGCCGGTAAAACTGTTACTTACCGACAGCAAGTCGGCAAAAGAACTTATAAAAAACCCTACCTTCTAAGCTAAATCTAAGCATATTGATATACAGTATCACTATGTTAGAGAAAACGTTTAGGTAGGCTAAACAGAGCTTAAATACGTTTCTACAAAGGAACAATTAGCAGACAGTTTAACAAAACCGATCGACTTAGCTAAAATACTAACATTTAGAACTTAAATTAGCTTATAATCTAGCTAAAATAACTAGTCGATTAAGAAGGTATGTTAGAAATTAACTAACTAGCTGGTTAGTCGGAACCCTTAGGGGCCTAGAGTATCGGATAGTGTAATGCATAAACGTCCCGATAGCGAATTAGAACGGAATGTTGCCTATTTAAGAAGGCTGCGATCCTTGAAGGATATCTTTTCTTCAGTGGAGGCATCCCTTTCTGGTCTCCTTAATAATTAGCTTGAACACTAGTAGGGCCTATCTAGGCCCTTTTTGCCACCTAACTGCTTCCTGCCCTACACCCAGATTACAGATAGGTCCTACTAGCTGTCTCGGTCTAAAATAGAACAAGCCTTTTATCTAAAGGGTCGGGTCTAGTGGCCCGGACCTAGGACAAAAAGAAGTATTATACGATCTGTTCTAGACAGCTAGCCTATAGTCTAAGATAACACAAAATAGACTTAGAGACTAACAGTTTTAGATAAACAGAATTACTGTCTTATATAGTAAGTTACGGGTTATCTAGCTCCTATTAAAAGAACAGATATCTAGTAAGTCCTATACGAGCCGCTAGACTTAGATATATAAGCTAGAATCCCTCTAGAGAATTTTAGCTAATAAGACAGACAATATAACAATAGCTTCTCCTTGCTACTAAGTATTGTACCTGTACTAAGCTTAAGTATTGCACCAGTCTTAAGCTGGTCTCGTCTTTCTACTCTTTGTAGTAGTATTCTTCTTCTTCCCTGCACCTTTTTTAACAAAAGCGGGATCGGAAGGGCGATTAAAGGGAAGCTCGGTGCGCAGAGAACGCAGGAACGGGACAAGCTAGGGCTCTAACTGCTAAAACAAGCAAGCTAGCTATAATATCGGAACCCAAGCTATCGATTAATAAGCAGATTATCGAGTTCTAAGCTTGTTACAATTTATAAGTAGCTAATATAAGCGAATCGATCTCGTATGACTAGAGATTTTATATAAGCGTAGGGTGCTAGCTTCAGCTAGCACCAACGAATAAGAAAACCTAAAGCGGAATAGCGTAGGATTCTATGTCCGATAGGACCGAGTAAGAAGGGTGCGGGTACTAGCATAAGCTAGTACCCGACGTATATCCGAAATAGTCGCATATCCGAGATCGATTCTATATATTTTATCTACACGCCGCAAAGAGCTTCCTAAAATTGAATAATTGACTCTTTGATCGATAGTTAAGGCTTAGAGCGCGCTTTTAACTTCCCTTTTTAGCTATTTGTGCGTTTCTCGGTACACATAACTTCCTTTTCGGTCTTAGCGGCATTCCGATTTTTTATTATCTTTCTTAAAGAGGTAGCTAAAATAACGCTACCCTTCTGCATTTAGCGTCTATCTCCCTTCTTGCGTTTAAGCTCCTCGCGCCGACGCGCCTCTAATTGAATAGAATTAAGATCCTTCTGAACTAGGTCTCTTTCAGTAATTATACGCTCTCCGATATACACAAGCTGCCCCATTCTTATCCAAAAAGGGGCTAGTTCCGGGCAAGCTTGAAGCTCTTTACCTTCTTGCGCGATCTTATCAACAAACCGGCGATACAATCTCTCTGTTCAGAGAGTTGCAGGCGGCTCTTTACCCTATAGAGTAGCTTCCCTAGATATTTTATCCAAATCGGGTATCTGTTTAAGCACTTTATCGGCGTTCAATGGCCAGATTCCTGTCTTTTCGAAGCCTAAGCGTATAGTTGCCTCTTTAAATATGTTCTTGCGTATTTCAGAAAGCCTATCTAGAAAGTCTGTCTTCCTAAACTTTAATACACCGCTTCGAACTATCCGATTAAGCTTCTGCTTGTAGTAGTGCTTCTCGATTTAGAAAACTAATACATCGAGCGGCTGTATAAGGTGCGTTATATGCGCTAGAAACGCAAAAAGTTTAATCTTATAATCTTCTACGTACTAAACAAAATTAGCAGTTGCTTAACCTTCAAATCTATCTAAAAGAAGTAATCGATACGTACCTCGTTGCCTCTTTAAGCTAGCTGTATTAAAGTACTTAATATATTGAAGTATAATCTCGTCGTTTACGTAGCCCGATTCAAAAAGTATAAGCATTGTTTTACCTTCTATACTTGTTTGGGTCTAATAAGCTTGATGCACAGCGCCTAGGATTACTATAATTAAATTAAGCTTCGATTTAGCTATAGAGATTGTCTTAATTAGAGTAACAAGTGTTCAATTAAGCTGGCTTAGAGCTACTACTTTAGATTGATTGCGTCGTACAACAATCCAATTATTCGCTCTAATTTTAATTTGGAAGCCTGCTTAGTCAATATTTTAGATATTATGCGGGTCGATCGCGTATTCTTGTATTAGCTCGCCGAGCTTCTAATACTACTTTCGAATAGTATCTCTGTTTTAAGCAAGATATCGGGCCATTTCTATTAGTTTCTGGCGCGCTAGCTTATACTATAGGTGTTGCGCTAGCCATCTTTAGCACCAAACAGATAAGACGCGTAGAGAAGGTTTAGATAAATCTGTAGCTTAAGATCGCGCTAATATCGAATTGGCCGCAGAAACGATTAATCGACGCGTCGGTGCGAGGTATATTGCGCCAAGACGATTAATATAGCTACACAGAGCTCCGTCTTGGGCAGGTATAAGCTTTGTAGACGCGTTTCGACGCGTCTAGAGCGATCCTCGCTCGTAGTACCTTGCATAAAGTATAGAGTACGGGATCTTGTAATCGCGAGCTAGCTGCTTTAGGTCGATATACTTCCTTTTTTGCACCTTCTAGAGGATCTTTTAGATCTTGAGCTCCTGTTCAGGTAGTTTTGCAGCCATACTTAGAAGCTCTTTGCGGCGTGTAGGTAAAATATATAGAATCGATCTCGGGTATGCGACTATTTCGGGTATGCGTCGGGTACTAGCTTATGCTAGTACCCGACAAATGAGGAATTCTGAAGCGGTTTAGCGCAGGAATTTGTGCCCGATAGGGCTGACCGCGGAGGGTACGGGTAACGCGGGAAGTCGACGGGAAGACAACGGGGTTACACCTCGGCTCACACTCGGAGAAGCTGAACGCCCATACCGCGTGCACAGACTATCCCTAATCAGGTAATAATTCTAATATATGTTTAATATATTAATTGTATAAACATATATTAGATATATAGTCGTGCCCGTCGCTCAGCATTAACCCCCGTGTAACGCCGGTCGCTGGGAGGACCGAACTAAGGCTCACTTGCCTTGTGTGCTTGTCGACCTTGGTGGTGGGTGTCTCGTGTGCTAGAGACTGAAAGGCAGGAGAGGATGTTGAGTTGATAGACTGAAGTCCATCCTAAGGTCGGCCATCAGTCTGGCTATATAGTCTAAGGTGCAAGAGAGGTCCCCCAGGGCCGCCGTGGCCGCTGGTGTCCTCGTAGGTGACCGCGGCTTCCTAGCCCGACGTGCCCGCTTTGGCCGCTGTCGGCCAAAGAGGTCTTGTCGGCCAAAGGTGTGCTAGTGCCTGTTAGCGTCCTGGCGAGTGGTAGGTGTTGATGCTCGGGGGTTCGCTCAGCCGTCCCGGGCTTAGCGTTCGTAACACCCCGTAAGGGTCCTCCCTCCCTTCTGGGGGCCTCTCCTGCTAAAGCTGCGCAAGGGTTTCTCTGCCTTCGCTCGAGGGCAGGGAATAAACAATAATATTAAGGGACGATATAACTAGGATATGTTAAACATATGTTAAGATTATTACCTGATTAGGGATAATCCGTGTACGCGGTGTGGGCGTTCAGCTTCTCCGAGTGTGAGCCAACGTGTTTCCCGAAGACAACTGCTAGCCTGATTACTACGGTCGGTTAGCGGGAGCTTTGGCCATTACCCCATTTGGGGTGTGCCCGGAGACGGGAAAACACTTTACTCTGTGTGGTGTTGAAGCTTGCAAATTTCGCCCTTGCCAAGATCGTGAGTAGCGCACAATGCTCGGTTGCCAGTGTAGCAACACATCCAAACATCTTTCCCCATTTGGTAGTGGCGGTTTGTCCTACCTCCTATCCGCTAGCAAGGATGTATGGAGAGAAGAGCATCAATCGACAACGGCAATCGAGCGAAAAGGGATCGGGGTTCGAGACCTCGAAGACCGTCGACTCATCAGCATCGTGAAGAGGACGATCATGCACACGTCCAACACGACCATACAGGGGCCCGGTCTGGCCAGCGCAAGAGCAAAGAGTACTCTACGGAAGCGGGAATCTCGCAAGAGAAATTGAGGGAGCTGAATGGGCAGCTCGGGTGGTCCTCTGAAGACACCTCGGAGTCAAATGATCTGTACGTGGAAAAGCGACGCCACCGTAGGGATTCACGACATGCCGGGAACCACGGCGTAACGCAACTGCGCAAGCGTTCAGACGAAGAGAAGACAAAAAAGTCCAGAAACTCTGCTTCACCGCAAACCCTTCGGAGAAATTCAAGGCATAGGCGGAATATCACGGATGATTTCTACTACCGAGAGAAGCCAGACCATCAACGTGTGACTAGTGGAGTTCCTCTTGTTGCTCCGCACAGCGCAGGACGTCACAACAGCCACCACCAGCACCACAAAGAGCATCGGCGGCGCAGTCGTGACATTGAGAAGGCAAGTGCCCTACGTAAGCGCAAGAGGCGGAAATGGATCACAGCTGCAGTATGCGTGATCCTGCTTCTTGCGCTAATCACTGGTCTTCCGGTCGGCCTCGCTGTCCATCAGAGACACGCCGATCACGGCTTAGTAGCCGCCAATGCTTCATTGACGGCCATCTCTCCTGATTCGATCCCAGCAGAGGCGAAAGGAACGTATCTAGATCCTTTTACATGGTATGACACTGTCGACTTCAATCTCACCTTCACGAGCGCTACCGTTGGCGGACTCTCAATCATGGGCCTCAATGACGCTTTCGACAACACGGCGCGAGCCAATCCCTCCGTCCCGGATTTAAGCGAGCCATGGCTGTACGGGACGCGACCAGTTCGCGGTATCAATATCGGCGGTTGGCTCAGCTTGGAGCCGTTTATTACACCCTCGCTCTTCAACACAACGCTACCTGCCGGCTCAAACACGGCAATTGAGCCACCATATCCAGACGAATGGGCACTGAGCGCTGCACTTGGTCCCGAAGCAGCGAATGCTCTGCTCGACCAGCATTACTCGCAGTTCGCCAACCGCAGTACCTTCGAACAGATACGAGCAGCGGGCTTTGATCATGTTCGCATCCCCTTTCCATACTGGGCTGTCAAAACGTACCCCGGAGACGCATACATTGCGCATACGTGCTGGCGCTATCTCCTCCGCGGCATTGAGTACGCTCGTCAAAACGGCCTCCGCTTGAACCTCGATCTACACTCTGCACCGGGTTCGCAAAACGGCTGGAATCACTCTGGAAGGCAAGGCAGCATCGGCTGGCTGAACGGCACGGAAGGCCAATTAAACGCAGACAGGACACTGCAGATCCATCAGCAGCTCAGTGCATTCTTTGCGCAAGAGCGTTATAAAGGGCTAGTGACCATGTACGGCATCCTCAACGAGCCACGCATGATCTTCCTCGACCAAGACACCGTGCTCAATTGGACCGCCACAGCAATTCGCCAGGTCCGCGCTTCGCCCCTGCCTAACGACACAGTGCTGGTCTTCAGCGACGGGTTTCAGCCACTCCCATACTGGCAGTCTGCCTTTGGGAAGTATCCTGACATCATACCTCCGGGTTCAAATGCGGCTGAGCAACAACTGCTGCTGGATAGCCATGAATACGTAATATTCAACCGAGACCAGCTCATGCTGAATCACACAGCGAAGCTCGACTTCGCATGCAACGGGTGGTCACAGCAAGTGCAGCAGAGTATGAATCCAAAGACCGGCTTTGGCAGCTTCATCTGTGGTGAGTGGTCGCAAGCTGACACTGACTGTGCGTCACACCTCAACCCCGAAGGCACTGGCAACAGATGGGAAGGCTCGTTGCGGACGGGCAACGCCACTACATCTGTCAACGTGCCTAGCTGTCCGCTCCTCAACGACGGTCAGGGCAATCAATGTAGCTGCGATCAAGCGAACGCGGACCCGAAGGATTACTCGCAAGGGTATAAGCAGTGGCTAAGCCGTTTTGCGGACGCGCAGATCCAGAGCTTCAGTCAGGGCTGGGGCAGCTTTTACTGGACGTGGGATGTGGAAGATGGCGTGCCGGGTGGTGCGCAGTGGAGTTGGAAGAAGGGTGTGGAGGCGGACATGCTGCCGAAAAATATTGCGGATAGGAAGACCGAGCTTTGGCGGTGCAGTGACGGTGATGTTAATGATTGGGGGAGAATGGGGCTGCCTGAGACTTATTAATGCAGTGGTCATCCACGAGCGCCAACGAAGGAGAAGACTGCAGAAGGTCTGGCAGAAGGCCTGCGTGCTATACGCGGCATGCTTTTTCTCCGACCGGGTATCTAATATCGTACAGTATCACCAAATGCGCTTGGCGACCATAGCGTATCTTTCAACTCCTTCCATGGCCTTCAAGCTCTTACCGCTTATGCTTTCCCTCTCCTCCTTCTCCCTGAACTTAGCTTCCTTCTCTTTCAGCTTTCGCAGCTCGGCTTCATGACCTTCGTAGATGGCTTTCCGTCTGTCTTCCCCGAGCTCGGCAACCCCCCAGCCTCCTAACCGTCTGCTGTCCGTCTCGATCATCTTCTCTTTTTCACCTTTGATCTCTCTTTCCAACATGCGAGCGTACCGTGCGCGCGCAACACCCAGCAAAAGCATGCCTAACACCAGCTTGAGTGCCAGCAGGAGTAGGTATAGTGCGAGGAAGAAAAGCAGCATAGTCATGAGCGCAATGCCATCGTCGAGTGTCCATGAGAATACGCCGTCTGAGCGAGCGCCACCCCCAAGGCTGGAGTGGCCGAGGGCGCGACGGAAGATCAAATCGATCTGAGCGAGAATAGGAGAAGAGGTAGGCTCGGCTTCGGAATGCGCCGAAGTGAGACTGGTCGCTGAGCTGATACTCGGTGGGCTGATGTTAGTGGCGAGGAACATGTGATAGGTTTGTAATGTTGCTCGAATGAATAGACAAGCTAATGGAATGACTGGAAGACCGATTCGCTTCATAAGACTCTGGTCTGCGAAAGCGTGAGTGTAGTAGTCTTTGCAGAAGATGTCGAGGTAACGAGCGTAGATTTTCGGTGAGGTGGCGTTGAACTTGGTAATATAAGCGTGCTTGAACCAGTCTACAAGCATCTCGGAACCAAGGACGATCAGAAAAGGCGACAGCACCTGGAATGGGAAGAGAGATGGCAGTGTTTGGAAGGCGTTCGGGAGGATGCCAAAAGTACTGGAAACAGGGTTTGTTGCATTTGGCGTAGGAGGTGGCGAGGAGGATGACGACGGTCCTGAGAACATCCCATTCGTCGAGTTGATGGACAACCCACCGACTTCGACGATGTTCCGCAATGCAATGATGAGCAGCATGAGCCACAGCTGGAAACGCTCGACGACGTCAGCGCAGGTCAACTGGAAAAGGTTGTCTTTCTCGATCTTTTTGAAGACCGTTCCCTTAATCTCCACGAATTGATTTGACATTAGTAGCGTAAGCAAAGCGTTTGAGTACGAGTTGACAGCGACGTTGAGTGTGATGACCTGATAGAAAAGGGCAGTAGCATGGACAACGGTGTATACCAATGCTAAAGCAAACATCCATAGCGGCTGAAACACCTTGCTTCTACCATTGGCTTTGCGCTCCAGGGTTTCGTTCGAGAACAAACACTCCATGATGTCTTGACCAAGTGCCGAGAAGAGTCTGTCGCAAACTTCTAGCACATTGTAGATGACATAGAGCTTGATTGCGGCCTGCCCACGGATGTTGTGATACATACGGCTTGCATCGAATTGTGACAGAATGATACAGCCCAGTATCACGAGCAATCCCGATAGAAGATCCGCCTTGTGATTCTGCTGCAGAGCTGACGGTACTGATCTGCTTCGACGATGGCCGCGGACTTTCTCGATGAGTCTTGCTGGTAGAGGCTGTGAGCTTTTCGATGCAATGTTGTCAAGTAGGGCGTCGATTCGCTGCGTTTCATCTGCTTGCGACGTGGAAGACTTTCGTGAAGGGCTGAGGATGCTGCTGCCGCGTCTACGTCGCTCGTATACGCGAGGCAAGCCGCCAGAGATGAACTTGGTCAACTCGCTGGTCTCTCGAACCGCGCTGCCCACCGCCCATTGCGATAATATCCATAAGCTTTTGAAGAACCTCAAGGGCATTACCGTGAACGTATACAACCATGAGTCCAAACAGGTCAGCGCACCGAAAAGTAATATCTTCTCAAGATAGGGTGGTACGAGAAGGAAGTTTTGCAACCGTTCGAACTTCACCCTCGATGATTCATAAGGAATGTCGTTTGCTGTCGGCCGGTGAATATAAAGCGGCGAAGGCCTCTGGGATGAGAGCTCCAATTGAAGATACGTCGGTAAAGAGAAAGGTGGTAGTGGTACTGAAGTTGGCATTCCGTGGGTTACTGCGTCTGGGTCGTGACGACTGCTCGGCGTCCTGTCCCTATGTTGTCCTCGGATGCTAGTGACTCTTCGCCGTGCGTTCGCAGTCGGCATGGGACTCTCACGCGACTCGTGCTCAGCTTCTGCATTCTGCCGCTTGCCTCTTGTCTCGACAGGTATAGACATAGATCGTGACAACTTCTGCGGTCGTGTGGCCTGGGTCGGTGGGCTTGAGATTTCGTGTTTGCGACTGGAGCTACCTCTACGATCAGAGGCTTGAAGAGGTGTCACGAGGCTGGAGTGCCGCTCTCCAGTATGCAGAGATCGCTTTGTCGAGCGCGCCTTTGCGTGGCTCAAACTCTGCTCTTCAATCCCGTCTGATAGAAGGATCTCGTCAGAATCCGGAGTCATTGGCCGAATTGGAAGCGAGTCGGGCGCAGAGGTGAGGTTGAAGATCTGCGATGGGGACATCTTCACGATGTCTGGACGAGGATGACTTCTAGAGTATTCAGGCATTGGTGAGGCAGATGGTCGATCCGTTACGCCATCAACCGTGAGGTTGGGATCCAGGTCTCGAGTCGGAAGCGAAGAGGATCGGTTCCTTCGATGCTCCGACAACACCTTGGGAGGTGCTGATGATCTGACGGCGGGCGCGAGAAATTGATTTGAGAAGCCATTGATACCGGGCTCAGGAGGTGTGCCATCAGCGGGATTGATGACCTCAGCTACTGGTGAAAGCGATCGAGGTGAGCGTTGGGGGCTTGGAAGGCCGTGTGACGGCTGCTGATCGCTCCCCTCCATAGTTTTCGAATATGATCGAGTCCGTTAGAGGTCATGATAATTTTCTCCTATTCTTCGACCGCATCGTCAGCAGATGCAGGCGTGATATGAGGTAGAGCATATTCACCATGTAAACGCAGAATACCCAGATGGTCACCAACGGAGATACAGGTGCGCCTTATCTCCGTCCCAAGCACCGCGTCATTCGCGTCTGCCTCTCACAAGAACTTCAAATTAAAGCTGTGATCTCTGGCCAGGGAGTTGGACAACACCTGCACTCTCATCATGTCTAGCTACGAAGGTATGCCATCAGAACGTGTGGCATCATATCTTCGCTAATCCTGCATCAGCGGACCACAGCCTACCCAGCTTCGACACCCAGACCAGACCATCACAGCATCGTCGGCCAGATCTCTCCACCTTCTTCTCCACACTCGAGCTCATTGACACCTCTGGCTCATCTGATAGAGCTCATAACAATGAGCATGCTCTCCCAATACCCTCAAACGTCAGCGCAGCGTATCGACAGCTCGCCAATAGCTATCAAGTCATGCTAGGCGAGACCGAAGGCGTCTATGTACCTGAAGGTCAAGATCGTGAGAGAGCAACAAATGATCGGCTTGAATCCATGATAGAGGATTTGATGCAACACGCCAACAATCCTCCCGACCGTCTTCGAGGACTGCCAAACACGTTCTTTGATGGTGAGCAGCTCGAGACGGGCAGAGCTTTCGCTTGAAGCAGAGTGCTGACAGAGCTATGCAGAGCTTGATCGCGTACCTAAAAAGTCACTGAAGCCAGATGATGCCTGCCCGATCTGTGCTATCCCATTTCTAGACGATAAGTTTCCTCTTGCGGTTCGGCTGCCATGCAATGAGAGCCATATGTTCGACCTGGAATGCATTCAGCCGTGGCTGAAGCTCAACACAACGTGCCCTCTCGACCGTAAAGATCTGTCAAAGAAGAAAGAAGTCCCGAAAACTGTTCCAAAACAAGACGAAGACGAAGACGAAGATGCGAGTGGCATGTACGGTTAAGATGCAGTACACGCGCGCAAGGGGTAACGTTACAATATCCGAGGAATCGCGATGTCGTAGTGGCTCTCGTCCGGGAGTCTGACTTTAGCCTCGCTGATCTCGACCTTGAGACAAAGAGTGCACGTTGCATGATCTTACCGACCGCATGTGTCATCTGATCTGAGGGTTAACAAAGACCACGATCAAAAGAGAAGTATTTTACTGACAGTCTGAAGCGAGGCTGAGAAGACGGTAGATTTCTCTTCAGTACTCCTTTGTTCATAAATGGCCAATCATGTGGCGAAATCGCAGCTGGGACCTTAGGCTTTCTTTGATGTGCCGCTTCTTTCACCGGCTCAAAGCCCATTCAGCTCTTAAGCTACCCCTTCAAGTCGCAGACCTCGCCGTACCACTCGACAACGACAGTCTACTGCGAAACTGCCGAGTTGCACAACATGATCCACTTGGCTCTTCGCGGTCTAGCTGCGGCTCTTGTGCTGAGCCTGTACTTAGTCACAGCTCTGCCAACTGTACGCCTGAAGTCCTGAAGTCCTGAACACCAGGTGGCTTTGTACTTACACTAGCTAGTGCAAATCTCTCGTGGCCCGCTCTCCAGAGTTCCATGGTCACCCCGATGCCGATGCCGCAGTTGCACCTTTGCCTCACGGCTGGTACGGCCACGATGCCACAGGTACCAAGGAGCACGAGAACAAGATCATGGCCCGCGACGAGGCCAAGAAGCACGCTGCCAAGCTCGACGTGAAGCGCGAAGAGTCTGAAAAGGCGAAGCGCACCAACTCCGTCTACGACTACGATAGCGACGGCTACATCATCAATGTGCGCAGGTCCGAGAACGGCGACTATGCCGATGGCTTCGAGTATCCGGACAAGGTTGGAAAGAAGTCAAAGCGCTTTGCGGATGCCGGCGCGGATCCGGCGGCGTCTTGGTTCCCCCAGAAGCTTGAGAGGCGTATTGCTGATGCTATGCCGAAGGCGCTGAGGAAGGTGCTTGGGCCGCGCGAGCCGGTGAGCATTGCGTGTGCGCGACACAATGTCAAATGTCGCAGCATGGAGGAGAAGCGCGCGTTTGCTGATGCGTTGAGTGGGGCTTCGTTGAAGAAGATGTAGGTGTGTGGACTTTACAGTGATCATGACCTGTTACTCTTGAATCAACATCCTTTCGTGTTCTGGATCAAATTTTACATTACCACGTGTGCGGTGCTCAGTGTTTTCAATCAGAAAGATGTCCTGGTTTGTCAATGCTTCGTTTATATCACACATTCTTCTGGACTTGCCCACTCTATGTGGCATGCCAACCACCGTGACTTTGGTACGTTAGGCTTGTCTTTCCAAGTCTTCATGACATCTTATAACCGTTTCTATAGGGTACATAAATCCTGCTACAATAGCAAGGAAACGAGATATACGAGCGCAGGGTATAAGAGAAAGACGGATTTCGAGCATTTTCCTGCAGCATGATGAAGGTTGGGATACCCGACAACAAATTAAAGAGTCATTCTTAGAATCAACGGTGACATCGGAATTGAAATATACCGAATTGAGTGAAGGTCGGTGACCTTGTTGACTTGAACATGGAGAGGTCAAGAGAATAGAATCGGAGGTTAGACATAGTAGATTGATGCTATTTCAGACTCCCAAGGCAGCGCTTCTAGCGCTCCAATTCCCGACGACCATGGAACGCCAGAACACCCTCGAATGCCTTGATGCACAGCGCTGGCTGCTTAATACGAAATATGACTGAGACCACTCACCTGACGGTCTTCAGTCCATGCCATGCGACTCATCCTCTCGTGCCTTCGTCTCGTCATGGGCCTGCCTCCTGTCCCTAATCACTCTTCACGAAATCCTAAAACGCCTTCACGCCGCCCTGTCGCGCACTCGTTGTGACAAAGCTACCCTGCGGTACCGCTTGTCCAATCTCCGTCTTCACCACGCCCTGTCCTGGCACGACCACACCTTCAAAGTACGGATGACACACCGCCTGCTTCGCACTCATCCTGCTCGCAGGGTCATAGACCAACATCGCCTCCAGCAAATCCTGCCCCAACTCGTTCAACCCCGCGACCAACACCTCATCCTTCCGCGTCCACTTAGGGAAGCTCGCCTTGTAATCCGGGAAGCTCGTCACGCCCGGCCACGTTTGGTCTGTCGGCGTCCCGAGCACGCGAAAGATCTTGAAGATCTCATCGATCTCGGAGTCACCTGGAAAGAGCGGCTTGCGCGTGCACATCTCGGCAAAGATGCAGCCGACGGACCACATGTCGACGCCTGTGCTGTATTGGCGGCCTCCCAGCAGGATCTCGGGGGCGCGGTACCAGAGGGTGACGACCTCGTGTGTGTAGGTGCGAAGCGGCACGCCGAACGCGCGCGCGAGACCGAAGTCGGCGAGCTTGAGGTTACCCTCCTTGTCGATGAGGAGATTCTGTGGTTTCAGGTCACGGTGCAGTACGCGGTGAGCATGGCAGTACCGGACGCCTTGAAGTAGCTGCCAGGTGAACTTCTTGACCATGGCCTCACCCAGGCCGAGGCCCTTGATCATAGGTCCCGTGCCTTCTGGCAGTGCCTTGCCGCGGCCGCCATCTTCGGTGGGCAGCGCCTCCATGTACTTCTTCAGATCGAGGTCGAGGAATTCCATGACGAGGTATAGCTTATGGCCGTCCGCGTGGACGATGTTGAAGAGGCGCACGATGTTGGGGTCTTTCATCTCTTTGAGAAGGGAGATTTCGCGGATGGCGGTGGAAGGGACGCCCTCGTCTTCGGCTTCGAGGCGGATCTTCTTGAGCGCGACTAAGCGATTCGAGTGCGCGAGGTCGCGAGCTTTGTAGACGACCCCATAGGTACCTGTGTTGCATGGTTAGCTGGATTTGATTGGGACACATGAGCCTGGCAAGCGTAGATGTGGTGTGAAGCGGAGGCGGTGTGCTGTGCGCAATATGACTGACCCTCCCCAATCTTCTCGATCTTCGTATAGTTCTCCATTGCCGTTGTGCGTGGGCTAAAATTCGCCTGGATGACGGTGCTGAGACCTTTTTGGCGGGACTTTCAGAGCTCGGCAAAAGACTTTGAGGAATGCGCTGCCGATTATGTGGGGTGCGCTGAGTGACGTGGAAGAGGACTGAGGGTCACTGCCAGAAACGCCAAGTCATCCGCGGTCAGCGCAAGCTCTTTCTTAGTGACTGCGAGGGTGAGGAGAGTATCGAGTGAAGACGTTGGGTGAATGTGAGAAAAGGAAGCAGTGCATGTTTACCAAACATCGGGCCGCCCTATGAGGAAGGTCTTGGCGCGTCCGTTGTCGAGGCTGAGACGCGTTCTCTTCCTTTTCTTCGTCAACCTGATGCCATGGACGCTCACGAGAAGCCGCCTGAGGCTTTCAAAAATCTCTTTAAAAGGTATCAGAAGCGTTCGCCTGCATCGTTAGATGGCGACAGTGAGATTATAGACTTTCGCCGTGGACTACACCAGCAACATCGTGATAGGTTTTACGAGACATGGCTCAACGCTTCTGAACTTCAAGAGGCTTGCTCTGAGTATTTGCAAGACTGCAATGATGAGAGACTGCTGATAGTTGAAGATATAAAAAGCTTTAAATCCAAAGAATTTCCCGGTATTCGCGAAGCCACCATGTCTGAGAGGTTGAAGAAGCTAATCAAATACAGGCCTTGTCATCATTCCAGATTTGCTGCCCTCTGAACTTCAAGCGTCCATTCTTCACAAGACTCTACATCGCGATCTATCTAGATCCACGCACAAGACCAACGTTCACTTCCACCATGACATTGATTATCCGAAGGATGGCTTGTCTTTCTTTGACCTAGACCCTCTGTCATCAGCATCTTTCTCCCCTATTGACCCCTTCGTGCATAGGCCGCTGACCACACAGCAAGTCATGAACAAAAAGCTCAGGTGGATCACACTTGGTGGCCAATACGACTGGACAAACAAACAGTACCCAGACGAAGATCCACCGCCATTCCCTCCAGACCTGCAAGCACTATTGCGCAAACTGTTTCCGCAGACCACCGCAGAGGCCGCGATCGTCAACTTGTACTCGCCAGGAGATGTGCTCAGCTTACACCGGGACGTGAGCGAGTTCTGCGACCGTGGCTTGATCAGCATCAGCATTGGCTGCGACGGCTTGTTCATGCTTGCAATGAATGACGAAGGCAACGCGCAGAGTCCGCTGCGGCAAGCTGTCTTCCGGCTGCGTTCCGGTGATGCTGTTTACATGACAGGCGAATCCCGCTACGCCTGGCATGGTGTACCGCTCATCATACCAGATACCTGTCCGAAGGAGCTCCAGTCATGGCCCTGCAAAGCCAGCAAGCTGGATCCGCCGAGCGACTGCAACGGGGAGAGGGAGCGGTTTGGTCAATGGAGGCGTTGGCTTGCGAACAAGCGGATCAACCTCAACGTACGTCAAATGTTCGACAACAATGTAAGTACTGGAGATTTGCATGCAAACGAGGATGCATGATCATCATCGTTTGATGCGCGGCGTTGGTCTCGAAATAGCGCCTCTTACCAAACGCTCGGCAAGGGGATCTAGCTCCAACTTAAAAAGGCAGGTGGGCGATCTTCAATGATAGAGCATCGTCATGTCATAGAGGGGCATGTCGACACCAAAAGTCACTCTTGAAACATCTCTACAACTTTCCTTCCCAGACAACCAGAACCTCAGCAATACATGGCAACCTCTTGGGAAAAGAAAGCAGTTGCAAAGCGTGACTCGGTAAATGCACTTATTCCTCCAGCTTGGCGGCTCAATGATGCTCCATCACGAGAAGCTCAGAAAGACATCACAGGCGCAAGTTATATTGAGAAGCACCTGAGCCAAGAGGAGGTCAATATTACTAGACGAGATGCGGCCGGCATTGCAAAGAAGACCACCACAGGTGCATGGAAAGCTGTTGATGTTATCAAGGCGTTCTGTCACCGCGCTGCTCTGGCGCATCAGCTGGTACGATGAGACCAACATTCACTGAAATGCTGTCACTGACTGCAACAAGACAAACTGCTTGCTCGAGATCTTCTTCGAGGATGGCATCAAGCAGGCGGAGGAGCTTGATGCGTACTTTGCGAAATATCGTAAACCTCTTGGACCTCTCCATGGCGTGCCAGTCAGCCTCAAAGACCAGATTCATGTCAAGGGCCAGGAGACCACTATGGGCTACGTCGGATGGATAGGCACATTCGAGGGGAAAACTGGCACTGGCAAAGAGCGCAATCATGAGAGTGAGCTGGCCATTGAGCTTCGTGCTGCCGGCGCGGTATTCTATTGCAAGACGAGCGTGCCCCACACTCTAATGACGCCAGAGACTAATAACAACATAATGGGCTTCTGTTGGAACTCCAGCAACCGTCTTCTCTCTGCTGGTGGTAGCTCTGGTGGCGAAGGTGCTCTCATCAGCGCAGGAGGCAGCCCATTAGGGTTTGGTACCGACATTGGCGGCTCGATCCGCATTCCTGCCTCAGTCAACGGACTGTACGGCTTGCGTCCGTCAGCTGGTCGAGTACCGTACGAAGGCATGGCCAACTCGATGGACGGACAGAATACAATCCTGTCAGTGGTTGGTCCGCTTGCAACAAGCGCTGCCTCTCTGAAGCTGGTGATGCAAGCCATTCTGAGTCAGCAGCCATGGCTACATGATCCGCTGGGCGTCGAGCTCCCCTGGCGAGAAGAGCAGGCGTCACTCACAATGGAGCGAGCCAATTCTGCAAATCTCTCATTCGGCGTCTTTCGACACGATGGAATGATCGCTACCCATCCTCCAGTGCAGCGTGCTATTGATCTTACGGTCAAAGCCATGGAGAAGCTTGGCCACTCGACCTTTGAGTGGAAGCCTCCCGCTCATCAAAAGCTTAGCGAGCTTGCATTTCATACCTGGGTGTACGACGGTGGCAACGATGTGAACGACGCCTTCGAGCTATCTGGAGAGGAACCAGTACCTCAAGTAAAAGGGACATACAAAGAGCGTAAGCAGCAATACAACGCAAGTCAGATAGCAGCCAACAATATCGCGAAGCGAGCTGCTCAAAAGGACTACATGGAGTACTGGAACAGCACGGTGGCGGATACTACGACAGGCCGTCCAGCCGACGCCATTATCATGCCTGCCAATCCCTTCGCTGCCGCACGTCCTGAGAGCCACCGGCATGTCATGTACACCATGTGGGTGAATGCGACCGACTACAGCGCGGTAGTGCTTCCCGTTACAAAGTGCGATAAGGACGTCGACAAAGCTTATACCGACTTCAAGCCGTTGAGCGATGCAGACTCTTCCAACCAGAGCACTTACGACCCGGATACCTACCATGGTTCCCCGGTGGCCGTCCAGCTGGTTGGGCGTCGTTTCGAAGAGGAGAAGATGATAGCTCTGGCTGACTACGTTGCCAAAGCTCTGAAGGAGACTGCATCGTGAAGTCCAATCCGCGCTCCACTGCCCTCACCGACTGTCCTCGAGGGCAAATACCGTAATAGCAAAGCGACGAACGCACAGGCGCTTGGGGTCTTAGCTCTAACATTTCCAGCATACGAGCACTACTACGAAATGGAGCTCATGAGACAGAGAAGGAGGCTGCAGAACAAACGTTCTCGCCCTTCGCTAGATTTTGTTGGCAGCTATAAACGGTCGTCGATAAGTCCGCTTTCCGGTGCCTTATGAAGGTCTTAACCCAATCTAATAGTTGACGCCACCAGATCTTGCAGCTCGGAAGACGGCGATGCGGCTCCACACTGTCGGCACCAGATCTCAATTCCAAGGAGATGGTACTCGCCCCTAGCCTGCATATACCTGCAGCTCTATCCTCCTCTTTTCCTCACAGCTACCTGGCTTATGAACTTTTCATTGATCAATCGGGCTGCGCTCTCTGCATTGGGCAAGCTGCAGCAATTATACTTGCCTTGCCCAAGCAGAGATGGCCGGATATCGCTCCGCGATTGCAGCACGCTTGCCCTGAATGAGCTTTGCAGACACTGTTGTGTTACGGAGCTCCTTTCGGCTCTCCGACTATTCCGCCGATATCGTCCTCCATCACAACCTACACCCTTCCACTCTTCCAACCCAATCTTCTCGTTGCCGGCATTTGAATCGTCTAGATCGCTGTCAACAATGAATAGTAGTGACGTCGTGTGCGCCATCCAACCTCCTTACAGCCGACCATTGGTTATCCTTGAAGCTGTTCGGGCTATGCATCCTCAATTTTCTCGGATCTGTGCAATGAAGGTCTGAATCTCGAGAGAAAATCTCCTCTTTCGTTAGAACCCGACTTTCTCTTCTACCTTGCTGCCGAGGGACTAGCCAGCTTGAATGAGCCTTGCATGACACGCCACAACCTGTACAATGGCGTTGAATTGTCTCCATATGTCGGCGACCGTAGCTGCCGATGACTCTAGTGGCGATAGCAATCTTTTTAAAAAGTTGGATACTCTTTCCTGCAAGCTAAGTTGTCCTTTCTATCCAGCGTCCCTTTCAGTCAGCCTTCTATACCTTCAACGCCGACAGCCTTCTCCTCGTCGGCTCAGACTTCGCGAAATCGCTGAGACAACATGACGACCACATTGAGGCTGCTTGCTTCAGCTCTCTTACTCACAGGCGGAGTCGTAGGTCAACAGGGACCACAGTCGTACCGTCCACCCTCCTACGGTCAGCCGAGTCAGAACTCTCCCACGCAAAGTGCTCCAGCGCAGAGCCAACCGGCACAAGCTGCGCCATCATCAAGCGTACCGGCGCAAAGCGGTCAGCCACAAGGACAACCAGGACGGGGTGGTGGATTCGGCGGATCTGGAAGACGACCAGTCACACCATGGCCTGGTCAAGGTCAAGGATCAAGTCCTGACTACTCGCCATGGATGTTCCAGTTTCCGCTGCCGAAACAACCAGTCGCGCAACCAGTCTAGTACGTCTTGTGTTCCCCAGGAACTCTACAGACGCGCATAGCACCGTTGAGGACACTACTGACAACCTCACAGCACTGCAAACATCAATGGCACACAGCCAGTACAATACTACGAGATGTCAATAGACAAATTCCAGCAGCAAGTATACCCAAACCTAGGTCCAGCGAACCTCGCAGGCTACAACAGTGCCGGCTCCGGCCCGACCTACCGCATCCCAGTCGGCACCGAATCAATCATCCGCCTAACAAACAACAACGACCTCTCCGCCTCCATGCACCTCCACGGCGCCTGGACACGCGCTCCCTGGGACGGCTGGGCCGACGACATGATCAACACGGGCCAATACAAAGACTACTACTACTCCGGCAGCCAGTCCGCCCGCACGCTCTGGTACCACGACCACGCCGACCACCACACCTCCGTCGACGCCTACTTCGGCCAGAATGGCTTCCACATCAACTACGACCCCGCGGAAGACGCGCTGGGCCTGCCTCAGGGTAACTACGACATCCCCTTGGCGATCATCGACAAGCGCTACCAGCCCAACGGCGACCTCGTCTCCCCGGCCAGCGAAACCATCAATTTCTTCGGTGATGTCATCCACGTCAACGGCCAGCCCTGGCCTTATCTGAATGTCGAACCCCGCAAATACCGCTTCCGCTTCGCCAACACCGCGCTCTCCCGCCCCTTTGAGCTCTACTTCGCCGACGCCGCCAACGAGTACCAGAACATGGCCGTCATCGCCTCCGACGTCGGGCTCTTCCCCGGCCCCATCATGACCGACACCGTCCTCATCTCCATGGGCGAGCGCTACGAAGTCGTCTTCGACTTTTCCGGCTCCGAGGGCCAGAACATGACCCTCGGCAACGCCTTCCTTTTGCCAGATATCGGCCAGTCCTCCGACACGGGCTCCGTCATGCGCTTCGTCGTCGGCGACACCGTCAGCGACAGCACCAATAACAACTTACCAAATTCGTTGGGCAACCCCGACGCGAACGTCCAGAATCCCCCGCCGGATGCGTCCGTCGACCAGACTTTCAACTTCCAGCGCACCGGCGCCGCCTGGACCATCAACGGCGTCACCTACGACGACGTCACCGCCCGCACGCTCGCACGACCTCCCATGGGCTCCGTGCAGAATTGGGAGCTCCGCTACGCCGCCGGCCCGGGCGTGCATCCCGTGCACATCCACCTCGTCGATTTCCGGATCGTGTCGCGGACCGGAGGCTCCCGCGGTGTGCTGCCGTACGAGTCCGCGGGGCTCAAAGACGTCGTCTTACTCGAACCCGGGGAGACGGTGAACGTGGTCGCGCGCTTCGGGCCCTGGAACGGGCTGTACCAGTTCCACTGCCATAACCTCATCCACGAGGATCACGAGATGATGGACGTGTTCAACGCGACGGCGCTGGAGGGGCTGGGGTACGACCTGCAGGATTTGTTGACGTATGATGATCCGATGGATAGTCGGTATAGCGCGAGGGACGTGGGGGAGGCGGATGGGAGTGAGGGGTACATTGTCGGGACGCTGATGCCCAGTTTCGTGAACAGTGGCGCGTATAGGAAGTTGGATGCGTTGTTGGCGGCTGAAGGCGTGAGTGCGAATGTGGCGGCGGGGGAGAAGAGGAGGAGGGGGTTTGTTGCGTGAGTTGTTTGTGGGCGTGGCGTTGAGATAGGATTGGATCTTGTATAGTGGGTGGTAGATCTATTTTGATAGTGACATAATCTGCGATACGCTTCTCGAAAGGCTATTGTGAAATTTCGGTTCAGCGCCGGTCGATGTTGAATTTTCAGGCACGAGCTTGGAATGAAAGGACTTTTGCTGGGTCAGTGGAGTGGAGACACATTTGTGTACAAACATAGAAGCCGGCATGTCACACGACCTTGGCACCCTCTGGTTATAAAGTCGTACTAAGAGCAACTGTATCCACAGCGGCTTGGTCGGGCAACATGCGACATGCCGGTGACGGCTTCTCCTGCTTGCCCTCAAATACACGCACCAGCGAAAACCAGGCATAACAGAGGCGGCTGCGAAGGCGGCCAAAGAGAAGAAAATAGCAGACGCTGAAAAGTCGACACAATCTGCCGACAACAAGAGGGATATCATTCGCTTCAACAAAAACCAGTAGAGTATGCCAAACCCACAACGCTAACGAGGCTTGATGCACGCACCAGACCAGCACAAGTACCAATGCTTGACAGTCATTCACCAACCCCAATATTCATGCACATACCGCATCTATACGGCAGGCATGTCATCTATCGGACCACTAGTCGCGGACATTCCCATAGACTGCCCGGCTGCGCCTGCATTGGCTGCGACAGATTTGACGACGTCGCCCGTATCCTTCGATGTTGCGCCATCAACCTGGGCTTCAGCGTTGCCTGCTGGCGCTTTGCTAGCTTCGACCGCTGCTTGTGCTTCCCGCTTTTCAACGTCGTCGATCTGTAACACTGTGAGCTAGTGCTCGCGTCTGTGGGAGGAAGCCACTTGTATCAAACAAGATCCGTGAAGGTTGAAAAGAGTCAAGCGAGTATAAAGTCCCTAGGAGCGCTAACGTACCTCTTGTTCTGTAGGTTTTGTGGGTTCCGCCAATGGTGCGGCCGGATCTTCCGAGACGACTGCATTGGTCGACTCTGATTCCGGCAGATCTCGTCTGACATTTGCTGCATTCGAGGGTGCCGTTGGCACAGCTTCGCTCGCAGGAGGTGTAGTTTCTGTGGGCTCACTGACATTGCTGTGTGCTTCTGTTGCTGGTGGGGCGTCGTCGTCCATTGCCGCAGCAGTTGCGGCCTTTTCTGGCTTCACTGATTCTGAGGGTATCGATGGTTGCCTAGTCTCTTGCGATGCGGGGGCAGTGGACTCGTCAGCGACCTGTGTATGCGGTTGTGGCTGGACAGCGTCTTGCACCACTTGCTTCTGCTCTTGATTGTCGGGAGGAATGATTGTTGACGTCGCTTCGTTTGAGGCGACAACTGGGGTATCGGGCTGTGTGGGCATGACTTGCTTGTCATCTTTCGATTTGGGCCGAGTGCTTATGGACGTATTGCCATGGTCCCCACTGGGTATCTCATTCTCTTTCGTCTGCTTCTTGGCTTTGCCGTGTGACCTTGAGTCTGAGGGCACCTGATCCCCAGCCGACAACACAGCGGCGGTCATGTCTTCTTCCGGCTCATCAGCGGCACCATCATTCTTGCTGTTCACGCCTGTCGAGGATTTGTTTGGATGTTCCAGTTGAGGGGCGGCGCTTGGGCTAGTCGGTGACAAGGACGATGGTTCGTCTCCGGCTGTGCTTGCTTCCTCGGTGGAAGCTGAGGTACCGTCTGACTGCTTTTTCTTGAACATGCCTTTCAAGGTGGTCTTTGCTCGCGACAGTCCTGAGCTTGTTTAGCGAAGCCTTGCGACAGGCATATGTCATGCTCTCACCTGACGGCATGATTGTGGATGATTGTGGGTCAGTCTTCCGCAGACAAAGATCGAACAACTGTTAGTTGTAGCTCTAGGGGTGACTTCGTAAAGATGGTGGCGGATTGGTCGAGGCCTGCAAACGTATTGAAGTCGTTGTAACAAGACCGAACGTGAGCTAAAAATAGGACCAAGTAAGAGCCAGATGCTTGCTCAATGGTGGAAAGCTGCAGATCTTCAGTTTCAGATGAAGCTTGCTTTGCGGTGGAGACTGCAGGTGGAAAGATTGTTGATCGGACGCGTTTCATGCAGGAAGGAGTAAGCGACGGAAGCGGAATTGCTTCCGGGCTCTGGGTAGGTGCCCCTGCAGGGTGTTGGTTCCAACTTCTCCGAGGAAAGGACGACACGATGCTCCTGGTTGGAGTCATAGAACAATTCAAGACAGGTCAGTGCAAAATCCGTTAGCACAGCTATGAGTGTGCTTCAACGGTCTCTGGTCCAAGGCGCTCGTGTTGGGGCCATTGGGCCGTTTGCATTCGATGATGCCGAAGAGGACTTCGTTGCCCATGGTGCTTTCGTTGATGGCATCGTCGTCGCAGTGGCGTCACTTGTGCCTGGAGCAGCAGCAGCCCAAGGCGCGCGTGTACCAGACGATGAATGTGTGGTCGACCCGGGGCCGGCCCGGCTAGTCGCCGTTGATGTAACGGGCGGACCCGATCGTTGTTGTGTGACCGCAGAGTGAGGCGTAGTGGCTGGTGGGGGTGCTTTGGGGTCGTGCTCCCAGAGGAATAGCTTGCCGAAGGGGAAATGTTGAACGACTGGGAATTTGGATAAAACCTCGGCCACATACATCTTGATCATCCCCTATGACGGATTAGCACTGAGTTGTGGTCTGCCTCTGCCAAGGTGAGGAAGAACATCAGATGACAAACCTTGTTGATCTTAGCCCATCCAGCTCGGATACCTGAAATGTCGTAGAGCATTGGGCTGTGCTCCCAGAACGGTCCTTTCTTGACATCGTAGATGAACCCAACAGCAGAGAAGTACATGTTTCTCTCCCGCTCGCGCTCGACCACGGAAGACTTCATCACGTCATCAGGATCTGGCGCGTCATGAAGAGAACCCTCTTGTGGTATGTCGGCTATGCTGGATACTGTTGGACCGAGTTGAGCAGAACCAAATACGTAAGGGAGAAAAGAATGGTCATCCAAACCCCATACACCGTGAGAGCCAGCCGGCTCGAGTGTATATGTAAGGATCAGCCGGCGAACAAGCTCGAGGTAGCTGCGATGCATGTCAATATAATCTATCATGATTCCAACATCAAGGGACCTTACGGCTCAAAGACGTGAAGAACAATAGCTCGCTCTCGCGAACAGTCGTTGGGGGCATCCTCGGCACTGAAGGCTCCTAGTTTCCAGAGAGCGGCCAGAAAGGCGAGAAAACTCAGCTCGTGACCGGTACCATAGTCGAGTCTTTGAGCACTGCCGAAGCTGCCCAGAAGGTACGCTTTCAGCTCTTGACGCGCGCCAAGGCTGTTGCCGATGTTCAAAGAAGGAAGATGTTTCTCCAGGATCGAGTCGATATCGTCTTCAAAGCGACTGTGCCATTTCCTGAATGCTACATTTCCGAAGCGGCGAGGTCCTTCGTCTGGCGGGGCTTCATCGACCAAGCGACCAAGCGCCGATAGCAGATCGACCAGCTGTTGTGTGGCCGGTGTTGACTGCACGTGGTCACTTCGAAGCTCCCAAGTCTGTACAAGCGACTGATTTGCTTGTCTCTCGGTGGGGAACAGACTTGAATTCAGCTGTAGGATGAAGGTGACGATATCTGTGTACGCTTTCGATGTCAAGAAGAACCTGACATCGGCCTCGTCATTGATGAGCTTGCAGGGGGTTTGAAAAGCGATCCTCTGATCGTGTTCGAGTGGTTGCAGGCCCGTGGGCCTCGACGCATCCATTCTAGATCATGTTAGTAGACGTGCAGATGACTTTTGGGCGACGAGGCATCCGGAGCGCTTAAACCGCACGTGCAGATCGTATCGATTTCCGCTTCTGGTAGAAGTACTGCCATACTAGGAGTGGCGCCTCGCCCTGTGGCCGCTATGCCAGACACATACTCGTGCAACGACGTTGAGGTCGGTCTAGAGGTCTGTCTTCACCAACTGAATCATTGCATGTGTCGGGCAGGTCATGCGTTCTCGCAAAGCGAAAGTCCAAGAGGAGGCACCAGAAGTAGGTTGAACGATACCCACACCAGCAGCTACATCAGTATTCTCCCCACACCCATCCTCATGACGCCCAAGATCGCGTAGCCTGCTCCGCCGTAGTTGACGCGTTCGAGCATTCGCGTCATGCTGGATTGTTGCTTACGCCGCGTGTGAGCGGTGTTTGTTCGGCCTGGCTTTCCGGGTAAAACCTCGCTTTGCGACCTATCGGGCGAAGCAATCCTCTATGTACTCGCCTACTTGCTCTTGAGTACATTGCCAATTCCAGCGATATAAGACCACTCATGCAATCACGAGTATTGAAGAAGAAAGCTACAAAATCAGGAACACCGCGCGCGTATCCCCGATCGCCTGTTGCCTAGCGTAAGTGATGGCAATGAACGACTAGGCCTGGCCAGCCGTGAACTTTGACAGATTATGTGTCTGTTGCAAGTCCAACGGAGTGATGGAGATTAGCTTACACCCTCTCAGGAAAGACCACGTCGTGTTTCCGAACGTCAACGTCCTTGCGCACCCCAATGTTACCCATAGGTATATCGCTGTCAAGTCTGAGACCTATACTAATCCGATCGCCATAGCAAGCCGACCCGACGCCCGACTCTTGCAGGCGCTCGAATCTTTTCGGATCCCAACCCTTCTTTGCCTCTTCATGAAACGCGCGGGTCGGCGTTGCGCTCTCACCAGAGTGCGATGTAAAGAGTGATCGAAAGCCGCTGGCGTTAGCACGCTTTACCAAGTGGAACCATGATGGAAGGCAGATGCTGACGATTCCTGCATGAGGCTCCGCGTAGCTCCACAGTAACACAACAACAGCATTCCCTAGGCAATCACATCAGTCACGGCGGAAGGCCGCGCAGTTGATTGCATACAACTGCGAGTCTAGAATTAACTGACATGTGAAGTCTTCGTTGAGTGCGTCTCCGTAGCGCGTTATTGTTATCAACCGCCCGAGGGAGACCACAAGCGAACTGGGAAACGGATCAGTCGTCGTGTAATCAACAAACGCATTTGTCGAGCATGGTGTAGACTCACCAGTACCCACAGATGAAGGCGCCCAGGACAATCAATTTTCTCGAGCGACTCATCTGCAAAGTCCAGAGCATTGGTAGGGGTAGCAAGAGGATAATAAGGTCAAGGACTGCGTTGAATACCCCACTGGAGAGGTACCATGTGTACGTGTTTATACAGTGGCCTGGAGTGCCTGGTCCTGTCCAGAACTTCTTGACAGGCGTACAGAAAAAGATTGCGCTGAGAAGGATAAAGGTGAGAAACCCCCCGACAAGAGCGTGTGTAATCCGTAGGGCATTGGTGAATCGTCTGTTATGCTTCCCGAAGATTCTGTCATAGAAAAGCAACGCCGAGGTCTTGACTGCAGCGATGGCTATTTCGAAAAAGAGAGAGGCTGCATAGAAAATCTTCAGTCCAGTTTCACCGTCTGATGCTGATATGAGCCCAACGTGCTTGCCAAGTCCATATCTGGGCCAGACGAGCCCGCATGCACATATAGCGATGCTCATCACCTGTTCCTCCAAGTAAGGGCATTTGTTTTGACGCATGAACAGCAACTCAACGTTCACTCACAAGTGCAAGTAGACAGGTCCAATCATCCCAGCCAAATCTCCCTTGCTGGGCGTCGGCGATCGCTCGAGACCAGAAGCGCACAGCGACTGCAATGACAGACGGGACTAGTAAAGTAATCATAACCCGTTCGAATATCGGGCCACGGTCCTGCGAGCTTTGAGTAGTACCACTGGAGTACATGGTCGTTGATGACTACAAACTGCGATCGGAATAAGTCCTGAGAGCTAGGGGAATGCAAAGTAGCTTTGAGGGCGTCCTTTGGGACAGATTTAGGCTTGCAAGTCAACGCGGAAGGCTAGAGGTTAAATCATTGAGGGAACAAGAGCTTAGGCTTTTATGATCGCAGCTCGAAGATGTCGCCTCTTCTGGGTGCTGATTTAAATACGGAGCATATTCAAGACGAAAGGCATCATATGTTGCAAACATACGGCACGGGAAAGTTCTGCTTAGCTGCGCGAATCGCCGTCGATTGCATCGAAACGCCTCATACAGCAATGTTCCCGCGCTCTTCAAATACCCTGGGTACAAGAGGAGTGGAAAGATACCTAGCTCGCCCGCAAGCCGACCAGCGCCCCCGCAAGCTCAAGGTTTCAGCCTGATCCGTGTTGATGCACAGTGCATGACCCTGCTTGGCAGTCCTGCAGTCCTGTACTTTGCAGGTGGGTGTTGCCGATACATGTATAGAACGCGGTGAAAAAGTGCAGTGCGGTTCAATAGGTCGTTCGACGACGAATTGCACATTAATAACACATAAAATGACCAGCTTTGGTCATTACAAAGAATGAAATAAGGCGAGAGTCGTCAGCAAACGAACGCACACATAGGAAACCTAGTCAACTGTTATGATTGGCTGCCCACCTTCTGATTATTGAATAGCGCGGTAGAACAGCTGTTCTCCAGCAATTCGTCTAATAGAGTAAGTGTAGGCATCACCCTCGTTTGCCTGATCAAGCTTAGCGTTGCTGCAGGCGTGCGGCACCTCCTAGAGCAGCAATACAAAGCGGGCACCGTATACCAATTACGTACGCGAAAGCAGCGAGACCTTTCCCTTACCGTTGTGAGAATTGTCCTTGTTTCACAGCCGCTCAGGTTCCCAACGCACTGGACTCTGGGCCGACTTCTTTCGTAGACGACGATATCTCAAGATCTCACGCATTCACCATGGCTTCATCATCCAGGCACGGCTATGCACTAGTCGTAGGCGCCGGTGGGTCAAGTGGCTTATGCTCGCTCGCTGGAGACATGCTGACAAAGTCCTTGCTGCATGCTAGGGAGCGGCATCGGTCAGGAAACCGCGTTCATGCTCTCTGAACGTGGTGCCAGAGGCGTCATGTTCGCAGACATAAATCTCGAAGCCACCCAACAAGCTGCAAAGACGAGCCAAGCTTTCGCCACGAACGGCGAATATCGTAGCATTGCCAAATACGTCGATGTAACGAAGCAGGATAGCGTTCGGCAACTAGTTTCTGCGACAATGGACGAGTTTGGGCACATTGACTGCTTCATCAACAGCGCTGGAGTAAGTCAAGTGCTGACAAGATGAGGTTGGCGCATAGGTTGATCTGATGCACCATTTAGATTGACCCAGAGTCTGACAAGCTCATCGCGGACGTCGACCTTGACGAATTCGATCGCCTCCATAATGTGAATGTCAAGGGAATGCTCATATGTACCGGCATAGTCTCTACTGCTATGGCCAAGCAAGACGAAAGATTCGTCGAAGGCCGCAACGGACGGCGCAGCATTGGGCGTGGCGCCATTGTCAATCTGGCGTCTTTGGCGTCGTATACTCAATTGCCTACCAAGGTACAGTATGTGGCTTCCAAGTATGGTGCACTCGGGGTGTCGCAGACTGCAGGTCAGTAATTCTCTGGATCCCAGGTTGTAGATACGCAGCGCCCGTAAGACTTCACATTGAGATGTGGCTAACCGCGACATACTTAGCTCTGGAGCTGTTCAAATCAAGAGTACGTGTCAACGCTGTTTGTCCTGGTTGGGTTGATACGCCTATGATGGAGCGGAGTGTTGCCCGCACTCCTGCAATGGCAGAGTACATGAAGGAGAGGTTGCCGTTGGGCCGCATGGCAAATGCCGAAGAAATCGCTGGTACTGTCTGTTTCCTTTGCTCCCCAGATGCAAGCTATGTCAACGGAGCAGGCTGGATTGTTGATTCGGGCATGTCGCTCGGTGTCTGATGACGGCCGCAGATGTGCAACACTCAGCCAGCAGCACTCGGATGTTGACGCTCCACTCTAAGAAGAAAGGATTGGCACCAGTCATGTCACGATTGGAATCATGTTCAGGGTGTAAAGTGACTGAACACCATCTTGAAAGGAGACGCATGCCTGTTGAGACGGGATGATGCGCTCCCCCCCCCCCCCCCCCCCCCCCCTCTCTCATCGATAAATATCGAAGCGCGAACTTCGCTTCATATGTATTATGCATGTATTGTGCCAATGTGTTTTTTCGCTTGTGCATGACAATCTTCATTCATCACAGCTTGAGAAAGCCGCGCGCAAGATGTCTTCATCTCCTTCTCCGGGCCCAAGCGGATCTGCAACAGCACCAGTGCCAGACGATGACAGCGATGAAGGTCAAAATGATCAACCACTGCCAATGACAGCATCTGTAGTTCTATCTGCTCTACCCAAAAATACCTCTGAAGCCCTCCAGGGTGCCGGCGAGCTTCCTCAAGCCAAAGTCACCATTCGTTTCCAAGCAGTAGGCTCGGCTCCATCCCTCAAGCAGGCAGCGTACAAGGTGTCAAGTACGCATCGCTTCTCATACGTCGTCAGCATTCTGCGCAAGAAGCTTGGGGTCCAGCCCAAGGACAGCGTATTCTGCTACGTCAACAGCGTCTTCTCGCCGGGCCTGGACGAGGTAGTGGGCAACCTGTGGAAGGTGAGGTAAATGCGTGCTGTTGATCGGCGAGGCTGACCGAACCACAGTGCTTCAAAAATGAGACCCGGCAGGAGCTTGTAATCAACTATGCGATGACGCCCGCTTTTGGCTGATCGCATCGTCTACGGGCCGGTATTGGAGCCGATATCATACTAGCCCGTCGTGTATGAGCTTCTCGAACTCTTTCAGGTCGGTATCGGAAGCTTGGTATGTATACTCGGGAGATGGGTAAGACCGATCTTTTACTTCGGTGCGATAGGTTTCGAGGGCCTTCTTACTTGCGGACCAAACGTCACCGTATTGCTTTACGAACTTGGGCAGGAATCGTCCTGGAGGGAAATTTCCGGACATGTCAATCTGGACTAAGACCTGACCTGAGCAGCCATTGCCTGCCCCAATGCCAATCGTCGGCACTGCTAGAGCGTCTGTAACGAGCTTTGCGACCTCGGGAGGTACGGCTTCAAGGACCATAGCGAATGCGCCAGCTTCTTGCACAGCTCTTGCGTCCTTCATGAGTTTCGTCGCAGAAGCTATCGTCTTGCCCTGCACGCGGAAGCCGCCAAGTGCGTTTTGTCGCTGCGGCGTCAAGCCGACATGTCCAAGGACCGGAATGCCTCTGGATGTAACTGTTGCGATCGTAGGTGCCATCTCTGCGCCTCCCTCAAGCTTGATCCCATGCACTCGCCCCTCTTTTATGAAACGAATGGCGGTAGTAAGGGCTTGTTCGGGAGAAACTTCATACGAGCCCATGGGCAGATCGCCTATCTGTCAAAATAGTTAGCGAATTAAGCTGCAACAGTGCAATCGAAACATACGGTAAACGCGCTCTTCGCGCCGCGGCTGACGCTCCTACAGTGGAGCAACATGTCCTCAACGGTCAACTCGCTCGTATCGTCCATACCAAGAGCGACCATTGCTAAGCTATCTCCAACCAAGACTACGTCCATACCAGCCTGATCTGCTACATGCGAAGAGGGAAAATCGTGCGCGGTCATCATAGCGATGGGTTCACCACGCTTATACATGGCGTTGAGCGTGGGCAATGTCACCTTCTTACGTGTTGCGATCGCCGAGGCGCCAAGGGGTGAGTGTGACGACCGGCGGGTCTGTATGAAGTGGATTGAACATGACTTGTGCTGCAAAGGTCTCGATGTCCGCACGTGACTGGCTGACAACCCGCTTCTATGGCAGTGACTCAAACTGGAGAATGGGCGGATGCACTGCGCCGGAGCTACTTGTGAAGCGTTTGGAAATTGAACGAGAGGGAGGACTCCTCGAGGGCCCGCTTTGGAGATGAAAGAAAACTGCATAGGCATTGTGATTGATGCATTGGACCTCAGATGAAGCATGTCTTGCGACGGATTTTATTTACAAACGCGACCAGCGACACCGGGCCGACAACGCTAAGTCGGAGAAATTGCCTCACAGGGCTGAAAGCTTAGACCAGCTGCCTGAAACGCGCTAAATTTCGCTCTCATCACTTCACCTCTCTGCTGTAGTGAATCTGTCCATCGCGCCCCACGTTGCAGATGATACTTCATGCTAAATGACAAGCGCAAAGAGGCTATCGTCACAGTATCAGTGGATATGATAGCGACCAGGACTGCGCGAGCAAGCACAGAAAGGGTATCGTGGAGGAGCCATGATGAAGCTGCTTTGTTTGGCTAAAGTATTATATAAACAGGTTTGGCTCTCCGACGAGGACAATTTATCTCGTTACAGTCGTCTTTCTCTGTAGTGATGAAGTAAAGCGGCGTCAGAAATGCTACTTGTAGCCCGATACGAGCATATGCCATATTGATGAAGATGATCATCGTTCTCTTCCCCCACCTCTCTCCTAGCACTGTGCAAACGCCAGAAGCAACCAACAATAGGAATGACACAATAGGCGGGAGCGCTTGGACCAAGCCAGCCATCTTCTTTTCGCGCTTATCAACTCTGACCTCCGCTCACATTTTCACCAATCTCCCCAACTCTTTCACATTCACCTACACATCATCAGATCTTCTCCTCAATCTCCTTGTGATCATCCATTGTGAACAGCCTGCACACAGCCTACTATCGGTTCCGGAACCCTTCTTTCACCACACTCGCCAGCGAAACGCGGCGCGCAGACAGCTTTTTTACTAAGATTCCTCTCCATCTACGATACTCACAATCAGCAACCTTGTCGAACAGCAACTACACAGCCTGCTATCCGTCTCAGATCGTACTCCAACTACCTGCGCCAGCAATGGAGTTCAAATTCGACATGATGCAGCTACTGCTGTTCGCCCTGCTATTCTGCTTCAGTACTCGCAAGCCACTCTTCAGCCTCCTCACACTTGGAACTGTCCTTCTTTACTCCAACTACGCCGACATCGCCCTCTTCCTGACCTACGTTCATGAGCATTGTCTTCACTATGGCTCTGCTGCTACACTACATCGCATCCCCTTCAGCCGTCTACTCTCTCTCTCCTGGCTCAAGTTAATCGACTGGGAAGCTGCGCCAGCGATTATTTCCATGATGAAAGCCAACGTCAACTCAGCTAGCACTGTCATGCAGCTCTTCGAATTGCCGCCAGCTTGCACCAGACTACAGCGCTTCTTCAACCACTGTCCCAGTCCGATTCTATCTGAACCCGAGCAGCGCCAGCTCCTGAGCAATATTGCAGTGGGAAAAGAAAGCTTCACCGCAATTGCGGTGTTGCTGGCCGCCAGCATGCTTCTCATCAGCTACAGGATTGTCTCCTCCAAGCGGACTCGCACACCAAATCTGGTGATGCAGGCAATTGACACTCTTACCGGACGCGCAGAGGGACACGATGTCCTGCTGTCCAACATCCTTACCAAAGTCGAGCAAGTCCTCATGCTGCAGCAACAGCCAGTTCCTATGCCGTCTCTCCTGACCACCATCTCCGACTCGCTTCAAACCCTCATCAAAGAGGTTGCAGTGCTGAAGGATAGCCCTGAACAGATCAAACAGATCATCCAGGACTTCCTGGCAGAGCTCAGCAGACAATTCGACGGCACTGCAATCCTCACGAAGCTCGGAGACCTCACTGACACGGTGGACTTGCTGAAGGACCACCCTGAACAATTCAAGCAGATCATCCAGGAGGCACTAGCAGGGCTGAACTTGCAATTCGACGACAGCACGATCCCCACGAAGCTCGCAGACCTCACCAGCACTGTTGACTTGCTGAAAGGCAGCCCCGAAGAGATCAAGCAGATCATTCAGCTCCTTCACGCCGTGCAGAACGAGTGGTTCCACCCAAAGTCGTCTTTCAACGCGGTCATGCGCGCACAAGCCAACGGCTTCAAGGATGTCTGCGGCCTCATTACAGCATTCCAGACCTACATGGACCTCAAGTCGGTCGAGCGGGGTGAGAGCGGCGCCTGCCTCACCTGCAAGAAGAGGGGCCACACCGCGGACCAGTGCCTGTGTTGCGCTGGATGCCGGAACAAGGCTCCATCAGCGTGCCCGGCTTTCTGCAAGCTGCAGACTCGACCGAAACCCGGTCACACCATTCCGGCGAGAGATGAGTGGGTGCCTCCTGCTAAGCAGGAAGAGTGAGTGTTGCTGGAGGATAGGACGGCCACGAGACAGCAAATCCCAATCATTCGCCATGTCATTCATAGCAGTGTCGAGCAATGTGCCAGCAATAGCCTAGAATAGGGCAGGAACGCGGCATTACAGAAAGCTCTTCGCTAGCGAGCAGAGGCATCTTGTCAAGGAATGGGGAACAACAGCTACGATGTCTTGTCGGGGGTCTGGATTTCATGATTTATGACGCGAAATGCTGGCGTGAGGGTTTTCGAGCGGTTTTCGAGGTATTAGGGATCCAGTGTACCTGCTGTTGATACTGGCGGCGGCGTGGCTTTTCAGGAGCGCAAGCAATGTATTAGAATATAATAAATTCGCTGTTGATAACGTGCACAATGGCGGCGTGACGTCTTTTGAGCGATATTCGAGGTATTAGGGTTCCAGTGTACTTGCTCTTCATCCCTTATCCCAGAACTCCCAAATCCTCAACCACCGCCACATCCAATCATACATCCAACAATCAACGAACAAAACCGCTTACAATGCCCCAGCCCGCAGTCGGCGCTCCGACCTCCACGGGTTCATCCGTCACCACCACCTCCTCGTCCGCAACATCCACCACTACCTCCTCCGGCAGCAGCGGACTGGCCACGAAACCCGGCAATCTCCCACTACTAAACCCACCAGTCACGAAGCCCTGCTACTGTGGCGATACGTGTAGTTGTTGCATCATTCCTTGTTCGGTGATGTGAGCCTTGAACGCAGCATGTACAGCATGAGAAGGGCGACGGGTGATGGCAGTTGAAGAATGACTATGAAGGCACTGAAGCGGCCACACGAGAATGAAGTGGAGTAAGGTGGAAGAGGCGAAATTCGAGCGCGTGGACATTGAAGACTGTTTGAGCATCAAGCGATGTTGTTAATACACCACGAATCGATGAATCGATGATCCTACTACACTCATACGCTATGTGTTCGTGCCAAGCTTTTCCCATATCGTCGTAAATCATCACTCATATCTCGTTACATCCATCTCTTACTCCAAACTCATCTTCACCAGCCCATCACTCGTATCGCTCATGCCCTGCTGCAGGCCCACGCGCCTCGCTCCAAGGCTCGGCGTACTCGGCGGCGCCATGATGCTCCCACTCACACTCCCCGTGCTCGCGCTGCGCCCTTCTCTGTTCACCTCAATCTGGCTCCTCACCGCGTCCCCTTGACTTGTCCTGTTCGCCTCACTCTGACTATTCCTCATCACCTCACTCTGGCTATTCTCCCTACTCGCCGTCCCGCCTGATCCCTCCCTTGACTCCTTTCCCTTGCCCCACCAACCACTCGTGGTCGACACCGGACTCTGTCCCAGCACCGGACTCGAATGCACGCTCATCCCCGGGCTGACGGCACGGCGCTTGATGCTGGCTGGATCGAAGTCGTCGTCGCGTCTTCGCTTGGCGTTGGCTTTCCTAGTGACCTCGGCGGCGGATGGCATGTTGGGCGCGGCGAAGGGGAAGGGCTCGTTTCCTGTCTCGGAGTCTGCGCGGGGATGGTTGGTGACAGTGTTGGAAGACGTCTGTGAGATGGGCGCGGGCGACTCGGTGCGGTTGTCCTCGCTCATAGCGCCGCTGGAGGAGCGATGGCGGACCGAGCCGAAGAGTGGTGGAGGGGTGGCAAGGCGGTTCGGGCCGAAGAGATGTGAGAAGATATCGCCTTTGCTCGAGGTGCGGCGGAAGTGTTCGTCGGATGCGGAGGAGGCGGTTGTGGTAGGTGTATGTGTAGCGCCCTCGGTGGTGGGGAGTGTGACGCCCAGCCCTTCGAGGTCTCCAATATCGGTGCCGTCCATAGGGTGATGTGGGAGAGCTGTAGGTGTGAGGTCTGGAGAGGATTCGGCAGTAGAGTGGTGTGAGAGGTTCGGTATGAAATTGTTCGAGCCGGAGCCAACGCGGACTTGGCGAACCACTTCGGCGTCGCGGCGCATATCGCTGTCAATGGGCGAGGACTCTTCTTGCAGCTGTGCGCGGATGCGTGCGAAGCCTTTGGTTTTTGGGAGGAGATTGGAGCGGCGCGTGACTGGCCGGCGGACCACTTGAGGTGACTGAAATTTGAACGTGGCGGGGCTGGTCTCGGTATCGGAGTCTTGACTGTTGCTGTTGCTGTTTGCTGAGAGCTGTAGTGAGCTTGTGACTGCAGAGATGCTGTCACGCCGCAACGGTTGGTCGATCGGCATCTCGTTAGGATCGGGAGTCACACTGCTACTGCTGTTATTCTCTTCCGCGACGCTGGTGTGTTGGTTTCGTAGCGCAGCGACTCGGCCGCCTCCTCTTGTGTTCCTCCTATAGGGTGTATACCGTCTTGAGATGGGCGAGGGGTTGTGTAACGCGCCACCAGTAACCGTATCTTCACGGAGGCCGTAGGGTGTTATGCCACCGATCGAATGCGACTGTCGATGCATGACCGGCGTTGTGAGGACATCGTCGGGATCGTATCTGCTCTTCATTTCGTCGTCCGAGTCAGAATCGCTACTTGAAGCTTCACTGGTCATGGCAGTGGTTGAGCCAAGCGATCGTGGTCGGAAAGCTTTGTCGCCCCAGAAGTTACCCGAGCCAGAAGTTCGTGGTGAGTCCAGTACCATGTTGGAAACCGTCGATTGCCGTCGCGAAGGGATCTTGAGAGCTCTGTGGGAGACTTTCGGTGAAGAGTCCGGCGATGACTGATCGGGAAGGGTCGAGTGATGCAAGTTTGTGCAAGCGCGTGAAAAGTCGAGGCCACGAGAATGGCGGGGAAGCATTGAGGTTGGAGACTCAAAGTTGTTCTCCCTCTCGACCTGAGGTGAATGCATTGGCGTGCTGCGTCCAGACGGAATGCCTGGGACGCATGAGCCTTGGTCACGCGGTGGCATCTGGAGAACTAAAGCTTCCCGATGTGGCCGACCAGGCAGTTTGGAGGGCGTGCTAATAATGACATTGTCGTCTCGCGAGACCTTTGGGGCAGGCTCTTTGAATTTGGGCGACGGCGAGAGCTGAGGTTGTATATGTAGCTTGGTGTCTGAGTGAGATCGCGTGTGGTGTGCTGGTGCAGCCGGTGCCAGCTGTTCTGCGGATGGGGCCTGTGCGTCCATCGGCGATGTTGGGTTGGAGGATTCCGCCCGTAAGAACTGGCTATTTTTTGACTGTGGGCGATTATCGTAGGCTGGTGGAGATGCCCATCCGTAAAGTGTATAGTTGGGGAAATGCTTGGACTTCGTCGTGGTTCATTGCTTCAACAGTTGAGTGAATGGCAAAGGGAAATCGCGTCGCGTAGCCAGTCCGCGTCCATGAGGTGTTTCGGATGCTGCTGAGCGTCATCAAGACATTTCTTCAGACCCGACATACAAGACACAAAGGGGTGTAGTAGTACATGAAGAGCAAATTGCGTTCCTGCAACATCAAGCTCGCCGGCGCTTGCCCTGAGGTCTGAAAGTGGTGGTGGAGAAACTGCCGCAAACACAAGGGCCGCTTCCGATTGGCCACACTTAAATTGACCTGTTTATCACGGTGTTTTTATATTGGAGGCCCCCACCTCACCCTCCGCATCGGATCAGGTCAGATTTGAGCAGATGGTTGCGCTACAGAACATTCAATCAGTCCGAGCAACTCTAGTGTGGAGAAGAACAGAGTTCAATGGCGTCCAAGCAGTCGACCATAAGCTCCTTCATCCAGGATGCACCTCCTGGAGAGGTCAGTCATATCGTGATCAAATCCGCTCGAGCACTGGCTAACAGCAGTCTCAGCTCAATGATGTGCTGAACGGTGAGCTTTATCGGACGCCTGGATGTTTGAAGTATCAGCTGATCGAGTGAAGATATCAAAACCATATCCAACGAACCGCTCACATCCCAAACGGCCTCTTTCAAGACCTACAACGAATCCCAGCTCACCACTGTCCGCCTTCCCAACTCGTCCCAAGATGTGATCATCACACCCTACAACATCCTCTCGGACTCCCAGTACTTCGACACCGAGTCCAGCACATCCTTTGAGTTCGATCACGCCACGCGAAAAGCTTCCAATGCTCAGTCATACTCCCACGATACAAGACATGTCGACCTCGTGAAGAGCTTGGTCCAGCCGCTAAACAGGCACGCGGCAGAACATTTCCCAAACCATAGTTCAGGCGTGTATCCCACAGACGGCGACAGTAAGATCGCGATAGTGTTGGTGTCGAACAAGTACTCGCCGCAAAACTTTTGGAACGGACGATGGCGGTCGCAGTATCTGCTTGACCCTTCTTCGGGTATCACAGGGAGCATCAAGGTGGACGTACACTATTACGAAGACGGCAATGTTCGATTGCTCACTGAGAAGTCGGTCACCGCATCCATTGGAGGTGGGAGCGCGAACGAGGTAATTAGAGAGATCGCAAAGGCGGAAAAGCGATATCAGGAGGATTTGAACAGAGCGTTCAGCAACTTGAGTGAGGGCGTCTTCAAGAGCTTGAGGAGACAGCTGCCTGTGACGAGACAAAAAATCGAGTGGGAGAAGATCAGTGGGTACCGGCTAGGTCAAGACATCGGCGGCGGCCGGTCACGGTGACAGGCAGGAAGTGTGGAAGCGTCAACAAAGGTTACAGATATGATTGATGATGTATCGTTGCTAGGTGAGCATCGTGCAGGCACTGAACTGTACCACTTCCGGCCGAACTATCCAGGACGCCTCGCTATTGCCAGCTTCCAGCCAGAGAACTCGTCAGATGGCGGCGTGATCTCCAAATGGGTCCGCGGCGTCGTCTTCGTCGATGTCATCCGGTGTCGGCTGCCGTGGTGGTGGCGATGCTTTGGGAGTCTTCGTCTGTAGCGAGCTACCTCGTGGCCTCGGAGGCTTTGCTGGCGGCTGTTCCAGAGTCAAGCCCGCCATCATACGCTCTGCGCCAGCACCTGCGCTGTCTGGTATCCCATTGAGGGCAGGTTCGCCTTCCGCTTCGCTATCGCTGTCATCATCGACACTCTTGTCCAGTATCTCGTAGGCCATGAGCGCCTTGACAAGCTCATCGTTTGCGGACAGCAGGCTGCCTAGGATTTGATCTGTCTCCACTAGCTGAATATACCGCAGTACTGACCGTCTTACTTTCTTGCACTGCTCGAACGCAGCCACGACATCAGGTACCTCAGACACTCTCTGCGTCTCACGATTGACAAATTTCAGAGCATTTAGTAAGTTCGTGCTCGCCATGTTCGCAGATGCAATGTCCTGTAGCATGTCCGGCCTCTCCTTCTCTAGGCTGAACTTGATGTACCTCGTCTTTCTTTTCTTGTCTCTCTTATCACTACTACCGAAGAAGCTTGCGCTGGAGCCCGCTCTTGGCCTCGAACTTGAGCTTGCCTCACCTCCGGTCATCATTGGGTTGTGAAACGCACTGCCTCTCCTCGGAGACGCTGGAGCTGGTGATGCCGGAGTTTCAGCCGCCTCGTCAGCATCCGCAGCAAATGGGTTGTCTCGGGCGGCTTCTTGCTCATTTTCACGCACGACACGTGACTGTGCTGCTGTCGGTCTTTGTCGCTTTGGTAGCTGTTTATACAGCATTGCTATTCCGCCGAGGCCAGGCGTATTCTTGTACGTTATGGCCCATCCGCGGAACAGCTGATTGCACTTCTCTCTCACCTCTGCATCTACCGTGTCATCTTGTGGCATGATTCTCAAACGTTCCAGCAACGCCTGGTCTGCGAATGTACGCTGGAATCGACCACCAGCATTCTGGATTAGGCCATCAAGAATGCTAAGGGCACGAAGCTGACGATGAGCAGATCCATACTTGAGCTTCTTCCGCAACGCTCGTGCTGCTTCAGTTGGGCCAGAGTCCTGGATTCGGATGACCTCAATGAGATCGATGATGCCTGAGAAGTCATGCTCGTCGTACTCTGGGCCTGTTAGTCGCTCAATGTGGACCGTCACCGCCGTGTATGGCTTGCGCGAGCTTGAGAACATAGTTGAGGCACTATCGTCGCGTTCGTCCGCCTCCTTGGTTATACAGTACACCCTGAATTGGAACAGACCAACGAAGCTGAATTGATTCTCTGATAATCTTCTGAGGATGCGTTCGGTCTGGCATGTGATGGGACTTCTCAATGTTGAGCAGCGCCTTTTGCGTCTTTAATGGCGACTCTGGTTTCCTTCAATATCTGTGTATTGCTTCTCTTGATGGCTAACTTAATGCATGCCTAGAAGGTGTTCACGAATGTTACTGACTCGGCTGCTTGGACGCCGCGTAATAAAGAGGACTATCGAGCTTGGCGGTGTTGTTGGTGGGGAGTCGGTCTGCCCCGCTACATATCCTGAAGGGTTAGGGTGAGGTGAACGACAGGGTGTGGCACAATCTCCTCGACCTTCAATACTTGTTCAATTTCTCCTATGCTGTTCAATGTCTCAGTGAATGTATCTATGTATGGACCTTGTGGTAGGTGAGTGCGTGAATTTCACATGCTGTGATGCCCCAGGCAACCGCCAATGATGCCTTCAGGAAGAAGGTATAACGAACATTGACCAGTCTTTGTAAGCCCCCTTGATCGTTGACGAGCTTCTAGCATCCATGAACCGTGGACGGGCGGCTTTACGGCCGTCAATAGTCCAACGGCTACTTTAGGCCGCTTCACTACCGAAGCACACGATGCTGCTGGTGACTCTGATAATGCATTGAAAGATATCACGAACACTGCTTCGCCACCGCAGGAACGGCCAGGCTTCCTAGTAGATCGTCTCAATCTGAATCAGGATGGTTCTGGCACTGCCGTTGCTTTCTTGCCAATCCTCAGGAAACGAGACTGCGAAAGCCATCATGAAGGTAAGAAGGCTGTCAAACGAGGGCAACCTGCGGCGAGCAACAAAGCCAAGGCAAAGAGGGTAAGATTCAGTTCGCCAAGTGTCAGCCGACCGACCTCGAGGCAACATGCAATCAGTGATGTGTACCATGTGTCCAAACCTGCTGTAGACACGGTCAAGAATGCAAAGGAACCAAACAATGGGACTGAAGACGACGAGAGCAGTTCCACCAAAATAAGTCCTTCCCAGGTGGACCAATATACATTGGGTGAGCCTAGCAACGATCTGTTCTGCTATGACCCTGTACTGGGTCTCATACCCTTTAAAGCTCAAGAATTGCCTTCCTCGGACGTAACTGTGGACGAGGGACACTCGGTCAAGATTGAACCAGGAGAGGATGGGTGGACGCACGGTGCAGCTCACGCTGAGCGCAGTCCACCCCTGTCGTCGGACACGATCTGGGATGAAGATCTCATGCGAGACCTCGAGCTCAAATCTGAAGAAAACGCTCAATTAGATTATGAGATCCCACCTTCTTCACCTCCGCGACGTCCTCAGACACCGGAAACCACTATCGACATTCATGCAGCACCGCTCTCACCAGCGTGGCCGTCAGACGCTTTCGACGATGATCTGGAAGATGATGTGCTCGTGCACAGCGCGTCCCAAATCTATGATCCCGATGACCTCGACGACCGCAATGCCCGCAACAGCATGATCGAAGAGATGGCTGGTCTCGACGACTGGATAGACGATGATCTCTACTTTTCGTCGCTTCCTCAGCTACATTCTTCAAAACTCGCACAGAGCGCAGACGACCAGCGATTGTTCCCTTCAAATACGACAGTCTACCCAGAAGACTCTTCAAATACAAGGACGGAGTGTAAGGGCGACATACGAGAGACCCACAAGCTCGACGACGGCACCCCCGCAGAGCTTCCCGAGGACTTCGACATTGACGACGACACCCTCGCCTCTCTCCCTGTTGGCCCCAATCGCGATGACCTTGGCGACGACACTCTCGTGGAACTCACCAAAGACGTCGACCTCAAAGCTGATGCTCCGCCAAAGACCCAGATTCCTCACCGAGACCTACCACCGTCCTCCATGACTGCTCAATCCATCATCAACAACCCCATAACCTGCACCCACGCACCTCCACCCCTCCGCGACCGCTCGCCCATCTACTTCCTCTCCTCTACTCCCCGCCTAAGCATCCACTTCCGCACCGGCGCCGCGCTAAACGCAGGTTGTGCCGCCGCACGTGCGCACCCGACACCTTCTACCTCACCCACGAAATCGTCGTCACCAACCAAGATTCCCACAAGCTCGAGCAGCCTTAGTAAACCGGCCGTGATACTAGAGCTCTACGCTAAAGTGGCCGAGGCGGTGGAGACGAAAGAGGGGATCGAAATGGTACTGACGGATCTGTGGAGCAGTACCAGCGGGCCGTTTATCAGAGCTGTGTATGTGAGGGACAGGTGGAAAGGCCAGAAGCTTTGGGAGGAAGAGGCAAGGATGTTGGTCGCGACGCCTGATAACGTGGGCGATGACAAGGCTGGTGAGGTGTGCCTGGTGCGCGTGCTGGGGTTTATGAAGAGGCGCGTGATGGGAATGAAGAAGGACGAAGCAGAGGAAAGGGTCAGACAAGAGGTAAGGCTGACGAGCAAGGTGAGCAGTAAGTGGGAGATGGAAATCATGAGCATATGGCAATGTGACTGGGAGGATGTTGAGCATGTGAGAGGCGTTGTAAATGCATGATGCTTTGTACGTGGGAAAGCAATAAGGATTCTATGACGATATGAATAGTACGACTAGACGGTGCCTATGTACCATGTAATGCCTCGACATGCGTCCAACCTCCGAGAGGCCACAGCAAAGTCAGTACGAATAACTTCTAACCCACACCCAATCAAGGGCATTACGAGCCTCCTTCATCCACCTTTTTTTCCAGATCGGCTCTCCCTACCGATCGATGTTTGACCGACGGCGACGGCCTCATCCAACCTTCTCTCGACGATGACGTGCAGTGACTTTACACGCATCTTTGCAGTTGTGTGCCGGACATGTTCGGCTGTGATCAAGCATCATAAGCGCCGTCTGAAACGACCCCAGACAAGCAGTTTAGCAGATCACATCGGCAGTGATTCATCGTCAGCCTCATTGGCAGTGTCGCCGCCATCGGTTGACAATCCACTTGGCGGCATCATGGACACGGACTTCTCATACCGCGCGCGACGAACCGCATCTGCCTCCTTCACGCTTTCGAATATGGCGAACTCTCGGCGGATAGCATCTTGTAGATCACTTCTTGAGCTTTGGGTCTGCATCCTGCTGTGCTGAATTCCAGATTTGTCGTTTGATGGTGCGGACGACTTCAGGATATCGGTGCTTTGGTCGAAGATGGAGCGACTTCTAGGTCCGTCTCCAGACTGGAAGGAGCGGAGCTGTTCATACACAGGATTCTTAGGGTTTGAGTAAGTAGAGCTCAACGAGACATCCACAGTCTCCGTGGAAAATCTACTGTGACCAGCCATCCCGGCTTCATCTTGATGCGAATCGTGCTTCTTTTTCTTCATGATCTCAGGGCCAGTTCGGATACCCTTGTCAACTGTCTGCTTACATTCCGATTGAAGCTTGAACAACTTGTCGATGATGACTGCTTTGGCGTCCTCAGTCAGGGAGAGAGTTTGATTGAGCTGAGAGACTTCCTCAAGCAGGTCTGACTGATTGCAGTTTGCAGTATGTTTGTCATGCTCCAGGGCCGCAATTTTACTGTCCTTGGCTACGAGGATCTGGTCGAACTGTTTCGCCATCATGTGCTGTTTGTGTTGACCCTGATGCACCTGCTCGCTCAAGGCGGCAAGATTTGCCTCATATTGGCGGAGTTGCTGGGACTGAATGTTGATCTGAAGGACCAAGGCTTCCTCGTTACGGGTCCTCACAGCGTCCTGTGCTTCTTGTTGCGCTTTGCGACACGAATCAAGTTGCATCTGTTTCGTCTGATCGCTCTGCAAGGCGCTTTTGAATTGCTCGGTCACTGACTTGATGACTTGCTCTGACTCCTGCTTGATGGTGCGCTCGATATCCGCGCGCATCTGTTGGTGGACATTCAAAGGGTAGTCTTGACGGAGGGGAGCAATCTCGGTCAGCGCAGTGTATTTGCGGACGAGTTTCTAGGAAGAATCAATTAGGACACACATCCCAACATTGAAAGGGAGTGGGAGGTTTCTTACCTGAAAAGGTTCCATGGCATCTCCGGCGAGACGCTGGACGCCCTCAGTGGTGAGGCTCGAGTCCCTGCGCAGGAGAATAAGACTGCGCTCGACGTTATGCAACAAATCGAAACCATCATGGACGAAAAAGAATTCAGCTCGGGAAAGGCCACCAAGACTTCCCTTGATGCAGTCTGGAACACAGTCTTCAGTCTGCAGTGGGATCGGCATCTGGTCAGAATCCAGATTGCGGAAGCGCGCAGTGATGGCGTTGATAGCATCCTCAGAGTCTGCCGACTGCTGGTGACAACGCCGTGCGCTCGACATCTGATGATAGTAGTGCTGTTCAGAAGAGGACTCAACGCCGTTGCTGTTCTCGGAATCGTCGACGAATTTGGCGTCGCAACGCTCGCACGGAGCGTCTCGAGTATTATGCATATTTAGTGGAGAGTCTGCGCAGCAATTAGCTTGTTTGGTCGCAAGGCTAATATCGTTCAATCTCACCGTCGCCAGAGTAATCGGCAGCTGGCTTGCGGTGTGACTCCAATCTACCAGGAGCTCCGTGCTTGAAGTGTAGTGTCTGGGCAGACAATTTGGAAGAAGAAGAAGCAGCAGCAGGTCTTCTGCTACGAAGAGGTAAAGTTCTGGATTTGCGTCGGATTTGCTCGAGCGTACCATTCCCAACAGGATTCGGCGCTCTGACACGACCAGGGTACGCTGACGATCTGTTGGGCGATGGCGATGGGATGAAGGCTTGACCTTGCGCTTTCTTGGGCGGCGTCTCTCGCAATTTCTGAGAGGCGGTGGGGCGTTGGTAGCTGGGTCGATCGCCTTGATTGCCGCTTGCTGGTGTCAATGGAGTTTTTTGTGGTGATGCTTGAGGTGTAGCCATGATTGTTCCTGACGATGAACGCTATGTATGACAGACAAGTGACGAAAGCGAAATGATGCAAGCCAGACGACACGACAGACACTGGAGGATTGTGCAGAGTTGAAAGAACGTTGACTCTTGCGCCGAGAAAGAATGCCTGCAATAAGCGTTGTCGCGTGAACAAGCAGGTGCGTCAAGTTGGGAAACCGCACACTTCGAAGTCCTTACTAAACTGGCAGTAGCAAACGTGAAGTCCGTGGTTTGAGGAGATGACCTCCGCTGGTGCCTTTCTTACTTTGAATAGTCTGCTCGGCTCATGTAGTGCACCAACGTATGAGTGCATATTCGCATCTCATGATGGTCTCACTGCTTGCAGGATCGACGTCCGCACTCATCTCGCTGGGAACAGCTCCTTTCGACCCGCTGATACGCCACCGGTAGGGAAGCTTCTCGCACTGAGCAGACTACCTTTGAGACTTCTTATCTCTTGCTTCACCTTACTAACTTCATCTGTATCTTTCTTGCCGCTCGCGCCATACAGATTGTGGAAGCCCGCGCCATTTCCACTGTGTCCGAATGACCCGCCATCACTCGAAATGGGATATGCGAGCCCTTCAAGCTGTTCGCGCAACATATCAGTCATGGTGCGTACTTCATGTAGAGTTTGCGATTCTGAAGAGAGGCTGTCGGAGGACAATGTGGTAGCAGCGTTTCGGATGCGCTCTAGCTGTCGTCGATGTGCTTCGGCAGGCGAATTATCTACCTGATTCTCCTCCGAGCTATCTGAATTTGATCGCTTCGGCAAGTCTTCGGGGGCAGTCTGCGTTCCAATGTCTCTATGGAAGAGTTCTGTAGGATCCGAGTCCATGCTGGCGGTGTCGATGGCTGCACTTGCATCTCTTGAATGATGTTGGCGCCCCTTCAAGACACCCTGTACTGGATCAACTGATACGATTCCCTCCAAGCGTTTGTTGAGCTCTTCAATCTTGGATTGCGAATGTGAGTGGAAGTCATGACGCGCTGCTCTGAGACTCTCTGTCATTGGCCTGACGAGGTAGTTCGAAATACCGTAGCATGTCGCAGCAACTCCTGCAAACACATAAGCCGTGTTCAACAAGCGAGTAGTGGTGACCAATGGTGGTGGCTTTTGAGGCTGGGCAAGATGCTCAGGGTATGTGATGATTGGCGGTCTATCTGAGGGCGGCGATTGCTGACGTTGCTGCTGTGGGGACAGAAGCGGCGAGGACAGGGAAGAATTGCTTGCTCCAGACGATGCAGTATTCTGGGTTGTTGATCGTACTTGTCCTTGCTCATTTACTCGTGCAGCGTCCAGAGCCGGTTTAGAGGTCTCGACATAGTTGGACTCAGAGGCATCCTTGGAGCTGACCTCGTCTAACTTCTCGTTCTCTTTGTCATTTGTGTGATCGCCACTCGTCTCCTTCGCGTGATCTTTATCCGTAGGCGGCTTGTAGTCTGCTCGCTGCCATGCTGGGATGCCACCTCTTCGATCTGTCATGGCGAATGCGGTAGCCTGCTCAAGACTGATTGACGGCGAGGCTCAACAGGATATTGAGATTATTGGTGGCTCTATGCGGTCACTCAACATAGTGCAAGAGGTTGCATGCACCGCATCGGGGAGCATTCTGGACAACAGTCTCGGTGGTCTCAGACGAAAGCTCACATAACAATCCGGACGAGCCTCGGTCCAGTCTCCATCAGCTTACGTTGCCGACCCATTGATGGAGCCATTCATGGTGCCACGCCGTCCATAAAGCCTTTGCACAGGAACATCATGATCTTCATCCTGGCATGTTTATGGTACACCAGCTCTTCACGTGAACATCAGTGTTTCGATTTGAACAGTATTGCTGCGCAAGTGCTCGACATGTGAGCCGTCCTTCACGGGGCGGCAGCTGATCTTGACAGGCATTGTAAGCCTATAATCTCAGGCATGGAGCAACTTGGGCGCTGAATTTCTTGGTACTTCGACGCGGTGCGGGCAACGTTCGTTTGCTTTCATCACTTCACATTATTCTTACTACTTATTCCAAAGATGTCAGAAAGACCAGCGAAGCGCTTGAGGCGGCTGAGTATAGACGATGCAGATTCTGAAGGTACAGACGAATGGGAGTCTCAAGCATTGACCATGGCTAGAAGGTGTGTATCAGTCGTCCTTCCATCTCACGAGGCTGTTTGTCGCGGCGCTTCGGGTTCTCGGTTGGCCAGTGCTACCGCAAAAAATCACCTGAAGTGTTCACCACGATGTCTTCGCCGGCTCACCTCAACATGCCTTCACCGCATCTTCATTTGGCCTTCCCGATAGTCGCATTTCGCACCTTCCGCAAAGGTACCGTGCCTCATCCGCAGCAACAGCATCCCGCGTAGCCCGATCATCAAAAATGCCTCACATCGTCAAGTTACGAGTCAAGGCGTTACTGCGTCAAACCTACATCTCAAAGATTACCGAGCGAGACAGAAACGGCGAGGTGATTGAAGATCGATTACTGACCCCTTACCCCAGAACTGCGTCCGGCACGCAGCCAGGCATGGCGCCACGCACACGACGTGGTGCTTCGGCCGAACCTCAGAAGCGGTCCATTCGACTGACGGTCAAGGCTCCCCCAAGCCGACTGCAAGAGATCAAGGGCGACGAAGATGAAGTACACGCTCGACCTTCACGAGCTCGCGCAGGTCGCACTCGGAACCTCAGGCAATCATATGTGGACAAAGGCAGCAGTGCTGAAGAGGAAGATGACGAAGAAGACGCAGAGGGCGATGCCGATGACCAAGACGAGGATGAGGACGAGGAGGGAGACGAGGAAGATGATGAGGAGGAGGAAGATGCCGAGGGCGACGTCGAGATGGAAGATGCGCCTCCACCTCCAAAGCCGTCAAAGCCAACGAACACTATCAGATTCTCGGCGTCGAGCTCAAGCAAGCCCAGCAAGGCTCGCAAAGCTTCGCCGTCGACCACAATCAACCTCGGCAGCAACAAGCACCGCACCGTTGAGGAGAAAGAGACCGGCGATGCAGCATCTCAGTCCGAGAGCTCAGAGGTCGAAGATGATCCAGAAGACCTTGAAAATGGCGCACTTGATGAGCCAGACGGTGCTGACCGCGGCGACACCATCAAAGTCGACGCAATCAATGAGTCCGATCTAGATTCTGAAGATTCCAACGACTCTTCGCTTCCAGACCTGAGTAAGCTCACGCGTCGCCAACGAGGAGGGTTCGAGGACGGCTCATTGATGGCCTTATCGAACGAGGCTCAAAAGAAGAAATTCTTCACCGCCGAACAGATCACGATGCGACGTGCAGAAATGGCTCGTCGACGCAAAGACTTGAGCGAGAAGCGTAACGAGCAAGAGAAGGCAGACACGCTCCGGCGACTGCTCGAGAAGCCTGCACCTACCCGACGAAGCCGAGCACAAGTTCTGGCAGATGCCGAGCGGGAGGAGTTTGGGCCGGGACGAGCCGGCTTGAGAGGCGATAGCGTGATGGGCGACGAAGAAGAAGGCGAGCCAGAGGTGAAAGCAAATCGCATATACGCGCGAACGATCGTGGGCAAAAATGGTACAAATGTTGGGATTCCCTTAGACTGGCTTGACGCTCCTGCAGGGGCGCTGTTTGAGAAAAGTCAAAAGGGCGAGGGTTGGAGTCAGTTGGTGAGGAGCGGGCGGATGGTCGAAGAGGTACAGTGATGAAACGATTGAATCATCTAACTCACCGATTTCAAGGCAAGCTTCGACTGCAATAATGCTTACGGCCAGGCAGAAAGGCAATGCGTGGTTTTGAAAGGTACCTAGCTGAGAAGGAAGACCCAGAAGCATCGACAGCTTGGCCTTCGGTCGAAAGCTTCGTCAGCAGATCATCGAAGAGGCTCTGCCGTAGGGTGTTCATGCAAGGCCGCGAATCAAAGCTGTATTGGGAGACAAATTGCATTCTCTCAACTACATTCGATCGGAGATCTCAATGGAGCTATCATTATTATCAAAATTAGTCAGCGCAGAGCCTGAGAAAAGAGCCCGCCCGGCGTGCAGCATTCGGTGAGCGCGTCGAAGGTGGGAAAGCCTCCCTATCTTCAACTCGCATCCTTCGCTTACCCTCCCAATCAAATTGATCGAGTTGTCGCGTTGAGTCGCGGCCACATTGACAGGTGGCCAGAGAGGCAGGGAAGCAGTACGAGGTACTCCAAGCATATACGATACGGATGTATCTCAAGGCTACTGTACAACTGTCCTCTCGCCTCGACCGTGAACATGTCAATGGGAAGGCATCTGCCCCACCAGCTGAGCCTTCTTGTCATCTTACTGCATCGCGATGGCCATGAGTAAACACTGCCAATCATCAGACATGGACAGACATGGATGCCATAGGGGTGTCTGTCAATCGACGCTGTATTGCGCTGAAACTGGAGGTTCAGAAGATTGAATAGTGAGTGAAGTTGGCGTGGTTGGAGAGAAGAGTAATGTACGCCAAGCCCTGTCGGAGGAGTCCCGAGGGTGGTCTGTGCGCATGAACCCTAGCAGTTGCCAACTTGCATCTTCACCTTCCAACATTCCTCCCTCCACCGGCACACCTCTCCAATAATCTCGATCCTCAGCGGCCTCGTCGTCCTGTCAGGCCTCTTGCCGTCTTCAATCAATGTCTGTGCTTCTCAATAATCATGGAGGTGCTGCATGATACGGCCGACCGCGGTACTCGTAAGCAGCCACGGTTGCCTCTGCTTCCCTCTTCGCCCTCGCTCCACACCCACCACCACCCAATGGTCGACAGTGAGTCAGGTTGACATCGCTGCCACCGGTACCACCTGCAAGTTCCCATTTCGACGCCATCTGGCCTTTTGCTATCACTCATTCATACGCACGCTGCCCCTCCCCCTCTGGCGACAAGAAAGGCATACGCGTCGTTTCTTTGACCGTGCTTAGTCCCGCATGCCGCCAAACACTAACCATGACTCCACATCTCTTGTGAACATGTAACACATTCAAAATGGGTCGATGCTTTCTTCGCCCTCGTCAGAAGTCCACGCTCGGACACATACCGATCGATCCATTGGATACGTGGTCTGTAGGTATTTCAAGACTCTGGACACATAAGAATTTATCACCTTCCTCCTGCCCCATCTCATAAACTGTCCAAAGTCTTGCTTGCTCTTCCGCCTTTTCCTCTTGTCTCTTACCGGGGCGACACTGCCGAAGTGTGACATAACCATCGTCGCATTTCCAAGGCATACTGACTATCCGACCTGACTAGCGCCGGTTCTTGGAAGCAAGACAAGGCACCCCTGTCACTGCATCAAACTGCCAATCTGCCGCCCTACCCTTGCTGGCGCCCTACGTCAGCGAAGCCGTTTCCTTCCCTACCCGACCCAAACAATTTATTGTCGATCCCTTTCTTGGTCTTGTTGTCCAGGGCAGGAGCCCCTACATTTCAAGTAGGGTCGCCCTCAACTCACCGGCCGATTACCTCGCCGTTGCCGTCGTCCAATCCATTGTAAAGAGTCTAGCTGTCGGCTTCACCTTAAACATGCCACAATTTACGTCTATCCTCGCCGACCGCGACGCATCGCCTCTCACGCCCATCCCCGAGACTGAGCAAAAGCAGCCACTCGACGATGGATACCTCACTCTCACCACCTCCCCGGAAGCCTTTCCCAGCGCTTCAGACAGCGCATCACCCCCGTCTTCGCGCAACTCAAGTACACCCTCGTCACCAATATCCTCCGGCGCCTCTTCACCGCCCACCCGTAAAGTCAGCTTCCCTTCCACGGAATCGCCAGTGACCTCCATGTCGCGACCTCTCAATAACGCGGAGCTATGGCCGCTGTATCACTTCGAACAACATGCGCGCGCTTGCCGAGACTGCTTCAATCCATACGCCGTACACAAAGAGAACAAGTCACTCTGCCCCACCGGCCAAGAGCAAGGCGCTACAGTCGCCCAGATAATTTATAGCAAATGCGACGGCCAAGACATCTTCGCCGTCTCAGACCTTGGCGCATGCGACCTCACGCGCGTCGAGCTCCCCCGCCAATATGTCCAAGTCCGTAGTCTCCTTCGCGCCGTCGAGCGTATCGTCAAAGCGCGCCGAAGGCCCGAGAAGAAGCTCTTTGTCGATCGTGAGGACGAGAGCAAACAGCGTGAACAGCAGCGGGCACGCAATCCTAGCCCTGATCGTTCATCACGAAAGGAAGAACGCAGACACAGCCGAAGATACTATCGCTCCTCATCCCCAGCGAGTGACCACGAGCCACGCCAACGGTCACCACCCCGCGCTTCACGCGCCACCACGCGCTCATACCACGAGTCCGAGCTTCCACTGCGGCGTTCCTCATCTTCACCCTCCACCACCTCCTCATCCTCATCTTCAAGCCCCGTCCGTTCGAAACCCATCGACATAATCCCCCGCCGCTCCTCCGCGCCTTCGGCACCTCAGACCCGTCCATTTGCCTCAGCCCTTCAAACCGACATCCCGAAGATAACCGTCACGAAGGAAAACGCAACCTATAACGCCCCAAAATCTTCAGCGACGTATCCGCCCACCACATTACCCTTCCGACGGCGCTCCCTCACCGACGGCCCCAGCAACTGCTTCCCCAGCCGTCGCGCATCACTCAGCGGACCGACGCCGCCCAGCTCGTACAAGTACTCCAGCTCGACACCCTTCCGACCGAGTCCGCTGGCGGCGACACTGACGCGCAGCCCTAGCCGGACGCAGGTGCCAACACTCAGCCTGCTGAAGGAAGAGCGGGACCAGCAGCGGGCGCGGCCGAGCAGCTCGGGCGGCGAGAAGTCATCAGACAGCGGACGGAGCTCCAGCAGCGAGGGTAGCGTTTACACCTCGCGGGGCTTTGCCAATGTTGAGGTCAGGCGGCCGGGCGGGAAGAGGTCGTGAGTGGACACAATTTGAATCATGGAGTGGAGTGAGGGAAAGATGGGGTTCAAGAATGTTTAGCAAGGCGTTTCGGCGGTATAAAGGCCACATCTGTTCAGCAATGGTGTGATCTGGTTATGGTATGGATGCGATGTACAGTACTGTATCCCTACATTGTACCGGCATGGGCTGTAGGTTTACGACACTGTATAACGGCCTTGTATCATGATTGTATTCGATTCTAGAGAGATAGACGGTGTATCAACATGGCTTTGAAAGCTTAATAACAACAATCTTTCCTCCATTCTCTGGTGCTTCCCGTTGCTCGAAAACTGTTCTTTCACTGGATTCGTCAGTCTTGTCTCTCAATGCCGCTCACAATGCCTCGAAGCAATGGAAAAGGATGAAGTCCGGGTCAGGCACAAACGATGCACTAACGGGAGGCAAAGGCGGGTGTACGCGTGGTTCACCGTCGATCGCTGAGATGTGAGGCTGCCAGTGAGGTGATTTGCCACAGGCCGACTTTTTGAACTCCTGAGATGAGTTCTACTACAGTGGTGCCAGGGCTGTCCAAGCGAGGGAGGAGCGGCGAGGTCGGGCATCATCGATGGAGCGTCTCCGAAGCACAGTCCTGGCCGCTCTTCGCGCCCTCTAAGACCGCACGCAGCCCTCGTCCTACAACTCCAGCATCTCTTCCAACCCCTCCACCGCGCTCTCCACATAGCCCACGTGCAACGGCCGCACGCTCTCTTTCCCTTCCAGTCCTCTCAGTCTCGCTAGCAGACCTAGTCCAGCATACGTCTTCAAAACTTGCTGCATCACGTCCTTCAACCCTGGCGCACCTCTCTTCTGTTGCTGCAACCCGAGCATGACTTTCATAAGATTCACCTGCATCACTACCGGTGGATCAGTATCGCGCTCAGACCGCCGCTTGATGAGTAATGCACTCAGCAGTGAGGGCAGATAGATGGACGGGCTGTCAGCGGTGTTCGGCTGAAACGAGAGGAAGAGACTCCATGTCTGGTCTGTAATGTCGACGAGACGGGCGTTATGGTCTGCTTCGGATGCTGTAGCGTCAGAAGCGGGGGTGGGTGTAGAAGCGGCAGGCGAGCGGAAGTTGTCGGCGACGAAGGCTTTGGGCGTGGCGTGAGATGTGCGAGATGGGATATCCGTGATATCGATGGTGAACTTTGGCTGGGGTTCGACAGCGAGGAGGTAGATGGAGACGTCATGCGGCTGGTCGCGGATGACTTCAGCCCATGTTTTGATTTCGTCCGCTTGGAAGCAGCCGACTTTGGCTAGGCAGACCCGCCATCGGATTGCACGACCAACTTCGTTCTGTAGGACGGCGAGAGTCGACTGCCAGATTTCTTCGAAGATTGTAGAAAGCTGCAGGTGCTTTAGTGGATAGGTGCGGTGGGCTTGGTATCGACCGGCGCTGTCTGTCCAACAGGCAACGAGCCAATTCTTTGGACGATGAAAGGTATAGGCGACGTGGAGCCATGTATCTTGCTCGAATAGATGCTGCGGTGGTTGAGAAGAGAGCTCGAATGGTATGGAAGCCGGTAAGTCGATATCAAGCTCTATTGCCGGGTTTGTGTCTATCAAGTGCTCGAAAGGTCCTGAGTCCGCGATAACTTGTCCAACCGAATTGTACACCTGACAAGCCAATTGATGACGGTTAGAGGGCGACAGAGCTGGCAGCGAGACGCTGATGTCGTTGTTGACATAGGAGCTAGGGATTATTATAGACTGAATGTCACTGTGACATCTGCCTTCCGAGACTCCTATTCTCGTGCAACTTGGACATGAAGACTTTACGAGTTGCATCAAGCGATGAAAGCTTGTGCTCAGGGCAAGGCTTGATAGCTGAGTGTTGCATACGTCGACCAGAAAGACGACCACCGAGGCTTCCTTGTATGTGCTGCTTGCTAGCTTCGCACCTAGCACCTCGCATGCCTGGTTGTATTGCATGCCTGTATCTTCAAAGCTGGATGATTGAGCCAACTTGAGGACTGGTACATGCCCGGCTGCGGCACCCTCGCCATCGATCTGACCACGGCGATAGGTACCGAGTTGACGTGAAATGTAAGCATCCTCCATGATATCGTGAAACAGTCCTATACCTTCGGTTGAACCGCGCTGTAGTGGTGAGACACAGAAAATAGTTACATTCTTGGGTCCACTGACTGGACTTAGACCGAGACTCTCACTAAACTGCACTGCCGTTGGTAGCATGCTGTATATGACGCCATGCCTTTGCACACGCACATGGGGTGCTTCGATCTGCCCAAGAGCTTGTCGCAGCTGAGCTCGGACTTCTTGCTCCTTTCTCTTCGACTTAGGAGAGAGCTCGGGCAGACTCGCTGATGGCATGGTTTTGCTGTCTCGGGATGGTAGGGCCAAAGCGAGGAGGTCCAATTGATGCGTCTCAGAAGTGACCTTTTGAAGTCTGCTCAAGGGCAAGGAGGGCTCTGCGTCATGTTTTTGGGAGGCGCGAGCAGGGACGATATGTTTTACTAAATCCTGGACGATATCGATACATTCGTCAGAGCCTAGCCCGTCGAAGAGCCACTGTGAGCGCTGCCAGGTCGCATCAGCTGCCTGCCTGTCCGTCAGCGTATGCCTTCTTCAATGTAGTGTGTCGCAGGACGAGAATCGCTTCTGTCTTTGCTCTCTGATCGTAAACGTGGCTCTACATACCTTGCTCGAAAACAATGACGCCACCGAGGAGTCTTGTGCATGTGTCTGCGCTTCAAGGAGCTCCTTAACCTTGCGGACGGCTTCGTCATCATTTGAGACTGGATCTATGGAGTCACTTGCGCCATTAACTCTAGTCGACTCGTGGCACTCTGAGGTAGAGCCATCAATTGGAGATGCGGCATCACTCGAGGACTCAGAGACGTCGGTCTCAACATCACTTGAGCTGTCTGAAGGAAGACCAACACGAGGTACTTGCTGAGAAGGCGATCTGCTGCCTTTGAGAGGGTAGAGTGTTTTTTTGTCAGGCGCTGCGTGGAAAGCGCCACTTTCAGCATACTTCAAGTTTAGCTTCTCTATCCTGGAAGAACGTGCGACTGCGTTTTGTTGACTGCTATTTCTCCAAGCTTGTGCACTCGTAGACTTTGGTGTTGGAGCTGCCAATTCCATGGTGTAGTCCATTGCATTATCACTGTCCGTAGTGCTGCGATCGTGAGCAGCACGATTTTTCGAAGCTTCCTCGGCGATTTTCTCATCGTCGAGCTCGTCCGCACTGCTAGTTTGGCCAAGCGCAGGTAATTTACTTGGATTCTCGGGTGAGCTCCCAACATGTTTGTGGCGTTGGGCCACGTGAAACTCCTTCTTAGGTTCATCAAAGAAGTCAGATTCATCGTCCGAAACGATGCGCGGCTTTGGTGAGCGGCTTGAATCATCATTTTTCTGTTGTTGTCTATCCCGCGTAAGCGAGGTTATGGAACGAGCCTCTCCTCCTGGCTCTGGATTCTCTGTTGCCCCTGCAGTAGTTTGCTGTTCTTGGTTTTGGCTCGAGACAGCGAAGGGACTGTCCTGCGCGAAGCTCGCTGGTGTTTGGTGACTCGCGAGACCATCTGAAGGCGTCGGGTACAACGCAGCCTGTTGCGCCTCTGTCGCTGCATCTCGCATGATCGTGTCTGGTGAGGAAATCGCACTTGCGCCTGGAAGATCGTGACGGACCTCCGCCGGGATTTCAGGATATTCAAAAGACTCCTCGCGACTGATTGTCGCAGTTGCGTTCCCTCTAGGCCAACTGTCTCTCATCTCGATCGCTAGGCGGAAGATATCCGGCTCATTTGAGAGAAAGGAGTGAATCTTTTCGGGGGAAGAGTGCGAATCATCTTCTTTCGAAACCAGGACGCATCTTTGGGGCCAGGGGATGCATATCGGCGCTGTTGAGTTTCGATAGACAGTCTCTCCAGCAGGAGAAGTATTTTCTGCATCAACAACGACGTCAATCCACCCTGTTTCGCTAGCAACCTCCGGACACTGCACCAGCTTGCGCGAGAACCATTCGGAGACCAGGCAGCGTAATCTTGCTGACGTAGATCCTTTGAGCGAACGATTGCGACTACAGACCGTCCCTCGAAATTGCGAAGGTATCAAGACGACATTCACGTTGGGGGCTTCGTCCAAGCCCGTTCGCCCGGCCGCGTGCAAAGCAATGATTGGGACGGTCCTGAGGTAAACAAGGACTTTCCCGCTCATCACAAAATCGGCGTTCACTGTCAACAGGTGCAGCCTTGATTGCGACGCATACGGCGTTGAGCTCAAATTCGATGCATCGAACGCCCCAGTCTCGAACAGCACAAATGAGTAGCGGTCGAGCTGCACGACTTCACACGAACGGCGAATGTGAGATAGCACAAAGTCCTGAACGGCGGTGACAATGGTACTGCGGAACCTTTGCCAGCCTGGACTGACCTGATGAGCGATGTCACCTTGCTCGTTCTGAGAGCCGGGGAGAACCTCGCGCAAGCTCACATCTCTTTGATCCACGACTGTAAGGCTTGCGTCAGGCAGCCTCTCAGCAGAAGCAAAAGAAAAACTCACAATCAAACACGAGGTCATTTCCACATGCGAGCGTGATCTTTGCTCCAACCAGGCGGTGAAACGGCTTCAGAAGATCTTCCAACTCGAGCCTCGTCCGGGCGAAAACCAGCAACTTGCCCATGTTGACATCAACGGCAGCAAATACTCCATGTTCGTTGAGGTGCAGCCGAGCTAATGCCAGAGACCGTTCGACTGCAGAACGAGGCTCTCCTGGATGGCCTTGCCGACGGTATACGCGAACATGGACAGCTGTGAATGCGATCTTATGCCAATGAAGTCAATCAGAGGGTGAAAGCATAGGTGAAAGGAGGATGGCTGGACATACCACTTCATAGATCGAGGTGCGACATGACTGGAGATACTCCATGTCGCTTGATCAAGGCTATGGGACTCGACGATGATGCAAGTACGAGTACGCGACTGCTCTCGACGACTTCATTGATGGGTTCTATCGGTCAGAAACAATGTCGGCTGTTGCAGGTAAGCGATCAGATACAGAGTTGCGGCTTTCGTGGTCAGCCGAAGTGGACGCTCGACCATCACGTTGACCAAGGTGCCAAGACATCTCTCGGCCGGTAGAATGATCAAGTCCGGTAATCTTGGCATCAAGATTCACTCTCACGAATCTCAAAGTCATTGCTCTCCAAACCACTTTCACATTGTACGCGCAGGCCTGTCGTCTTCAAATGAAGCTCACGAACCGATCTAGTGTCCCAGTGTATACAATATCAGGCTCGAACACCTCACGGCAGCTCCCAGAATGGCTTGCGCGCAAACGAAAACGTAGTTTGAAAAACGACCCAGAATACGCTAGCCGCGTCGAATTGCTTCAGGACTTCGAATTTGAAGAGGCTAGCCAGTGCATTCGCGTCAGTGAAGATGGCGACTGGGTTGTCAGTACCGGTAGCTCCCAGCATCCTCCATGCCCTTTTGCACGTCTGAAGTCGCACCACTGACTTGACTCACCTACCAGGAACCTACAAGCCGCAAATACATGTGCACTCTACTGCGCAACTCGCACTCTCGTACACACACCACACGGACACGCTGAATCATGCCTTTGAGTTGCTTTCATCCGACTACACAAAATCTTTGCACCTTCAAACCGATCGCTCTCTCGAGTTTCACACCCCCTCCGGCCGCCACCATACCACTCGAATACCACGCTATGGCCGTGATTTGAAATATGACAAACGCGCTGCAGAAGCGCTGGTACCCGCGGTCGGAGTGGGCGCTGATGGCCTCGGCGAAGTCTTCCGTCTGAATCTCGAGCTCGGACGCTTCATGAGAAGCTACGCTGTCGAGGTTGGAGGCGAAGACGTCGATACGGCAGGCGGTGGCGCACTTCAAGGTGGGATTGCGACTGGCGCTGTCAACTGCGCTGCCATTGCGCACGAGTCGCACAACTTGCTGGCGTTTGGAACTTCAAGAGGCACAGTCGAGTTCTTCGATCCACGGCAAAAGACGCGTACTGCTCTGCTCGCGCCGCCCGTCGACCCTCTACAGTCAATCACGAAATCCATTGACGCACCTACACGTACTGAAATCACCGCGCTGCAGTTTCATCCTTCCGGACTGACGCTAGGCACCGGCTCCAGCACTGGTCTCATCCATCTTTACGATCTCCGTTCGCCACGACCAATGCTCGAGAAAGACCATGGCTATGGATATCCCGTGCAGACTCTGAAATTCCTTACCTCAAACACAAGTCGGACATCACAACTGTCGTCTGAGCCTAAAGTTCTCTCCGCTGACAAGCGCATCATTAAGCTGTGGGACGCACGAACGGGCGAGCCTTGGACAGCTGTCGAGCCTACTGTGGACCTCAACTGTGTTGAATGGGTGCCGGATACAGGTATGCTACTGACTGCGAATGAAGGTCGACAACAGCATTCTTTCTTCATCCCGTCTCTGGGTCCAGCTCCACGATGGTGCTCTTTCCTAGACAACATGGTGGAAGAGATGGCGGAAGATCCGAACGACCCCAATGCCTATGAGAACACCGATCTAGGTCGTGGTGGCGAGGTCTACGACAATTACAAGTTTCTCACACAGCCACAGCTGGAAGCACTGGGGCTGGCACATTTGGTAGGAACGACGGGAATGGTGCGACCGTACATGCATGGATACTTTGTGCAACAGCATCTGTACGAAGAGGCGCGTCTAGTCGCTCAGCCAGAAGTGTGGGCCGAAGAACGAGAAAAGCAGATACGTGAGCGCATCGACAAGGAGAGACAGTCGCGCATCCGTGGCAGCAAGAAGCTGAACGTGAAGGTCAACCAAGCACTTGCTGACAAGCTTATGGAGCGACAGAAGAAGCATGAACAGCAGAAGGCGCGGCGTGCGATGCGGAAAGCTCGAGAGAATGACGCAGCAGCTGAGCGAGCGCGCCTGGACGCTGAGAACGAAGAAGAAGCTCCTGAGGCAGAAGCGCCTGTACAGCAGCAACCTGGTCTGCTTTCTGATGATCGCTTCTCAGCGCTGTTCAAGAACCCGGAGTACGCCGTAGATGAAGCGAGCAATGAGTTCCGCGCGCTCAATGCCAGTACGAAGATCCAACAGCAGAATAAGGAATATCAAAGAAGCCTTGCAAAGGGCTCAGGTCTCACAGCTGTCGAGCAGGAGCAGCTTGATGATGTTAGGCATGACTCCAGCGATGATGATGTGGAGAGTGATGACGACGACGAAGACGAGGACAAGCAGCAAGCAGAAAAGCGTGACCGCGTCCGAGAAGACTATGAAGCCTCGATAGGCAAGAAAAAGCAGAAATCAAAGCCCGACAAGCGACCTCCCAAGAAGCACGAACCTCGTATGCACGTCTCGTCTTCGACTGCTCGTTCTGTATCGACACCATCAGAGTCCTTTGGCGCGCGCATGTCGCAACAAGGTGCAAATGGCGCGCGACAAAGGAACATTCAGAAAGGGGGTAGCGCTGTCGGCGAGAAGGAAATTACCTTCACTGTGTCCAATAGACAGAAGCCACGGCCACAGGCCAACCGTGGTGACGACAATGAGCAAGGGAGATCGCATAGGAGAGGTCAGGATAGAAGAAGTGCGAGTGGTAACACGTTCAGGCGGATGTGATGTGGTAAGTAGACCAGCGTTCAAGCCGTAGATATCGAGAGTCACGTAACAGACTGCGCAAAAGCTCATCATCTCTGTTTCGCACAGCTTCTCAGATGCCGATGTGCGTCAAAATGATTCACTCTCTCCAAGTCACACTCTCTCTCGTCGCCTAGTCCGGTAAAGCGTCAATGACCGCCTCTCCACACCTCGGGAGCGGGCCGTTACCGTTCGCACGCACGCACAATCGATTCGCTCTTTCAAATTGTCTTTGGTGCGCCTTATACCCACGCTCGCAGCGCGCAAGCTATAAAAGCGCTACTATGTGCTTAGCCGTAACTGCGGGCCAACCGACAGTTCACACGGGCTGCGCAAGTACTCCATGCTCCGCGCGACCATATGTGACACGACGACAGTCCACGATCGGACAGAAGCATAGAGAGAGCGAAACCCGAGTGAGTCAGTCGACGGGCGCAAATCTTAGAGATACTCTACACGTGTCGCGCAAGCCCTACAACACCAGCCGCACCTTCTCTCTCAAATTGTGACATGCGCGCGCACTTCTACGCAATTTTCGATCTTTCGGTAATCTGAGTGTGCGTTAAGAGAGTCACTCTCTTAAGTCGTTCTCTTTTGTCGCCTGATCCGGTAAAGCGTCATTGTGGCTCCATTACGGGGGCGGGCCGTCGATCTGCATTAGAGCAAACTACATCCACGCACGCACAACAATTTCACTGTTTTGGTTCGCTCTCTCAAATTGTCTTGCTTCCGTCTCAACTCACCCTTGCGCTGTGCGACGGTTTCGACGCGGCAAGGTGAGGGACCGGCGCAAGCGATCACGCATGTGCCTTGCAAGCATCGCGCCGGCACTCCACAGTTGTCAAGGTGCAATGCTACAGCCACATCTAATCACCTAGGACTTTCCATCGCCAACGAGAGAGTGAACTCCCCTACAGCCCGTCAACCACCTCTTCTTACAGTATCAATCGCGCAACTCGAAAACATATTTCGCCGTTGTCGCGTACATTCCGTGATACCACTTGTACCCTCACATGCTCGTTGCGACACTCGCACACATATTTTTTCAATTTTCCTCCTCGTCGATTGGAGTGTGCGCTCAAAGAGTCACTCTCTCACACTTCCCTCACTTCTGCTTCTCGACCACCAAAAGAGGTAAAGCGTCCGGCTGCGTCTCCACTTCGGCAGCGGGAGCGGGCCGTAGCCTTGCACGCACGCATACTCAAATGCTGTCTGCATTTTCAATCCTTTCACTCTTGTCTCGGGTTTTACAGGCAAGAACGTCGTAGGCTAGATGAGGACGAGTGATCGCGACGATTTCATGTGTCAGCCTTGTCTTGTTGACATTTGCAGAAACGAATCGTGCACTTGCGCAAGCGTGCGATGAGACGAAAGAGCGAGATGTGTAGCCATCTCGAAGGTCGTGTTACACTCTGTTCCCATGTGGCGCAACTCTCTTTCTTGTCGTGTTTGGCTCACCGAAGCTCTGTAATGCGCCTCACATCGTTGCTGTGCATATGCAATGCAGTGTGCGAGAGCCCGCACAGGCTCGAAAGAGTGAGAAATCTTGCGAGACGCGTCACAGAGCGCGTGGACCCGCACAGACATGTTCGAATGTGAGGCATTCTACGCGTGTGGTCGCGTCGCAGTGTGCTGGGCCCGTACGGACGTATCGAGAGAGTGAGAAGAGAGAGTGACTTGAGAGTGACTATCCGTGGCTCCGCATAATCTCTTGGAAAAAACAAGAAATTCTTATTGATTCCAGACCTAATCTTGCGTTGCAGGATGATCCAAGATCATATGTGCAAATATCTGTATAATCACAGCCTTCTATATTCCATCAAATCCGAGAACTCCAACCTACATCATCGGCTCCTCGTCCTCGCCAGATTCTTGTGCAGCACATTCTCCCGCATACCCAGACTCACCACCGCCGCCACGGTGCACATCCCCAATATCGTCCACCACACGCCTCTCAGTGCGTCAAGCGCCGCCTGCAGCGCCCGTTCCCTCAGCTCGTCCGGCATATGCTTCAGCACATCCAGATCATCGCGTAACTTCGCGATCCACTCCGCCGCGTCCTTTTCATTGCCAATGTGCTCCCACAGCTGCACCTTCAGCAAATTCGCAAACGCGGCGCTGGAAACACTAATGCCAATCGTGGCTCCCGTACTCCGGAACGCATAGCTCGCGGAGGTGATGACAGCTTGATGCTCATGCTCGACGGCGCTGATCAAAGCCAGCAGGGTGATAGTGATCAGCGCACCGTAGCCCATGCCTGCCAGCGCGAACACAGCGAAGGGCTGCCACTCCGGGCTCGAACCGTTTAGGACCACTAGATTCAGCCCTGCGCTGGCAACGAGGATGGACACGAAGACTGCGTTGAGCGCGTAGTAACGCCCTGTCGCGCGCATCACGAAGCCGCTGCCGAGACTGCCTGCTGCGGCGCCGATGGAAGAAGGAATCAGACGTGCACCGGCGGCTGAGGAGGAGGAGCCGAGCACTTCAAAGTAAATGGGCGCGTAATAAAGGTATGAGTAGAATGCCATGCTGGAGAACCAGTTGCTAAGGCAGGCGGCGGCGACAGTACGGTCGAGGAGGAGGCGAACGGGGATGATAGGTTCGCTGGCGATGCGCTCTTCGATGTAGATGTATGATGCGAGGCCTATTGCTGAGAGGATCAAAGAGACGTAGACGAGTGGGTGTGACCACGGAACGATGTTGCCGCCACTATTGAGCCCCAGAAGTAGCAGTACGAGCGTCGAGACCAGGCTTGCAGAGCCGGCGAAGTCGACGCGCTTGATCTTGGACTTGTCTGTCTCTTTCACGGGGATGTTAACAGTGAAATAGACGACAATCGCAGAGAGGACGATGAGCGGGACTTGTATGAGGAAGGCTGCCCGCCAATTCCAAGTATCTGCAATCCACCCGCCGAACACGCCCCCAATGCCTGAGCCCATACCGAAGAAGATGTTGCCCAGTCCCTGAAAGAGGCCTCGGCGGCGAAGGGGTATGAGGTCAGAAGCGACGAATGTGGTGATAGTATTCAGACAACCGCCTCCTATTCCTGCCACTACGCGCCCGAGTATGATGACCCATTGTCTCTCTGCGAGACCGCATATCAGCGTACCCACAGCGAAGAATGCATTCGCCCACAGCAGTCCTGCTCGCCGTCCGAAGATGTCCGTGAGCTTGCCAGAGAGGGGCTGCAGTGCCGCGTTGGCAATCAGATAGGCAGATGCAAGCCATGAAAACAGCGTGAAAGAGTGAAAGGTTGCCGTTATCGGCGCAGATATGGTAGCTATGATTGTCGTGTCGAGGGCAGCGAGGAAGACGCCAAGCCAGGTGCTAGCGAGGATGATAGTGAGGCGGGTGGGGGAGGGCTCATCTGGGAGGGGATCATGTGAGTCTTCGACGGTGCCAGCTTCGGTCTCGATATCTTCAACCGTGCCATTGGTCTGGCTTCTAGGTTGGTCTTTGAGGAGCGGTGTCTGTTCGTTCGAGTTCGAGGTGAGAGAGGGGTCGCGGGAGGTCATCGTGGACGGTGTTGCAGAGTCATGTGTGCTTTTGAGAGACTGTCGCGTCGAGAAGACTTGCGACACGTGTGCTGAAAGCCTACAGTACCTTCTGCACTGTTGTTTGAGACTTGAAAGGCTCAAACAGTGAATCGAGGGGGGTGAGATGAAATCATAAGCTTGGAGAGCGAACCCAAGAAGTGACGCAAAGCCGCACTTCATAAGTCCGGTTATTTCCGCGCCAAGATTTCACCCAAATGCTCTTTCACGACAACCTCTGGCGTGCTCTGAGCTCTGCCCATCTCAAACCCACACGGCAAGGACGGGCACTCGACTCCAAAATGGCGACCATATCTGCAACCCGCAGCACAGCCTCAGCCGCCTCCATCTCCCAAACCTTCCAAAGTCCAACTCAAACCACAACCATCAACCCCCAACCCACCCGGGACGCCGCCTACCTCCAAAAAGCCCAATCCCACTTCGACCTCGCGCTCTCGCTCCTCCTCCACCAATGGGCGCCCCTCATACTCGCCGTGCAATCCCAATGGGGTGGGCCGGCCTCCGCCGACAAGCGTGACTGGCTGTGCGGCGCCATCTCCGACCTCTTCGTCTCGGCGCCGAATACGGACACGGAGGACCTTGAGGCGCTGTTGTTGCAGGTGATGGAGGATGAGTTTGAGGTGAGACTGGAGGACGAGAGTGAGGAGCAGTTGGCGAGGGAGGTGTTGGTGTGGAGACGACGGTGTTGGGAGGATGGGGAGGAGGCGTGGGAGAGGGTGAGGGAGTGGGCCGGGGTTTGGGAGGAGAAGCAGAGGAGGAAACAGGGTGGTGGAGAGATCAAGAGGGGAGAGGCGAGGGACCTGGAGGAGTGGGATAGTGGAGATGAGAGCAGCGACGAAGATGAAGGAGGCGTAGGGGTGGACGTGGAGATGAGTGATGTGCCGGAGTTGGTGAAGGAGAGGGTGGAGCCGGAGGTAGATGAGGAGGGGTTTACGAAGGTGCAGGGGAGGCGGAAGAGATGAGGGTGATGGGCTGCGTGGAGTTACATCCGCGGGGTGGAAGGCCACAGCTAAAGGAAGAACGGATTGATGGTATAATTACTTCGTCATACATGAACAGCTTACATGAGGGTACATCCGTCACCTCTAATCCCAATCTGTGCCCAAATCGCAGTGTATACCCATAGCTTTTCCGGTACATTCATCCCTGATCTGTGGTCTCCCAGCATAATAGATCGCCTAGTCAAATCTGATCCGCCGTACTGGACTGTCCCTTCCCCAGCCGCTCTGTAGCTGTATCACCATCTCTTGACGCCGTCCTACTCCCAGCTTGCTCGACATCCTTCAAGACACCGCTTGCCCAATTATGACTGTCTTCCTGTGCGCTTTTCAATTCACCATATGTCGTCTTTTCGGCGCCATGAAGTGCGCCAACGTCCGGTGTGGGGACACTGCCAATGCCAACGGGCATCTGTGGCGTTATACCTTTTGGCGTGACCGCACTTTCCAGACTCGGTCGGCTGTCCACGAGACCATTGCCATTCGGCATCGGTGGCCGTTCCTTGTCAATATTTGCCAACTGCGCCATCGCAGCAGCGTCAATATTCCCCTTACTACTCGCTCTAGCGTGGCTTATCCGTACAGCTTGCGCTTGAGCGGGTTGAGCGACATCAATACTTTCGGAGATGCTTTCGCCGTAGGGACTGATAGGCCGCGACGCATTCACATCCGCCGTGCTAGGTCTTGAGATGTCTGCTGTGGACCCGTGATTGCTGTGATTAGTAAGAAACGTACCGCCAGCGCTGGCGGCTGCTGCGGCTGTAGGCACCTCCACGCTGCCTTTTTTCTGATGCGCACCGGGACGCTTGGTGTCATCAGGATACAAAGTGCTTGCTATGCTGTGGTGGGCATTGAACCCAGGTGGAGGCAGTGTCGCCGAATCAGGCAATATCGCGCCGTCTGCTTCATCCAATGTCAGCGTGCTAGCTTGCGCCATCTTGAGATTCTCCGGCCGAGCGAGCTTGAATGGGACCGTTGCGGGTGGGGTCATGCCTTCGCGGTCCGCGAGAATGGGATGTTGCGAGGCTGAAACGGTGCGCTCTGGCTCGAGCGGAGAGTCCACAGGGGCTTCCTGGGGTGGTTTGGTGTCCGGTGCGATAGGCGAAGGCTTGGTATGAGATAGGCGCGTAGTGTGTGGGGTGGCTGCTGATTTTGCTGTTTCGCTTTGAACTGCTGGGAGGGATTCACGTCCGGTGGTAGCTTCAACGGCGTATTGCTGACCTTCGGGCACTGAGGACGACTGCTGCATTTCCTCACCGAGAAGACCACCACCTGCGATAGGTCCCGTACCCAGCAAATTCATCGATTGCCTTCGTCGCACGTTGACCACAGCCATGGTCACATCTGCCTTCTGCTTGATCTTCTCATCTTCCTTGTCGATGGCGTCTTCATCGTGTTTGCTGCCCCATCCAGACCACATTGATAACCCTTTGCTCATCTTGTCCTTCTGCTTCTTCAACATACCCATCGCCTTGAGCTGCTTCGTCGTTCGGCACGCAAGCGCAGTCGCCGGTGGGTGCTCTTCTCCAATCAACATACCATCCTCCCGACCAGCCGTAAAAACCATGCCACGTCCACCAGTCGTTTCAGTAAGCTCCTGCAACCGCTTGTTCTGCACCTCGCGTTTGATGTCGCCGAAGCGAGAATCGAGCATCTTCTGCACTTCCATCCACTTCTTCACAGGGCCTTGCTTGATCACACCAATTTCAGTGATTGGCATAGTCGTGGCTTCAAGCATCGAAGGCGGATCGAGAGCATACACATCGCCATGCCGCGTGACGCGCTGTCTAATCATGTGGTCCTTGAACAATGGCAAAGGGTCGCCAGCGCGGCCGACTGCGACTGGAGTTGTAGGACGGTGAAGTCCGGAATGAATCGGTTTGTCGTTCCTTGCAGGTCTTTGAGTGTCCTTACTCATTCTGCGTTTTCGCCTAGTGTCCGTCGAAGATCTGCTATGCGCTGAGGGGTCATCTGAATCGAGCGATTCCGATGACTGGCTGCTGATGATGGAGATCTCGTCGTCATCCAGAATGCGTATCTCACTCATCTGCGCTCGCGCGTATGCCCATGCGCCAAATTGCGCGATGCTGCGGTACATGTACTTCGCTGGTCGCGTCCAGCTCAGCGTCGTGGCGACGTGACATAGGTCATCCCAGACCTGTAACTGTACGTAGGTGGGCGGGTATCTCGCAATCGCTGTATTGATCGTAGCTCTGTCCTTGAGGTGAGGATGAGGAGTGCCTCCTTGCGGATAGTCTTCAACAGTAGGTGGTGGGTAACCCAACGGATTTGCTGCCTTGTGCGCAAGATAAATCTGCTCGTCGCGTAGCATTTCCCCACCACCTGTAAGGATACATAGAGGCGGAAGACCACCTAATGAAGCCTGCATTATTGGAGATACCAGAGGGTATGCGAGGAGCTCATTAGTCGCGAAAAATTGGATTTGCTCTTTGATCTCGACGTTCTTACCGTCCATGTTGCAAAACAGATTTGTGGGCTTGCCTATGCCCTCATGTTGGTCGGTGTTCGCCTTTCTTTGGGCATCGGTGCCATCCGCCTGCACATCCGTCTCCGCCGGTTCCCTTGCTTTCCCTTTCTCAACGCGCTCTCTTACCTGCTCTCGTAAAGCTCTTGCGGGTATCCTCTTGCCATGTTCCATCTCAATCAGAACGTCATCAAGAGCTGCAAGCGCATCAGCGCCTGGAGGCGGCCAGCACATGGACGGCTTGTGGTGGAAGCCGTCGGAGGGTACATAGTCCAGAGCATGCGCTCCAGCCACACTTGGAAAGGAATGCGTCAGGTCAACCCACGGCGAGAGAAGTATTGCGCCTGCTGGCATTGGCAGACCCTGGTCACGAAGGAGCACAAGCAGGCTCAGTACCATGCCACCTCCTGCACTGTCGCCAGCAAATACGATGGTTTCCGGCTCTTGCTGGGTCAAGAGGTAGAGATAGGCGGCCAAACAGTCCAAAAGGCCACAGGGAAAAGGAAATTGTGGTGCAAGTCGATACCGAGGGGCCAGACATCGAGCTTGTAGTTTCCGCGCGTGCCGCTGAATCTGGTATCGATGCGCGTCAACCCCGCCGAAGTAGTATGCTCCGCCAGGAAGATACAGCATACTGCGCTGGCATGTCGTTTTCCGCCGTTTTCGCAATTGGTGGTCCTTGTCCATTTCGATCCATTCCGCGCGCAGAGGATTGTCTTCTTGTCGCCATTGCCACCACGTCCTTCCTCCGACTGCATAAATACCCTCAGGGCCTAGCTCATCTTGCAAATGTAGCGCTGCTTGCTTCACGTGTTCGATGGGGACTAGGAGCTCTTCCACTTTGACCCAGTGTGGGATGGGAGACTGTTGGGCAGTGAACGCCTGAACGTCTTCTATCGTTTGTGTGCCAGCGAATGCTAGGAAACGTCGTAGGAGTGTGAGTCCGACATCATAGCTGATGTGGGCAGTCGGCTTCTGTTTTCGAGGTTTCCGATTGAGATACTGTATTGCGCATTAGCACGCATCTGCAATGGACTTCATCCACCTTACATGCGAGAACCACGTATCAACGACCGTCGGTGCGACCGCAGCGCCAACAGAGACTGTGCTAATGCCCATGCCTGCGCCTTTCCGCGAGAGTGGCTCTCATCCCTTTGTACTCATTACAAATGCGCGCGCATACGGACCCCACCTCTATCAGCACGGGCGCATGGACGGTTGCTCGTTGGAATCAAGCGCGCAGGCTTAGAGGATAAGATGGTGAATCGGATTAAAACATTACTTATACATAGTGACGATAGAAGACAGGAAAGTAGACAGCAAAGAGAGGAGAAGAGCGAAGTGACAATGGAGACGATTGGAGCTCCGCATCGCTCGCCTCGGCCCCGGGGCCAAACTTTCTTATCCTAGCGTCTCCGAAACCCGGTTCAAGGCTTGGTGCCCTCACCCACTCCCCTGTGTATGCATGGCCTCGACCACATTATTAGCGACCTGCTTGAGCCTCCAATGCGCAGCATGTAACAATGAAAACATCAAGAAAGGCACCTTATGTTCTTGCGCTGTGTTAACCCTTCGTCTCGTAAGACCCCAGGCTAGGCACCACCTTCATCACCCGCCACATCCGCGTACCCAGGTACAGCATGCCCGGAGTATCCGCCTCCAAGAGCACAGCGTATCGTCGAAGACCAGGCGTACTCGAGCTTCATTTGCGAGCGCCCTTTGGCGGAGGCAGACTTGCAAATCCAACTTGCAGCTTCTCGTAATCATATCCGCTGTATACCGCCTGCATGAAACCAGTGCCAAGTACTGGTTGACCGTCTCGTCCTGTTCAGATAGCCTTTCAGTGCCGGCTCTCACGCCTAAAATGCGACTACAGGTAATGGAAAGCGCTTACCTGCGATAAGCGATTGACAGTTCTTGGTATCGCCTGCGAGTGGTGTTCGACCTGTGGGAGCACTCTTTCAGTCTTGCTCTGGTGACTGTTGGTGTCATGCGTCCACTAGACTTACTGGGAATCAGATAATTCGGTATAGCAAACGTTTTGCCCTCGATCACAACCTCCAACTTCTTGTCGCCCAGATCGCAGGGCAATTTCCAGTACGTGTCGGTGGGACTAGCATCCGCCACTTCTGATCCCCCCAACGCCTCGTTTATCTTCTTCGCGTCGGCAACGGAGAGTACTATGCCCGCGCGTCCACTGTCTAGAAGCGGCTGCATCTTGCCCGTTCCGCCATTTGCGTTTCCATTCACGTGGAGCGCATCCACGTTGATGGTCCATGACACGTGCTCAAAGCCGGTAGCAACTTTGGTCCACGTGAGGTCGTACTGCGCATCCGTCTTACCCCAGTCGACTTGGCCCACAACATCATCGTCTGCGGGATCGCCATCGATTGGCATCTGCATGCGCACGCCCATTATGGGTGGGTCCAGTTGCTTCTTGACTTGATCCCAGACCATCGAATAAGGCGCTTGTACATCGCTGTTCATGCCGATGCCCATACCAATTATGCCGTCGTAACCAGCCGGAGTGACACTGCCATCCGCGAGGCCATAGACGCTTGCGTCCGGTAAGGTGATGGAGTTCTCATCACCAATGTGGATCGTGTCTCTTGCTATGTGGCCTGTTGCTTTGTAGGTAATATAGTTCAAGTTCAGAGAATCGTCTACGTTGATAGAAGTTGTTGAATGTGTGTTGGCTCCGTTCACCCAAAGTTCGGGGGATCCGGTATCGAGCATGAGGTGCAAAAGAGTCCCGTCTCCAACGGTGACGCCAAGAGAGGGGAAGTTTTTGGCAAAGATATTGCTTGGTGCAGCGGCATAGCTGCTGGCTGTAAAGAGGCCGGCTAAGAGTAAGGCGTGGTACATGTTTCAAAGAATGAGAGCTACCCCACAGCTAGTAAAAAAGAGTTTTGCGTAAGGAGAGAATGACTACAACTGGGCGTGGCAAACGCCCCAAGAAGTCGAAAGGTGCAAAAAAAGGAGTGTAATGCTGGTTGAATAACGAGTGGTTTCCACGACCGTGGTAGCTGGTTGAAGAAGGAGGGCAAGGCCTGCTGAAGAGCATGAGCGTAAAGTGCGCTGAGGCATGCGTCATATGGGAAAGAGTAAAAGTGTCTGAAACAGCGTTATGCAGAGCCGCCAGCACCGGGCACGTTCGTTCCTGCAAACGGACTGCCAAGTTTGCATGCGTCTGACCACCGATGGGGAGGCGACAGCATTGACTACAGGAAGCCGCATATGGCAGGATGTCAAACCGGATACTGAGGGATGCGATGGAGGAAGCGATCCGGCAACCTAAACTACGCTGCATAACACGAAGGAACGAGTCATAGCTTTGAGTCCACACGAATAGGTGCGTGTAAGCGCAGTGATGTCAGGCCCCCCTAAGGTGCATAGTACGGGTCGACGAAAGGTACGAATACTGCAATGATTTTAAGTTCCAGTGAAGCCTTTCCATGAAAGCGGTGCGCCGGTTTCCAACTTTCAGGACAGATAGACAGCGCCATCCTGTTGGAAAGCTCCTGCACACGAGGCTCGCGTAACGAGGAATGCCTCGAAAGAGGTGGGCAACCTGGACCTGAGGGCTTATGCGATGATGTGTTCTTTGTCTCGGCGAAGTTCGATCTGAGCTACGGTAGCGGATCTTCGAAGATTGTTGGGGTCCGATAACTTCTTTTGGCTCGTATCAAGCTTGATTGGAAACGCGGCAGACGTCGGCTCACTGACGGGTGCGGAAGCGTGTATGATCTTGACACGTAGGAGGTGGAGCTTGTGAAGGATTGTTTAGTGTCGGAACACTAGCACATGGCTCAGGCCAGCATACATAAGTCCTCCCGTGCTCAGATCAACCGCTTTTGCCCGAGATCGGTCGCGTCTTCCTCTCGCAGTGAGAATACCCTCATAAAGCTGTGCCAGGACTGCAACGGTCATCGGCAGCGGCGGAGACCACCACTTGCCCTCGGATCAGCGAAAGTTCATTGGTCATGTGTTCTAGTTAGACCGTTTGTGATGTAGCGGGCTTGAGGAATAAGATACGTTTTGAGAGTGCGGCAAACGGTCGACTTGAGACGTCGTAGAAGTCGTCAGCAAGCTTGGCGCAAGGATTTGAGGGCTAATCTGGATTCGGCTCTAGCGCAAGATCATCCTACCGAGTATTATTGATGTGCCGCCTGGGAGTGCTGGAGTCTTGTCTGTACATGCACTGCTCCTCTGCCTCTGGTATCTTCCCCGTCTCTGGTGGAGGCCGAGGTCCGGACGAGACCGCCACTAACCATCTCCACGCTGACGCGATCCTCTCAAGCTTGTTTTGGGATCCGGCTGCTCGGATGACTCGAACAATTTGATCGTCTGTTCGTCAGAGATTTAAGGTCCGGAAACCCGACAGCATCTGCTGTTTCATGCATAGATTCTGCTCGTACAGCCAAATCGAAAGTGGCTTACCAATACAAGCCAGCGCCATTGCCATGCTGAACGATCAAATATCCTATAAACTTGCTCACTGCTTGCGCCGACCAGCCGCACGCACCTCTTGACCAAGCGCGTCGTATGCATCCTCCAGCTCTTGTCTCTCCCTCTCCGCTTCCGCGTTTCCCATGAAGAGCCTTTTGACGTCTTTGAAGAGGTCACGAAGCTTAGAAGACACCGATCGAGCAAGTCTGGCCGTTGAAGAAGGCGACAACGGCTGTGATGCTGGTGTTGAGCGCGATGTAGAAGGCGTTGAAGGCTCCGCCGAGGGGAAAATGAGGTCCATTTGCGAGAGTGGTTGCTCATCCTTTTCTCCATCATGTGCTGCTGAGGTAGGCTCTAACGTTTCTGGCACCGGTTGTTGAAACCCATCGTTCTCCATGGGCACCGAGCCGCTCCCGGTTTCATTGGGCTTTGCCTGTTCGATAGCTGACTGTGTCGCGGGTATTGGTATAGATCTGCTTCGCGGGCTTCTGCGGAGTCCTGAAGCTCCTTTCTCGGTGGTTTTCTCAGTGCTCTTGCGCTTCTTTGATGGTGCGAAGGTTTCTTTAGTCATCGCTGACCGATTCCGTTTCAACGACGATGTCTGTCCGGCGGAAGAGTCCGCGCTGTCTTTCGCTTCACGCCCGCGGCGCTTGTTGACTGCGGCCGCTGGTGTAGGAGATTGTTTATGAGACTCGGAACGTGTGCGTGTAGCTCGCTTGGAGCCTGACGCTGAGGCGGCTTCTTGACGCACAATGTCAAACATGGTTGGTGTGTCTGCCGTGAGCTGGCCTAGGACGATACAACCTTCGTCAGGTTCGTCAAGCACAGTACTGCTCGTTGGAGCTGGCTGTGGAGAGTTCTTCTTGTTCACTGTGTCAGGCACACGCATGCGTTTGGCAGTAGATGATTGCATGGGCTGAGACGATGCTTTTCGTTTGGAGGATGTCCGTGGAACAAGCGCTGAGGAAGATGAGTTGGTGGGTTCTTCATTGAGGACTGCAGCAGCAACGATGTCTTTTCCACGAGATTTCGAGCTGGTAGGCACATCAATCTGAACTACGGCTCTGGTTCGTGGCGGACTGTGTGAGATTGCGCGAATGAGTTCGGGCCCTGAGTTCTCATCATGCTCGTTGCGTGATGCTGTCGCTTCGTGTTCGGGCGCAGCTTCAACCTGGCCCTTCGGTCGAGTTGGAGAAGGTACTGGCCCTGCGAATGAATCTTCAATCCGAGGTGTTTCTGTAGGCTCTGAAAGCTTCGCTGCCTGCCCGTCTCGATCGACAGGTGCAACTCCGTTCGCCCTCTCAATCATCTTCGTGCCGGCATTCTTGGCTTCTAAGCGTCGAGAATGTCTCGCATCATGATCTTGTTCGCTTTGCGCACGAGGTCTGTCTTCGCTTTCTCGTCGCCTTAGATTTGGGTACACCGCTACAATGTCTGCTTCTTCGGCAAGCTGTGCGGTTACTTCGTCACCAAGGGATTGCTGATGATCTTGATGCTGGCCGGTAGCTTGACCGTCCAGTCCAAATTCATGGTCGTGGTTAGACAAGTCACCACCGGCGTTTACTAACAGTCGCTGTGTTTGCCTAGTAGGTGACAAGGAGCGGGCCAAATGTTGATCATCCTGCGAGCACGCTGAAGTGTGCATGACGGGGAAGTCCGTACTTGCAGAATCTGAGCCCTTTTGCCTGTGAGCAATGGGTGACGGGTTCTGTACGTCCTCAACGTCTGGTATTTCTGGTGGCGATGACGGTACGTCTTGGTCAATGACTGCCTGTAGCTGAGCCTTCGCTGGTCTGTTTTCACGATCGTCCTCACTAGTGGCGCCATGAGCATCAGCAATGTTGAGTCGATGGCGGACATTTTCGACAAGACCGGCATCGTTGACTGGGATCGGAGAGCTGGATCGAAGGTCCGAGAATATAGCCGCTTCCTCCCGTTGACGCTGGCGCGTGTCGCGTTGGTGCTCAGTGAGCATCTGTGAATCTGGCTGATTGCTCGGTGAAGAGGACGCAATGGGTACAAAGTCGACTTGCGAGTCATCGTGGCGAGGTCGCTGAGGCGTCGGCTTCGATGCAAGTGGACGTGCCCGTGCAACTTCGAGGCCTGCAGTCGTGGCTACTGTGGTCGGATTGGGTTTCTTGAACGATAGTCTCTTCAAAAGCTGCGTTTCCTCAGATGAGAGCCAGCTGGACAGCCCGACAGTGGAATCGCCGGGCTGGCAGAACTCCAGAGTAGCCTGAACATCAAGGGTCACCTGTTCCATGTTACACTTGCTTGATATTGCGACTTCTAGCATAGCTTTGACGAGGAACATGACAACAGGGATGCGCGAGTCGACTCTAGTGTCTACGCCCCGGCCTCTGAGTGAGTGAATAAAACATTCATGTCCAAGCGTACGCGTTGCGATGTCAACAAGTGACCACGCGCATGTCAAAGAGACGTCGTCATTTTCTGATTTGAAGAAACAATGACCATCCTTCAGAGTCTTCAGCGTGTCGAGTAAGAAGCGAATGGTGATGTTGATTGACTCTGACGTCTCGTGTGAGGGCTTCACATCCTTGCTGGCAGCGATCATGAGAGACCCTAAACCCTCCCTCAATAGAGCATGAGCTGCTCTGGCCCGTATTTCGACGTGTTGTCTTGCACATGCACCTGGCGCCCAAGGCACAAGCGTGGCCACGGACGGAAGCAAGAGGTCCCTCAGGTGCCGTCTAGTCCATTGCGGGTCGATTCTGGGAAGATTTGCTAGCTGTACCGGTTGTACCGACTTCAAACGGATGAGCGAAACGTTCCATATCCTCGCCTCCTTTGACGAGAAAAGTGCGTGGAATATGCGGCCCAGTTCCGCCGCAAAAGCAGCATCTTTGGGTGCAACCGATTCGATCGCTGGGTCGATGAAAGCCTTCCATACGGCTTCCCACTGACTGACTACTGCATCAGGTCGGAATGCGAAGAAGAGAACAAGACGAAAGCTGGACATGGCGGCCTCGCGTTCGCGATGGAGAGTGAGACCAGAGCCCTGCCTTTGCAAACATCGGAAGATGGGGAGGCAAATATGGTCGAGGATCGCTTTTCTAGTACGCAACCCCGGACGTACGGCAGTAATGAGGTGGTTCCACGCAACAAATGCCTTGACATGCATTCGCTCAACGCTGGAGTTGAAGCACAGTTGGATGACCTGTAGCCAGGACCGCAGATGTTTCCAAGACTCCAAGTGTTGCCGAGACCCTCGTAGGAACATGACTATTGAAGACCAGATTCGCGGCACCTCGACCGCTTCTCCATTGTCGGCCTTGAGCAAATCTTGCAGCTTCTTCTCTAGTAGATGGTAGTTGGCGTTCCCGCCTTGAACCTTAAGGTCGAGAAACTCGGCCACCGCAACCGAGACCACTTTGTGAGCTCCGAGAGAGTCTGCGGCGCGCTGGGATAAATTGATGGCTTGACAGCGAAGTTCTTTTGAGCTGCTGAGCAGGCCATGAAATAACAGTGGAAGCCATTGTCGAACGTTCGACAGCATCACAGACTGCTGATGTTCAAGTAGCTTGTTCATAATCCATAGTCGAAGCACCTGGATAGCGGTGCCGCTGACTCTTTGTGTGATCGTGTACAGCTGTTGAAGAATCTTAGAGGCCCTATCCACATTCAACACTCTTTGGCAGAATGCGCTATATGTCAGCAATATAAGTTGGTTCTTGGTGCGCTCTTTATTCGGTGATGGTGAGCTGAGTAGGGCGAAGGTGTCCTCATATAACCAGGTCATGAAGTCATTGCTGAGACTAGAAGACAGATGTATGTCCTCCGCAAATACTGCTGCAGCAACCTTGAGACTTTGCAGAGCCAAACCCTGGATAGGCTCTGTCAGCGTCATTCGTTCAAAGCAGTAGCTGCCTTCGGAATGTCGTAGATATTCTGCATGAGTTTAGATACTGACCTTGCTTCCCAGCTCCACGTCTTTGGCCCCGCGGTGCAAGTCCCGTTCGATGAAATCCTCCACCAGTGGAAACTTCTGCAAAAGCAATCCTCGGTCTTGAGTGTCTGCACAAGTCTTGATGCAGGCCAGAAGCATACGATATGCATCTACTTGGCTGCTTATTGGGCCTCCAGCTAGCTCTTTGAATGCAAACTCCAGCATCTCGGGAATGGTGGTCGGGTGAGGTGGGCTAGCATCGCTATCTTCCCCTGCATATGCATCATTAGCAACGAGATCGAGGCGTAAAACGAAAGGATGACTTGCTGTCCGAGGAGGCAAAGCCGTTCACATCCACTGGTTTGAGGATTGATTTTGTAGACCTGCGTGCTCTACTGGAGGCAACATTATTGGAACGGAGCTCGCTACCAGGACTTGCCCGATCTGAGAGCGCCTCGTCGATGTCGGTCGTGTGGGGCTCGAATCGGATCTTCTTGGAGGGTAACTTGTGAAGATTGGCCTCGCACGTGGGGTGTGTGTTCACTGGAGAGCTAATTGGAGGCGTCGCAAGGGACCCTTCAGCAATAGCCTTGTCTGATGTGTCGAGGAAGGCTAAAGCCTCTTGAATGCCGTCGTGGCCTGCGTTGTGCTTTAGAGGAGTTGGAGGCCGTGGTGGATCGATGCCGCTGGCTTTGGCGGTCATCTCTCAATAGAAGAGCTCAAGAGCCGGTGCTTCGATTCCGGGATGGTGAAGCAGCAAGCGGACATGGTGTGTATGTGAAGATCTGAAGTCGCGTGCTCACGCGCGTCCGCTTTGACCAGCCTTCAATTAACGCGAATGACACGCGGTCATACAATGATTCCATAATAGGCAATAAGCGCCATTGAGATGAGCCCTCCGCGTGCTTTCATCTCATCACTCTCAACTTCACACTTTCGGGAGTCAAGCAACCAGGTACGTTGCAAGACGCAATGTTCGCCTTGGAATTCCCCAGGCAGCTTCCGCGGCTGCTCGAAGGACGCCGATGCTGGTACAGTCAAGCTGGCTGAAGCTAGCTCGACGCCTGTCTCTTATCAATGATGGCTCAAGTGGGGTCCTTTTCCCAATGCTCGTAGGACTTCACTGGGAGACGTGCTTTTCTTTGCGCCCGTCTCTAATATTTCCATCGAACCACACCACTCATACGTTGTCAAACGCTTCTTCAAAGCCTTTCCTATGAGCGAAGCGAGCCATGTCTACCACCAATGGTCCGAGACATGCACTCATTGGCAACAAGAACGGCAATTTTTGGTTGCACAGCGACCGTGGCTTTGACTTGACGCATCCACCTAGTCCCGACGCTCTTCCAGTGTTTCCACGCCTTCAATTGCAGACCACCACAGCTCAAGTCACCATCGACCCGGCCAAGTCCGCCCTCGTCATTATTGACATGCAGAACTTCTTCCTTTCGGAAAACATTGGCAGACCAGCAGACAGCAAAGGCCTCAAAGCAGCCGAGCAGCTTGCTAGATTGGCCATCCCGGCTTGTAGAAAGGCGGGAATCCAGATCATCTGGTTGAATTGGGGGTTGACGGAGGAGGATGTCGAGAACATGCCGCCGGCGACGCTGAGGGCGTTCGGCTTCTCCAGTGTTCCTGAGGACCAAAGCTTGGAGGACTCCACCAATCGTCAAACCGCTGTGGATGATCACGGCATCAATACTGGATCACCGCAAGTCGCGGAGAAGCATGGGACGCATGTAAGCGCAATTGTGAGAAGCGGCAAGGATCTCGACCGCTGGCGCTCTACTTTTTAAAATGCGACGTTTCGGCAATGCTGACACGTACATTGTTAGATCAAGACTCCATTCGGCAAAGACCCTCGCATTTACCGTGGGCTAGCCAGCACGATCGACCCTGTTCAACTGGACGATGGGAGCACTGTCAGCGGTGGTCAGCTTCTCATGCGCGATCAGTGGAACACGGAGCTTCATCCTCTGCTTGAGAAGGCTCGCAAAGAAGGCACACACGGCAAGCAGGACGTTTGGATACATAAAAATCGTATGTCGGGACTGTGGGGCGGAGACACACTGGGTACACAATATTTGGAGGAGCAGAAAATCAAGACATTGCTTTTCGCCGGTGTAAACACTGATCAATGTGTCGGGGGATCCCTGCAAGATGCGTTCACGAAAGGCTACGATTGTCTTTTGCTCAGCGATGGCTCGGCGACAACATCGCCAGAGTTTGCTCAGCAGTGCGTGGAATACAACACTGCGAAGACGTGGGGCTTCGTGCTTTCGTGCAAGAATCTTGCGAATGGCGTCGAGAGTATAGAGCATTCATGATTGCGCTGAAGCTAGAAATACAGGGTTCGTCAACGTCTTGAGGTCGTTCCATGACTTGGTCACCTTCTTCCGCCGACAGTCCACGAGTCTGGCAACACAGTCTTGAAATGTTTCCGGTCCGAGGCTGGCTTGGCTTGCGTATCGTCGATCTGCATAGCCTGACGCTTGGAGGTGCGATCGGTCTTGACGTGCGATTTGGGATCGGCGCCCTTCTCGAGGTCGATGTCTCGCTTGCGAGATGGTGAGTCCATTCGCACCATGCCTCTGGGTCTCGATTGCGCTCGGCTTTGACGAGGGTTGACCTTGCTGACGATGCGTTTGGAGGCGTGCTTGATGGTCTTGCGAACCTCCCATTGGCGCTTCTTGGCCATATAGAAGAGCACGGCAGAGGCAACTACGAGATGTCAGCGGATTGATTCCGACTCTGGAGCATGCGAAACTCACTGCCGATCGCTGCAACGATTACACAGGCCACGATGATTGCAATGACTCCCCCTTTGGACAGGTTGTATCCACTACTTGACCCAGATGCGCCCGCTTCATTATTGACGTTGCTGGAGGGGTGAGAGGCAGTCCAGCCAGAAGATGAGCCACTATCCTCTGGGGAACTGTTTTGGGCTTGAATGAGTGCTGGCAGCGTCAGGCTCAGCAAGAGGTACGAGCCGGACATCATGCTGGATCACACGACAAGCAGATAATGGGCTTTATGCGGCCGCAGTCGGTGCTTGACGGCGGACTGCACTCAGGACGAGAAGTGTTCGCAAAGCGACCAGATGCACGAGGCACTGCTGTCATCTTATGAACGGGAGTGCTGGTTTCCCCGGCTGGATGAGATAGCCGCCGAGGGGTGTCTTGAAACCGTGCGAGCATTATCACAGGCACCTCAGCAAGCACTTTCTGGCAATCTCCTTCCAGGATGGACGACTGCAGAAGGAGATTGGGTAGATGGGCGCTTGCAAGACGAGAGGGCATCACGCGTTTGAGAGATGTGATTGGTCGATGTCCTCGGCGGACTTCTACGGGATCCAATAAAAGATTTCATGGCATGTCATTGCGCTTTCGAGTCGAATGTTCACTTGCCACGCTACTAAGACCTGCGCCCTTCCCCCTAATCTCAAGACTCCCCACGTGCTCCCCCTCTACTCCTTCACGATGAACGCCGCCACTGGACAGCAGCAGCGTAAACATTGCGAACGTCACGTCCGCAGGCTCTCATAACGGCCGGAATTCCAATCTTGCCTGCAGTCGTTGCACCTGTAGTATTCCACCCCGTTTTCTAGCAGCTGTACCAAACTGTAGCAAAGCGTACCTATTGCCGCTTTTGCGTCCTGTAGACCGCTTGTAAGCTTGCATGAACCTAGTCTCCAGTGGCAGGTGCGATGATGAAGGGCAGCCTTGGCGAAATGGCAGTCGCGACTTCCTCATCTTCACCGCCAGCCCTAAGAAAATTTGCTTCTCTCCCTCAAGAGCTTCAGCCAACCCCATGCCTACAATTGGCTCCTGAATCTCCTCATTTCGTCTTACGCGGCGTGATAGTGCTCTAAGCCATGGAAAACCAGTCTCCCTTCATGAGCAGGCCCGCTGAAGTCGAGCTGCCGTTTCAATTCCAATATGGCAAAGCAGCGAAGGTTCAGCTCGATACAGTAGGGGTAAATCGCAAGGGTCCAGTCTCTACATTCCCCCAGGCGGCGGCCACGCCCAATTCTGACTCTCTCGACGTCCGTCCTACCATCGAGACTGCTGTTCATCAAGATGACGAGATGTCCACTGAAGAGGATGACAATGAGGACACTTTAATCGTGCATGACGCTTCAGCAGACGCCAAGGATGGTGTCGAATGGGAAATCATTGTTAACGAGCAACGCGCGGAAGATGATCCTGCCCAGCAACCTCGCTCATCTCCTCCGCGCCGGCGTCAGGGCTCGAATTCAGCGCAATTGAACCCTTCTCGAGTCCGGAAGCTCGCTGTTCGATCCCGGCCAAAAGCTCGTCATCGGTCATCAAGAGCTTCAGCGTTGACGTATGAAAGCATCGGTACTAAGCTCGTCGAATCTCTCTGCCAGAAAGACATCAAGACAAAGGACGACATCAGCGCCTTCGAAGAGATCCTGCACCATGCTCAAAAAGAATTGAAAGCCATGCACACCGAAAACCAGCAAATTGCTCAGCTCAAGGATCAGTTGCACGACCAAGTTGCTCTCACCGCCAAGTCTGACAAGGAGAAAACGAAACTTCACGAACAAGTCATCAAGATTCAGAAAAACCTCAAGGGCGTCTATGGTGACATGGACTACCTAAGGTCCAGACATACTACAATGGGCACGACGGTCACAGAGCTGAAACAGCATCTCGGTGAGCCCACGCACGTTCATTTCCTCATCTCTGGAAAGCCAGCATGCCTGCGTTGCCCCAAATGCCGTCCTCTACCTCGAACACATGCTCGCGTAGATGCTGTGGAGTGTGCTGATCCATAGCCCGCAGGTCAGCTAAGAGGCAACGGCCGGCAGGGACAAGCTTCTGTGAAGCAACTCCAGTCGAAGATCGAGAAGATCGCGTCCGAGCGCCGGAGTCTCGTCAAGGATCTGAGTAAGATGGCTGACATAGAGCGTGAGCTGGAACATCAGCTGGACCGCAAACGAGGCGTTGAACAGCAGCTGTATACCAAAGGCGCCGAGTTGACAGAGGTATGTGCCTAATCGCGCCGTCCGATCGAGCAGCCAGCCATGCTGTTGCGGCTGCTGCGCATCAAGCTATCATGCTGACGCATTTACGAACAGGAGCGAAATGGTAGGGTGCGCCTTGAAAAGCAGCTACAGAACGCAATCAACACAAACAGCGAGCTCGCGAGTAGCTTCAAGCTTCTGGAGAAGAAGGCTGATGAGCAACGTGAGCTGTACACAAAGTCGACGGTGGATCTGTCAGCGGATCTAGCCAAGCAGCTGGAGGCCATAAGGGAAGAAATGAACAAGGCGCGAGCAGCTGACGGCGACTTGAACAGGTGAGAAAACCCTCATGATTTTGCTAAGAAGCCGGCCAGGACCTACTCATCGCCTCCAGCCTACAAATTGCATCCAGGGCCCACGCTGACCCGATAGTTGCAGTTTGCGTGCCGAAAACCAGGTCTTGTTGGATTCACTGCAGCAGTATCAGGAACAGGCTCAACAGTTGGAAGAGAAGCAGACCGAAAATAGAGATCTATCGTTGGAGTTACAAAAGCTGAAGGAGAACTATCTCCAGTGGCAGCACGACCATGCGCGCCGACTTTCTTCAGCCTCCTCCAGCATGCACAATTCCCAGCAGGGCAGCCTGGACAACCCCCGAGACGCCGGCGCTGCAAAAATGATGGCTCGAACACTCGGTCAGGGCTCTGGTGCAGCTGCTGATCAAGGCTCTCTCGGCTCTATGAACGGCATTTTCGGAAACCTCGGGCTCAGAATGGAGAACAGCCAAGTCATAGGACCACAACCCATACGTGGAGACGTTTCTTTGGTGGCTCTCGCCGGCGCAACCGATGAAGACGAAGTTTCCGATGTTTCGGAGACCCCCAACATGCTCGATCCCAGCAGTGCTTTCCTACAGCCGTCCAGCACATACCCGTTTGCCGCAGTCGGCTCCAGTATCTCGCCGCGCCGCCCTGGGACAGGGAACAACGTAGCGAACACAAAGTCGAAGATGGCTAGAGTCCGGCAAGGTAGTGTGCCAGCAGAACCCACTTCTGACCCCAGGTCGCCGCTCGGCTCTCACGGCGTGCGCACGCCTCAAATGCCACAGTCCCACCGCAAGAGCCGCATCGAGCGTGCTGTACGAGAGCCAGCGGGCCCATCCAGCGACGCCCGCGAGCCTCCTCACCTGACGCGTCATAAACGATCCCTCCGCGAGATGCAGGGCAAGACGGTCCGCACCACGCCACTCCCGAGGCCCCAGCTGAAACCTAGCATCAAGAGGTCTAAGAGCGTCATTAAGTCCAATAGTAAGTCCTACTGCTCACGCAATCCACCCGCATCGTTATTGTGAGCCCGACCTGGACTGACCATCCTCTAGCGGAGATTGCTGCGCACTTCCTGGCTGGTGGTCGTTGAGCATGGATAGGGTCTGCGAAATTGTCGAAAAGTGCGATTTTCTGAGACGTTTCGGCAATGTAGGTTTAGATGGGCATAGCTACTGAACGAGGATCTCTGAAGGGAGACTATGGTATGATGTACTCTCAGAGCGTCTACGCTGTTCTAGACAGGCTCAAAAATTCATGATTTATCCTGACGCCGGCGCCATTCCCCTCAAGCTCCTCCGAAATATTTGTCACGCAGGTGGCGGGAACGCTGCTTCATGAAACCCGTATTGTTGCTGACCACAGAGCCTCTGCGCTTCTCTGGATGGTCATCAAAAGTCTATGATCGAGCCCGGCGCCGGCGTCATGCTTCTCAAGATCGCCCAAATTGTATAGTATGCACATGCCGAAAACGCTGTTCTACAACGTCCGCGTTCGTGCTCTCCCTAGAGCCTCTTTATCTTGCCTGTGTAGTGTCGAACGCTTATGCTCAACCCCGGCGCCAGCGTTATGCTTCTCAAGCACCTCTCAAATCATTGCATATGCTCATGCCGAGAACGCTGTTCTGTAACGTCCTTATCCTTGCTGTATGCAGAGCCTCTGCGCTGTTTTGTATAGCCTCGAAAAATTACAATTGGTTCTGACGCCGCCGCTATGCTTCTCAGACTCCCATCAAATCATTGTATATGCTCATGTCGAAAACGCTGTTCTACAAAGTGTGTCTTCTAGCTATACGAAGAGTCTCTGCACTGTTCTGTACAGTCTCCAAAGATACAGTTGGTTCCGACGCGGCCGCTATGCTTCTCAGACTCTCTTCAAATCACTGAGTATGCTTATGTCGAAAACGCTGTTCTGTATACTGTGTCTTTTAGCTATACAAAGAGCCCCTACACTGTTCTGTACAGTTTCCAAAGATACAAATGGTTCCGACGCCGCCGCTGTGCTTCTCAGACTCCCCAGCAATACCTAATTTGCTTATGTTCAAATGCTGTTCGATGACCGCGACATTCATGCTACCCGTAGAGCGTCCACAATGTCCCATGTGTTTTCGAAAGTCCACCAGCAATCTCAACGCCGGCGTCATGCTTTTCAAGCTCCTCTGAAACATGATGCTCGTGTCGAAAGCACTGCTCTGTGACGTCCGCGTTCCTGCTGTCCTTGTCTTTATCATCTCATTCTCTCGAATCTACCGACATGCTCATGCCGCAAACGTTCTTCGATTACGTCCACTTCTCTACTGTCCATGTTTCTGGCCCTCCGAACATCCACCGAAGTGCTCTGCCGCATGTCCTGTTCTGCCACGTCGGCGCTCTAGCTGTTCACACTTCCGTCTATGCCCTTGGAGAAGATGCAAATCACTTTCCACCGCGCTTCTGCTCGAGGAAGAGGACTTTCTTGCGTACTGTCCGTTGGGTCAGTCTCCGATTGTCCGTGTTCATCCGTCCCAGTAATGGCGGCGTGATGACATACCAACGGGATCGTATTTCAGGAAGCTCAACGGTCGATGCGCGCGCGGCCGGACATACGTGCGATAGAAGCCTGTCATGGCCATGCTGATGAGGCGGACGGAGATGGTACGGGATTTGCCTGGGCGTGGGTTGCGTCAGTAGTGTGTACGTGGGTTTGTGTGCACGGAAATGCGACTGGAGTGGGTGGGGTGATGGTCGTACCCTTTTTGGCCATTGTGTGCGCATGCGAAAAGAGGGGTGAGGTGAGCGTATGTAAGATGCTGGAGTGGTGTTGGATGGGGTGATGGAGGTGTGGCTGGTGAGATGTGTGGCTCGTGCCGAGGTTGCGCCGCAAGGTGGGTGATCTGCGTTTTATTTACTTCAGTTCGAATGCAACTCCACAACTGCGACCTTTCATCACGTCCAGATCGTGACGCACCGCTAGATGACCAGCCTGTATCACGGTCAGCATTGGCTTTGAAAAGGCCGGATGCGAAACGTGTGATTAGGTATGCTAAACCGTCTGCGAATCCACCAAGCTCACGCACTTTGCCGCCTCCGTCCACATGCGGCCATAGTGTTCAGAGAGTTGGATGGCACCTTGCGTTCTCTTGAGCGAGTCTGGAAGCCATGTTGTCAAGACGACCATCTACAAGCAGATAAAAGGTACCGTGCTTGACAACTCTTCTTGCCATCCCATAAATATTTTCGTTTTTGCCAGATTTTGGAACATTCTATAAAAGGCGGCTGGCCGCATAGGGAGGAAGATGGCGGCGTTTTTTTCTGCTTCAAACGTACAGCCAGTAGCTTCCTCCTTTGAATTCGACTTGCACGCAAGCGCGTTCGACCAAGAAGTCTCCCTGATTATCACACGCAATCTGAACCAGAAATCGTTCACAGCAGATATCACACATGGGAAGAAAGCCGTCGCTGAGCCGCTCCGTGGCCATTCCACGGTTGGGCAGTCAGGCGGTGAACAGCACACCGGTGCGCAAGCCCGACAATCAATCTACTTGCTCGCAAGAGCAGTAGTCGACTCCAACTTCTAATTTCGTGCAGTGATTTCGAATGTATAGGATGCCCACTTATTGACCTTGTCGCATAAGATGGATGGCGACGTTACAATATCGTCTACAAGCGAGCCGTTGTTCACTCTAATTCGCCCCATCGGTCGTGATGATAGCGGCGATGTGATACGCAACACCCAAGATGGCAGTATCAAGGCTGCGGCAAGAAAGCGACGGGTTCATATGGTAACCGAGCTGATTTTGGAGGGTCACGAAAGATTGATAACGGCCAAATGGCAAAAGCAATTGAAAAAAGCCGGTACCGTCATCGAGTGCTCGATCCCACCGCGGACGGATGCCAGGTTGGTACGTCCTCTAACGCTTGACGTTCTTGATATCTGAAAATTTGAACTGACCAGGCCCTCAACAGGTGCTCGCGGTCGTGGTTGCGATGGAGGACGAATTTGCGATCACGCGTAAACACACTCGGACGATCAGACGACCTGTAGCTACTAGCAGCGACCCTACGTCAAAGAAACTTGAACCCGAAGCAGAACAGAGATTCCAAGGATGTGATATATTCGAGGGTCTGGAGCCAATTTTTCACTGGAATCGCACACATGCATTTCCTAAATCTAGGGATTAGGAGGAGCAGAGGTGAGAAGTTGGGCAAGCGGCGTGTGGCTTGATAAGGGCAGCCCTCTACCTACTGCTTATCTTGGGAATGAATTGTAGATGATATACTGTGCCTTGAGCATGCTGTATGCATTTCATGTTGTCTTTGTGCGCTCGAGCGTTACTTTGCAACTGAAAGACTGTCCGTGACTCGAGATGCTGAATGTGGAGGGTGAGTGTATGCGCTCAGCTCGATCGGGACAAGGCCGAGGCACGATTCTGCGCGATTGGCTTAGGGTATTGGAAAAGGTGAGCACGGTCCGGGCTCTAGGCTGGAACGGGCGCGCCAACGTGGGATGGACTCCCAAAAGTGACGTCGTATGCGGGAGCGAAGAACGGGCCTTGCAGAAGTCGAGCTTCCAACTCTTGGAGCCAGGAATTGTCATCCGCCGATATCGATGGTGTCGTCTACACCTCTCAGTCTCCTTCTCCTCACCCACGATATCAACCACTTCGTTCATACGTGGAGTCAGCCCTGTAGGCTTCACTGAGCTGCTGATGCTGCTCTGTGATCCCGGCCCAGCTCAAAATACTCCACAATGGCTGGAAGACCGAACTTAAGGGCCTGCAGCCACCTCGGCCGGCTATTACTGCTTGCCCTTGCGCTTTCCCTCCAGCTTGCCAATGCTCAGTCACGGACTGTAGCTGAATGCGTTTCGACGCCTGGAGTCAATCTTCAGCTTCTTTCGGCATGTGAAGGTCTACGACAATCGCTCATAGCTTCACCACTCCCACCTGGCCAGAGCACCGCGCTTGCCACACAGATCACCCTTGACCCCACCACCAGCACGAATGCCTTTGGCTTCCCTACAAGCGATTCGAACTCGGTGGTCGCATCAACGAGTGCTACAGCTACGAGCGGTGGGCTGGGAGGCTTCGGTGAGTTAAGCTCCAACGCTGGATTTGGCGGTCTCCCAAGCTCAGGACGAAGGTCGACTTCTCAGGTCTCTGGTGGCCTTGAAGGTCGGCCGTCATCCACGAGCAGCGGCGGCTTCCCTTTCTTTGCAACGCCTCCTAGTTCTGCAAGTGGGGTTGACTCTAGTGGTGTAGGAGCGGGATCGACAAGTGGACCGGGCGCAACTGACGGCAGCTCCCCGTCGAACACGGCTGGTGGGTCTGACGCATCAGCTACAGGTGGCAACACGGCTGCTGGAGGAAATGGTGCGTCGTCGACGTCAGGTGCGCCGGGTGCAGCTGGCGCACAGAACAGCAACGCGCCTGGATTGACACAGTCAACAGAGAACTCCGATCCACACCATTACCGCAATACGGTCGTCATACCCGCTGCTGTCGTAGCTTCCGTCGTTCCGGTGATACTGTTGGCTATTCTGGCGTGCTGTCTGCTTGCGAGGAGGAAGAGGAAGAGGAAGGCAAGAGAATCAGCACTGCTCGCGGGCGCGGGAGATGAGAAATTCTCTGGCGGGCATGGAGCAAGTCAAGCTGCGGCGGTGGGCGGTGCGGCGGCGGGTGCTGGAGCGATGAAGAGCGCAGGTCATGGCCATGGTCAACATGATCCATTCGCAGAACCCTATGGAGCGAATGGATCAGCGTTGGCTGCTCCAGCAAGCGGTGCTGGCGGTCATCACGGTGTCGGTGCTGGCACAGCAGCTGGTCTTGGAGCGGGAGCGCTTGCAGGGGCAGGCGCTGCTGGCCTCGCGTCTCGTCACCATTCACGGCGCGATCCCTCAGCTAGCGCAGCTAGTGGTCGTGCGAGCACCAGCTCTACCACTCCAATCGGTGTGAAGCCATCTGGCATCAGCCCTGCATACACGGCGTACGGTCCTTCCGCATCTGACCCTCATGGATCTTCTACACCAGGTCATCATGGTCCAGATCTTGGTACAGCTGCTGGACTCGGTGCTGGTGCTGGCGCGGCAGGTCTTACAGCACATGAGCGTTCTGGACACGAACCTTCTTCTCATGGCCATCCCAGGATCAGTGGCACACAGCAAACGCCAGCAGCCATGCAACCCACTGGCTCTGGAGGCCCGTACGCTGCGCATGAGCCTTCTAACTCAGGTCATCATGGATTGGGTGTGCCAACAGCTGCTGGACTTGGTGCTGGAGCGGGTGCCGCCGGTCTTGCAGCTCACGAGCATTCACGACATGAACCGTCCAGCTATACGCAATCTGGTGGCGGCAACCCTTATGCAGTGAACGATGGTCCATACAGCCAGAACACCACATACCCGAGTTACGATCCTTCCACATCTGAGGGACATCATCATGGACCTGGACTAGGCACAGCAGCAGGCCTTGGAGCAGGAGCTGGCGCCGCTGGGATCGCGGCGCATGAATACTCAAGACATGAACCATCAGGCTATACACAACCTGGCGGCGGCAACCCTTATGCAGATGGCAATCAGCCTTACGGTCAGAACACCTCGTACCCAACGCATGACCCTTCCACGTCTGGACACTATGGACCGGGACTGGGCACGACAGCGGGTCTCGGAGCCGGGGCCGGGGCAGCTGGGATCGCGGCGCACGACCATGCACGCCGTCTATCCACACCCTCAAACTACTCATCTGCTGCCTCTACGCAGAATGCTTTCCATGGCTTTAGCGGTGGAGGCACTCCAATGACGGCTTCACCTGTCCCACCATCGAGCGATACACCCCGCGGCTCTACTCTCTCTCCAACCACCGCAGCAGCCCTCGGGGTTGGCGGATTAGGCGCGGGGGCAGCTGCTTATCAACACATCCGCGAACGTGAAGCACCAAGCATGACCTCGACAGTGAGGTCCACTGACGCGCCGACGCTCCCGCCCATGGAGCCCAGCATAGGCAGCGGTTCGTGGATCTCACCTGACTATGAGGAAGCTGCAAGCAGCGCCAACATACCTCGAGACCCTGCCTCATACTCTGGCTCTGACTACGGTATTCCCCGTGAAGACGCTTCAGACCGCTACAGCGGCGGCATTGCACCCAACAGACCGAGCGCAAATTATTCCCATCAATCAGCAGGAAGCAGCAACAGACGCAGTGACGGTCCTTCTTTGACCGGCGGTGCGATGGAGGACCCGTTTAGAACACCACCGCGCAGTGTACGACAAGGCAACGGCTACGGTGCGCCCGCTCTGCCCACGAGATCGCCGCAACGAAGTCCTGAAGCGAGTCAGCCTGAGTTTGCTCCGACACAAGCTCCAGTGACGCCTGCACACCCTCACACGTCACATCAACCAATCTACACTCCCAGCCAGCAACAATACACACCCTCTAACTACACACCGGGCTCTACTCAACCCGCAGCGAGCCAGTACACGCCCTCTCCCGCCCAGCCTCTCCATTCTCAACCAACAGCCACATCGAACAATCTCAATCGACCTGTCTCACCCCGCGACGAAAACAGCAAAGCCGCGCGTGTCCTCGGCTTGGACTCCGGCTCCGGTCGCGCATCGCCTGCTCCACCCTCAACAGGCAACTCCGGCACGAGAAGCAGCCCCTGGAGGCCAACAGCAGTCGGTGACATTATGCCTGGTCCCTTCAGAGGGCCTGGTTACACCTCGCCACGCGTCGGTCCTGACGATGACACGGACGACGTACCCATGCAGTCGTCGATGGGGCCTGGCGCGCCGCATGGTGGCCTGGGGGAGTCGCAGGCTCAGACGATGCCACAGACTCAACAGGTACCGCAAACGCAAACGATACCCGAGACGCAACAAGCGCCAGCGAGTCCGCAAAGCCAATCTAGCGAGCAGTATACGAGCTACCCTACCGAGGACGAAGTCAGGGGCTTCAACTTCGGCAGCGGCGACGAGGCGGGAGAGGTGGGCGAGGCGCAGAGTGCGAGGCGGTTCAGCGTGCCAAGGAAGCCTGTGGCAAGGGATGGGGGGTTGGATTGGAGAGTTGGATGAGAGGGTTGGTAGAGGTGGGATGATCATTGACGCTCGTTTGGATGATAAGATCTGAATGAGGTGACGAGGAGATGAGATGCATATACCCACTCGCTTGCACATTGACGAGATATTTAGGATATATAGACATAATTGTAAAGCATTGAACATCAAGGCTTGGCTCAGCACTTTCGCCCGAGCTCTCGTGGGACCATACAGAGCCGCTACGACAAGATGCTAGAAGCTATTCCAGTCACGCTGTAGTTGCCGCCGGTGTCACCTGCTTACGCCTCTTCAACCCCATGATCCGCGTCAGCTCACGCAGGCGGGCAAAGCGCTTGCGGTCATCTTCTCGCACCTCTTCACGGCTCTTAGCTGGACTGGGTCTCGATTCCACCCCTTCGCCGCTGTTGCCTTCGGTCGCCTTTTCAGCCGAGGTCTTCTCATCAGGTTGAGCCATCGAAAGTCGGCTCGCAGGTCTTGCGCCGCTCTTCCTTGCTCGCGCGCGCATGCCTGCCCAGCCCGCGATGACGCGCTGGAGCACTTCGTATGCCGGCAGCCCGTCGAAGGTGCCGGCTGGCATGGATTGGGAGGCGCCGTTGATCCAGGGACAGTAGTGACGGTGGCTATTGACTAGATCGAGTTTCATTGGGTCTTCTTCGTCTGCTGAAGGAGCGGCGGTGTACATCCAGAGGCCGATGCGTCGGAAGCAGTGCTGGCATGATGCTGTGGACGTTGTGTGCGATCCCTTGTTGTTGGTCGGGGCTTGCCATCCAAGCAGTGCGAGGGAGAGGGTTGTGTGGTTGATAGGCTGTTCTCTCGTCGGTGCTGTGTCGCCTGCTTCGAAGCTTGGGTGTGGTATGGATGGCCCGCCGTCAAAGAAGTCGTCTTCCAATTTTTGCGCCGTCTGTTCGGTGCCCACGGGACAATCCATGCGCTCCTTATCCGGCAAAGCCATATTCTGCTCCAACTGCTGAAAGCTCCAATACCGTTCCCGAAGCTCCCGCTGCCACTGCTCCCCCCTCACCACGCCAATTCGGTAGATGTCCTCCGCGCACCCGCGCCCGACTCGCCACAGACATCCCTCATGATGCCCCTCCACAACCAGGGCCTCGTATCTCTTCACCAACTCCTCACTCACCTCCTCGCTAAAGTCCTCTGACCCCTCAATCTCCTTACCCTCCGCATCTTTTCGCTTTGGCCGCAGCGATACCACAACGCGTGCTTCGCAACCCTTCTTACACGCCACGCGATTCACGCCATCGCAGCTCCATCCTCGCTTCGCCCAGACGACCTCGTTGATCTCGTCGGGTTTGCCGGGTGTCCACGTTGTCAGGTCGCTGAACGTCTTCAGTCTCCCAAGAAAGCCCTCGGAGCTCCAGGGATTATACTGCGCCTCATCTTTCAACTTCTGGCGGCGCTCTTGCTCGCGCGCTTTCAGGATCGTGGCGGTACGCGTGTGGATGGGTTTGGGGTCTTTGGTGGGGGTCGGTGCGCGGTCGAGCGTGAGGAGCTGAGAGGAGCTCGAGAGAGGGTGGGTGGATAAGAGGGATGACCGGGGTGAGAGACGGGGACGCTTTGTTGAGGGTGTATCATGGGAGGTGCTTATGGTCTGTTGGGAGGTGTTTGAGACGACGGAGGAGCGCGAGGAGCTGGGGTGCGGGGTCAAGCTCTCTAGTAGGGTGTGGAACTTGCGTTTCGAGGTGGTAAGGGCTGTCGGCATGCTGGCGCGGGTTTTGGCGTACAGCAGCTAGGATATCTTACTGATGGTTCAGAGTCCACGAGATATGGTGCGGAAGGATGGCGCGACGGCCTTTGAGCAGCTTTCAAATGATGCGAACACTGTCGTGTCTGCTGTTTGTTTAAGTTAACCGAATCGGACAGGGTTCGGGAAAATCGGTCAAAAAGTCGCCGACATATTTTTGCAAGGATTTCGTCATTGTTTGCACACAGCACTGGCGCGGCAGCATGGATGAAGCATACTGCATGTTTCACTGGCACAGGATTGGCAAAAGGATTCCTGTGTTCATCTCTTATGCCTCGATAAGCTTACGTTGACTTCTATCTACGAGCTGGCACTCCGTTCGACTCTCCGCCTTGCTTCGCTTCGACGACATCTATCTTCGAAAGTCCAGAACATGGCCGGCCCGACGTACCACAAGGAGCTTCAGACTGCCCTCCTCGCTGTTCAGCGCGCCGCCATCCTCACCAAGCGTGTCTTCCACGTCACTGGGGCAGCAAAGGGCACCATTAGCAAGGACGACAAGTCACCGGTCACGATTGGTGACTATGGTGCCCAGGCTCTGATTATTAGTGCAATCAAGCACAACTTCCCTCAAGATGAGATTGTTGGTGAAGAAGATGCGAAAGATTTGAAGAGTAATGACGGTCTCCGCAAGCAGATCTGGGAGCTGGTGAAAGAGACAAGTCTTAGCGACGACGGTGACGAGCAGCGTATCGGAGGCGCGATACAGAGTGAGGAGGCAATGCTTTCAGCTATCGACGCCGGCCGAAGTAGTGGTGGCAATCGAGGACGGATCTGGGCACTAGATCCCATTGATGGCACAAAAGGCTTCTTGAGAGGCGGCCAGTACGCGGTCTGCCTGGCACTAATGGTCGACGGTGATCCGGTTGTCGCTGTCTTGGGGTGTCCGAACCTGCCGGTGTCTGATAAAGAGCCCTTGGACTCGAACATTGGCGCCAATGCGGACGATGAAGATGGAAAGGGTGTGCTGTTCAATGCGTGTAGGGGCTTTGGGGCTCAGAGCAGGCCTCTCAGCAGTGGTTCGATCACTCCGGGCCAGGAAATACGCATGCGTGCTGTGTCAGACTTGAAAGACGCGACATTCTGTGAGAGCGTTGAGGCTGGGCATTCGAGCCACAGCGATCAAGCTGCTATTGCAATCAAGCTAGGCATCACTGCGCCTTCGGTGAGGATGGACAGCCAAGCTAAGTGCGTTCAGCTCATATTGCCATGGTATCTTCGAGGACGATGTGCTAACAGTGACACTCAGGTATGCGTCAATCGCTAGAGGTGCCGGCGATGTATACTTGCGACTGCCGGTTAGCGCAACGTATCAAGAAAAGATCTGGGACCATGCCGCTGGCGACCTGATCGTGAGAGAAGCCGGCGGTATGGTGAGTGACGTGAAGGGCGAGCGACTGGACTTCAGCGTTGGCCGTACGCTGGCGAAGAATAAAGGTGTCGTGGCTGCGCCAGAAGCGGTTCATGCTCAAGTTGTCAAGGCGGTGCGGGAGGCCTTGGAGGACAAATAAATGCAGACCTTGGTCTGTCCGGTGAGTTATCAGTCATGACTCTTAGGACTCATGCTTGATAGAAGCTATCACGCAAGCGATGTATGTTGTCGACTCTGTGCGTGAGCCAGACAAGCACCACGTCTATTTGATCTTCTTCGCCTTGAGCTTGATTGTTTCATCGTCGACGACTATGATTGCATGTCAGTATGAGGCGCCAAAGCAACAACATGGCGCGCAGTCTCGGAAACCTACAGATTCCTTTGCCCTTATACGGCTCAGGCACACGCCACTTTCGTATACGAGCCGCGAATTGCTTCACGACTTCTTTCTCGATGCCCTCTAGAAGTATTCGTGTGGGCTGTGGTGTGCTCGCTTTGACGCCGTACGGTACCGGCAGCTCGATGGGATGAGAGTATCCGACTTTTAGATTGACGAAAGTCTGCCCTTCAAATTCGGGAGAAACTGTGACTGCTGACTTCTCAATCGTGGCTCTGTAGCCGACACCGACGAGGCGTAGGATGCAAGAGTGCCCTTCTGATACGCCCAGGATGTGGTTCGCGAGGTACGCCCGAGTTGTGCCTTACAAATATCGTCAGCGAGCACTTTGGAGGTGTCCTGCATTCTCCGTACCCCACATGGATCTCTGTGCCTTTTCTGACGCATCCAGCACAGACAAGACGGCCTTGCGCGACGAGCTGTCCCAGTCTACAGTCAGGTAGGCGGGTAGTTCCATCTGCAGTTCGCCGAGCGGCCCCTTGACGAGAACGCTCGGCGTCGCAGCTCCTCTGGCTGCTCTGACTTGGGCTCCGGACTGCTTGGGCTGCAGAATCTGCAGATCGCATTCGGGCGGGACTGTGAGAGGGCTACGCCCGATCTGCGAGCTGCGCGCAGTAGTAGAAGTAAACGATCGCGTGGGAAGAGGTCGGCGCAGCGCTGTTCTCCTCGTTGGACGGGCCGCCACGCATTCGCGGAGTTGGGATCTGACCGCTTCGAGAGCGCTGCTCGAACTACGGCTAGCCATCGATGGATTATTGTGGATACGAACGAGAGGCTAACTAGATATTCGTGTATATGAATTGGTAGTCCACATCCTGCGAAACCGAGGACCACATGGAGAAGCTATAGCTTGAAGAGGCTAGCGTGACCCTAGCTTTCCATCTGGTTGTGCTCGACCTCACCCATTCACTCGGGCAACTTGTTGGCGCAAAGAATGCCTTGACGTAGCATGAAGATGCGAAGGCGCCAGCTACCCCTCGAATGCGGCTGTCATCATCGTTCGACCATGGCAGCTTCAATCAGGGTGATGGTGAAATGCTCGAGCCAGCGGTGCGCTGCCGAACGCTCCTTCCTTTCCTCTCCGCTCCTTTTATAACATAATCGCCCTTTCCTCCTTCCCTTTCGTCTTCCTCTCTTCTCTCCGAATGGCCAATTGAAAGATTCATGATCGTCTTCTTGCTCGACTGTTTCAGCTTCATTGCTGCATATCGCCGTCGACAGCAAGATCGGGCACTCCTCAACTGCGGTGTCGCGCTAGCATGCCTTCTTTCTCCCGATGGATCTTCTTCGCGTTGGCTACGCTCACCCTTGCGACCAGTCTGACCAGCTCAATCAGCCAACAACATCAAGAGATCTTTCCCCAGGTGCTCAGCTTCCTTGCAGACCTCGAGCGAGCGCCGTCATGCCATAGACTTGCTGCTACTGTCCTGATCGACTCATGCAAGACGCTCGAACCCGACAAGGACATCAACATATCTCTCGACCGCATCAAGTCGTCCTTTGCTTCACGACTAGCTGTCTGCGAAATCAGAGGAGCAAACGCAGCAGTTCCATCGCAGTGCTCTCCCATGATCCCACAGCCCCATGACAAGCCCCAAAAGAGCTTGAAGTGCTTTGTGCCTGGTGCTCAGTGTCCCGAGGCACGTGAAGATGAGATCAGTCTGGCGGCGGAGTATGCAGAAGTCGGTCAGCAGCAGATCAGTGATTGCCTGAGTGCATTGGAGTCTCGACCGCAATGGTGGACGAGCTACAGCAACGCTCGTCAGAACGCCATCTCCATTTGCCATGCCGCTCGTGCAGAGGTGGAGCGGGAAGATGTTTTGAATGTTCACAAGTCGATGACAGCTTTGACACATTCCGCTGGTGAAGCCCTCGAAAAGAAGATCAAAGACGTTGACGAGCGACATGCGGATCAGCAAGCCTTTGCGGCTTCTATTCGTGATCTACAGGCCAAGATTGCCAAGGAAATGGAGGCTTCACACAAGACCGCCGACAATCGCTTCGCTTCCTTCATGTCATCAGCCGAGAAGCGGCTCTCTACTATCTTCGCGAGCACACACAAAGGGCTCGAGAAAGCCAACAGTGAGATCGAGACAGTTGGTAGGTCCGCTGCTCGCTCTTCGAAGGATGTAGAGGAAGCCCGAAAGAAGATGGTGTCAATGATGCAAGAGGCCTCGCGAGGTGCCGATGCCATCACGAATGCACAAGGCAAGGCTTTGGCTACGCAGAACGACATCACCAAGTCATTAGACACGATTCAACAGCGCGATCTCAATGGCATATTGAACGCTTTCACACAGCTGCAAGCAGAGTTGAGAGCCTCATCGCAGCTCATGGCCCTAATGTTCGATCGACAGTCAGAGCATGATCAGTGGCTTCAAGGCCTCGACGGAGCCCTCCAAAATCTCGCAGTGAGCACAGTGGCTCTCAAGGAGCTCCAGGAAGCCCAAATCGCCAATCAGACCGATCTTGTCGATCTTGTCAACAACAAGATTGACGCACTCGGCGCGGCAATCGATGAGAAGACTCAAGCCGTTTACGCTATGAACTTCTTTGGTGGTTTGAGTCAGGTGGCTTGGTACGTGGCCATATCTGTCCTTGTCGTCGTTGTTGCCGTGTTCGACCGCAGAGTCGGCTTTGGGTTGGCAATCTTCTTTCTTGTGACTTTGGCCGTCTCCTGGATCAAGCCTTTGGAAGACTGGCTTAGCCACTTGGATCCATTCACCCAAACGCTCGTACACTTTGCGCCCGTACTGATTGGGTGCTTTGCCGTGTCTGGCGTACTTGGATGCGTTGCGGTGATGTGGATAAGAAGGGTGTTGGAGAAGAAGCGTCGGGTGCAATTGTTGTGAGCAGAAGCGCAGGTCCAATGATTATGAATCAAGAGCACCATGGAAACGGCTCCGATCCACCTTAAAACCTTTGCGCGGCCACAGAATCCACTCGAGATTGAGTGTGGTGATTATCGAGCGTCGAAAATTGGCGTCGATGAAAGGTTGAGTGCGCAATGCACATGGGACCGTCGACAGATGCTATCAAAGCAACGAGTGGTTCAGCAAAGAGCACGCGCGTGATCTTGAAGAAGATGGAGGAGCTCTTAAGCGGCATGGAGGCAGTGACATGATATTGAGACTCAACGACCATTTCTATAGCATATAATGGCTTTATGAGATCACGGTCTATGCATTTACAATGAAAGCAATCTATCACTCTCCCTCTAAATGGGCTAGCCATGACCTGTCCTTTCTCTTTCATTTGCGCCATTGATGGTGAGTCTCACAGCATCTCACGTACTTCTCCCGTCGCATCCAAAGCTGGCGAGGCCTGGATAGCTAGAGTTGAGGCTCCTCGATGCCCATCTGACTGCTGTTCCTTTGGCTTCCATGGGAGACGGGCATAGCAATGTGCGCACTTCTTCTCTACTTGAGATCCCACGCCTGACGGTTGGTGCACTGGCGTTGTCTTCAAGTGTATTGTTTGAGGACCGGAACCTCTAGGTTGCAGCGCTCTTGAGAAGACTACTGCTAAGAAACTGATCCTAGGTATAATTCAGAGCAATCATATATCTTCCCCTGATTCCTAGCAGGCAGTAGGCTAGTGACGACTTGCGGAGGTGGAGCGGGGATTGATCACTATCAGAGCGGCTGCTGTACCAGGTGTTGTAATCAATGGCCTCGGCATTAGTACAGCAGTAGCGGCATATTGTCTTGGTTGTCGTGCTGTGAATCCTCGCTTCACAGTGCTCGGTTTGAGATGTGAACATAATAGCTAGACCGCTTTTTAAGGTATGTTGTACTGATAGATTCTCTCTACCCACCGCGACCGATATCACTACCAATGGTTTCTATACAGCCTCTATACCATGGACAACAACAGCCGAGCCAGATCTTTTGAGGCAGCGCGGGCAGAGCGGCTGCTCAAAGGACTGAAAAGAGGTAGGGTATGCGATGCGTGAATGCTCTGCAACTCACCCGCCGCCTCCATACACCCCTAACATCTACCGCTTCCGCCCACCTCTCGTTGACTCCTCGAGCTGCCCCAGCACCCCGCTCAATATCTTCTGCGCCTCCCCGTCGGTCAGCTTCTCACCGCGCTTCATCCGCTCGAGATACCGCTTCGTGGTCTCGTCGGCGTGCTTCAAGCTGTACTTTTATCAGCTCCGACTTTACGGCCCCTTCCATCATCACCACTGACTTTACAAACCGCTGCGCACATGACCGCCGCGATCAAAACGAGAATGACTACGAAAGGTATCTCACCTCTGATTCATAGCCATCGTCTCGAGCAGCACTTGCCTTTTCAGCTTGTCGAGCTCGGGCCCACTGCCCAGCGCATTCTGCAGGTCCTCGGAGGTGAAGGACTTTGCTAGTTGTGCGATTGATGGTGGCAGGGGCATTTCTGCGATGGGAATCGGTGGGTAAGCGGGGTCGTATGGCTTGGATGATATGATACCGCCGGAACTGGCGGTAGTTGGGGACTTCGTGCTGGATGCAGAAGAACCCTTGGGGAGAGAGGAGAGGTATGAGGACATGTGGCTGGAGATGTATGAGTCGAGCTGCTTTTGGAGGCTGGGCGAAAGGTGCTCGATGGGGGGCATGTATCTTTGGTCTTGGGAGTTGGTTGTGGGAGTTTTTGAGGAGGAGCTGGGCTGTGGTATCTTCGAAGAGGAGGTTGCTTGTGGCGTTTTGGGCTGTGATGCTTTTGATGAAGTGGTCGGTTGCGCTGACTTTGATGGCTGGACGGGAGTCCTACTGTTGGGGCTGGAGACGGACTGAGGGCTGCTGTCTTCAGGGCCGAGGCGCGGCTCGAATGTGAACGTTGAAGGTGGTGTGCGTGAGCGGATGGAGTGCATCGGTGGGGAGCCCTGGGATCCTGGTTAGCTTGACTAGCCACAGTCAGTCGCGAGGGGTCAAGTGCGCACCACAGCGATGCCACCACCGGACCTTGCGATGTTCTCAAGATGCTTCTCGCTCTTCCCGTTGAAGCTCGGCTGCCAGATCTGTAGTCTCGCGTTCGGATCGATCAGCTTCTCTCCTGGCGCCGGACTCCGCCGTTTTGGATCCTTTTTACGCAGCCCCACCTGTCCTCGTACGTCCACAAACGTCTCGTATCCATTCGCATCTAACACCTCGTCGGGTACAGTGAACTCCGGCATGCGGTTCAGAGGGGGTAAGGCGGCCCTTGCGCGCTCCACGGACCGATCTTCCTGCATGCGCATATACACCGAAGGATGGTCGATGATCTCGTCGTGACCGAGGGCTTCGGACCAGAGCCAATCATCTTTGTGAATATCGAGGTGCGTGGGTTTGCGACCCCATTCTTTCGTGCGTTTGGAGGGTGGTTGAGGGAAAGGTGCGTCTGGGCCAGTGGAGCCATGGATGCGGGCGAGATCTTGGACGAGTTGGACATTGGCCGTGTTGCCTTCGAGTAGGAAGCGGAGACACATAATGGCTAGTGGATATATCAGTGAAAGGGCTGTCAGTCGAGGGAGTGAGTCTTAGCGCTTACCGTGTTCCCTAATGTACGGGTTGTGCTCGTCCGGCGCACAGCAAGCGAGGATGGTAGTGATGCCGCCATGAAAACGGACCTGGTCTTGTAGCACAGGATTCTTCCAGACGAGAGATGAGAGTACGAGAATTGAAAGCTTCTTGAGGTTCCGCCACTCAAAGTCGGCTGGCTCGTCGTGGAGCGGAGACGGCGTGGCAGGATTGACGGGAGGTACAGACGTGGCATTTGTGGGATCCTGTGCTAGAGGATTGATATTCGGTGGCGGTTGCTGAGGAGGCCAGTTTGCGGGAGGCGCGGTTGGAGTGGCTGCAGAGTTGGCAGGTTGCGTTGACGGAGTCACGGATGAGCCAAGTCCATTACCAGGTGAGTGCACGTCGTAAGGTCTCTCGACGGCGACAGGCTTTGGTCCATTGCTCGGCTCGGGGGACGAAGCTTTCGGTGGCTGCTGCGGTATTTGCTGCTGCGGTGGAGGGGGCGGCGGGGGCGGCGGAGGTGCAGTGGGAGGCAAACCCCTACCCTTGGGTATGGCCACTTCTAACTCGTTGAGTAACGTTAGGAGCTCGCAGACCACCTCCCACTCCGCCATGCGTTTCTTCCATTCTTCGTGATCGGTGAGGATAGCGAAGAACTCGAGATACTGGTAGACACCCTCGTACATACGTTCCATATCCCACAGATTGAGAGGAAAGTCGTCCAGGCCAGCATGACCGACACGTATCTGGCCTTGCAAGAATATCAAGGCGCATATCTGGGGAATGATGGTCTGCCGGAACTCGCTGAATAGACAGTGAACGATCTGAACATCGTAACGAACGGGCGGAGAAAGAGGCGTAGCTTTTGCCGAGAGTCCAGTTGGCTGACCATCCGACGGGGCAGAGTTGCCATGCGTCAAGGACGTGTTGTGGGCGTCGACGAAGCCGTGGCGGGAATGGAAAATCTTTGTTAGTAGCTTCATGATAACTGCTTGTGCGGGTGAAATGATGTCCTTTGATTCTTTGAAAGCTCCATATGCGAACGGCATTAGCCCATTGACGAGGATGGCTTCCATGATCTTCACCATGAACTTGAAATAGAGCTCCTCTTCTCGAAGATCCCAGGCGGCGACGAAGATAAGAAGCTCGCGCAAGAGGTTGCGGCCGTTATCTTGCGCAAGGAGCAAATGACATCGTATCGTGTACATGTTCACCGTCTCGTCGTGATCTTTGCCAATCTCTGACGAGGTTTTTCCGGCATCATGCGTCGGGGCCACAATGCCAGACATGATGAGCATGGGTAGGACTTCGATCTCGTTCGGACCAAGTATCAGAGGCACGTCCGTCAGCAACCCACGACCGTCTTCACCCGGAATGGCGTAGTCCTCGTCTTCACTCCTTTCATCTTCTTCTTCGTCGTCGTCGAGTTCATCCTCATCTTCTTCATCTTCAGGGTCCAGAGAAGGCTGGCTCGGATCAACGGGTGAAATGGGCGATTCGATGGGCGAGGCGGGAGATATGTGAGTCTGTTGACGACTCCGATCTGGGAGAGGTCCATGTGCTTGCAAGCGTTTCAACAATTGGACCTTTCCTTCGTGCAATTTGCGTTGACCATCAGTTGCAGTTTCCATGGTGGTCACAAGCTCTTGCGAGCCATTCCGACTGCGGTTTTCCGTACCGTTGTTGGGAGCATCCACACCCTCGGAAGCTGTTGAAGACGCTCGCCGGTTGACGTTGGGATATTGCAACATTTCAGCTTTTCGCTGGGTCTCGTAGGCCGTTTTTTGCTCTAGTTCGGCAGTCAGCACGGTCACAATCACCCATTCCGTAGACGCATCTCTGCATAATTATGCAAGAGTCTTCCTCAAGCGTAATTTGGGACATAAAACTCACCAGCCTTTTCACGCATGGCAGTGGCTTTCTCGTCGGCGATATTTTTCCAGTAGGCACGCTGATCTTCACTCATTCCCTGCCATCGATCTTTCAAATCCGTCATGATTTCCTCCTGAGTTGGCTCGGCCCCAAGTTCTTGCTGCAGCCCTTCGCGGATGGTCTCCTTGTTCAGCACAACAAACGTATGATAAGGATTGGGAGGGCGACGGTGATTGTTCGGCAAAGGTCTTGAACCAGGATGCACATCATGCTGCTTCTTGAACTCGTCCACGGCTGTTCTAACCCACCTATCCGCTCCCCCTAAGCCTGCTGAAGGCGGCGGCCCGTTACTTTGTTGCTGCTGAGGCGTCTGTTCTTGTTGGTCCAGCGACGCGTTAGGGAGAGGCTCTGTATAGTTGTCGAACAGCTCCACCCACAGCATGAGCTTCAGCCGCTCGTTCATAGTGACTAGATTGCTCAAGAATTGTAAGCAGGTTATAAGGAGTTTCTTGAACCCATTGATCACACCCTGCCATTTGTCTTCATCGACAGCAGTACCGTCTCCATCATAGCCGCGCGCAGTAATTTTAATGCAAAGATTGATCAACGCACAGACCTCTCGATCGAATCCGACTTGCGCAGCCAGATTCTGCACTCGATCACCGGCAGTCAGGAGGTTCCGCGCGATAGCCAGCATGTTGTCCAGACGCTGCAAGTCCTTCAAGAGACTCAAGCTGTTGGCCACGATGACGTTGCTGCTGGGACCGTCGTATCCGGCAGCCATCGGGTCCAGAGAGCCATACGATCGCTGCTCCAACGAGGGACATGCGAAATGGAAGACTTCTCGCATGTCTGTCCAAGTCTTCTGGGAAACGCCAACGAAATGCCGCGCTTCTCCATTCTTCATGGTCAGCTCGGCAAAAGCTCGCAACACTCGCTTGTCGAGCATGTCCATTGTCGTCTCCTTGACATAGTCGAGAGCCTTAAAGTGAGTAGTCCAGCTTGCAGTGAGTAATTGGAACTGAAGGGCATGAGCCTGTATAGTGGCGGTATCCAGGGAAGTCTTGCTCCCATTCGCGCTTCCATTCATGATGCCCGTCATTTTCTAGATTCCGCGGGAAGATGCGCTTGATGTCCCTTTAAAGTGCAGATGAAAGGTGATATACTTCCCTCAGGGGTGTCTGGCGCGACTCATGCTTTCTTATCCTCGTGGCCGATACATGCGTACGTGCGGCCGATGGCACCGCATGCTCGGGTTAATGCGAGACTCATGAATGCCCAATACTTGGATTTCGCGTGACGAGACGAATGTATCACAATCTGAAGAGGTGAAACGCGTTTGCCGTCAGCCCTACAAGGCGCCCTAGTCACTCTCACCTCACTCTCCCTCCTCTCGGACACCTCCTGCCTGAAGCTTACCATCTCTCCGCTTCCATTGCCCCTTTGATACCACTCTTTGAATCGTCCAACAACTTCACCGCCACCCCCATACCCTACATGCCGGTATTAGAAAGCATCTCTTCCGCTCTGCATGACATTGCGCCCACCCTGTGCTCTGCGACGACAAGACTGTTTGTCTGGTGACGAGTTCATGAGTGCTCTCGCAAACCAACCCACGACGGCTTCACTATTACAAACAACATGTACAGCCGCCAGCGAAGAAGACGATCGGCACGTCAGCGCAGCGACCGATAACGAAGAATCTGAGTGCGCCATTGCGTTCCAAAGTCTCCTGACCAAACCTCCAATCTTGGACAACCTCCTTCTTCATCTCCCCACCGGCAGTCTCTTCGATCTCTACCACACAAACAAGTTCGTGAGGCTACTCTTACGAGACTATCCCTTGGCTTGGAAGAATCTGTCATTTCGCTTGCTGCCCGCTCCTCCGCCCGCAAGCAATGCGTCTGGGGTGGACAGCCCTGCAGAGTCAAACGCAAGCAAGCGACCACATGCGCTGGACTTCTTATTACGTTTTGGACTGCCGCCAAAGACCAAGATCAGGCTCACACGATTAGATTTGGACAACACTTCCGTGTCTGGCACCGAGCTGCACACAAACATCCTCCACCCTCTCCGAAGCGTTCTGAAACATCTGTCTGTGAGGGGTTGCAAGGAGGTCTCTATCAAATATCACATTCTCCCATTTCTCACAACAAGTCTCATCGTACCCGCGGACCTCAATGACGAGCCTCTTGCACTCAAGAGTCTATATACATACCGCTGCCGGCATCATCGACGGCGTCCGTACCTGCCATCATCTTTGAGTCGACGTGACTCAGACTCACACCCAACACACCAGCTGATAGAGATCTGCCATCGATTCAAGATATGGACTGACACAGCATGGTGTCCAACATCCGGAGGTCGCTGCTTTAGGAGGAAAGATTACTGGATAGGCCGCTCAGGGTTTGGTGCCAGTGAGGTCTGGGTGCCTTTTGACAGACTGTGGCGGTCCCAGAACTTTCTAGGAACTACTGAAGATTTACAAGAGACAAGAGGTCGAGAGCGGTACAATCGGCGTGATGCAGACAGTGGTAGCGTTGGCCGGCTGTGGGACGAACATGAGTGCGGCTACGGTGGCGAAGCGTTGGGTTCAGGCATCACCAACAACGAAGATGGCAAAGAGCTACCTACCCATGAACGCAGGTCTCACAAGGCCTTCGTCGAGGGGTTTCAGTGTTACGCCTGCGGAGATCAAATACTAGAACGATGTGAACAGTGCAGTGTGAGAATGCATTGTGCCGGGTGTCGAAAGACCTTGTGTCATTCATGCGCATTCGACCGACCCGTGCGAAAGAAGCGCAGGCGAGGTGTTGAAGCTGCCGCTGATATGACAGCATCTATTTCATCATTGGAAGCACCCACAGTTGATGCCGGACCGGCTGCACGTCGAAGGAGAAGGCGGCAGAACGAGCGATACTGGTGGGCGCCTGGCGCGACGAGATCCCCCAATATTATGAGCGAGAGCAACCAGAGTGATGAATCCTCGAGTGATGAGGACAGCAGCTCCCAATCGGAGCGGCCAACGTCGAACCCTCGGCTTGACATGCATTGGTGCTGTCTCAAGCCAACCTTCTCCGGTGGAGGTGGGATCGGTTTCATTGGTACGCCTAATGGCGACAACGTTCGAGCGGCACCTTTACCGCAAGGGCAAGGTTTTGAGGACGTCGATTTCCCATTGCGGATAGTGAAGACGAAGGATGAGGGTTCGGCGTCGCAGAGAAGCCAGTCACCTGCCAGTGAAAATTCCGCAGGTGAGTCCTCGCAAGCGCAGTCCCATTCTTCGTGCTCGTCGGTCAGCTCGCCACCCGTCAACTCTGCAGATGCGGCCTTATTCACAACTCTTTCGTCTCCATTATCGCCTCATCAGAACATTACGCAACCGCACAAAGCACCTCGCTCTCTTTGCGCAGAATGTTACAATTCTTCTAAGTGGCGAGTCACCTGCAAGGCGTGCAACTTACCAATCTGCATTGAGCATGACATCAAGCAGCTGAAAGCTCGTCGTTGCGGATTTCGCAAGCTCGACCAAGAGCGCAAGGTCGTTCAGCAGGTGCAGAACCTGAGGCGCGGTGAGCAAGCTGTGGCTCACGGGCTACGAGATGCCAACCTACGAATCTTTCTTGCCAAGTGGAGGCCAATCGTAGCCGGTATGGAAGCCATTGACGAGAAGCGACGCTCCGAGCGCAAATGGGTACCTGCAGACCACGACGTCGATCCAGCAGATGATCCAATATCTCCTATCTCACCTTTCACCGACGCACCAAGCAAAGCTATTTCCATAAGGCGGACGAAATCGCTCACGGTCCTCCCATCACACACGCATTCATCGAAGCCTGGTCTATCGATTTCTCCACCGTCTGCAACGCCTCCTCGCACTTCAACCCCACGTTGGCTGGGCTGTGGTGCATTCTTCTGCCCGTCGCCCCGCACACTGGGCGACCCAAGGCCTCGCTGTACCGCCACTGAGACGTCCAATGCGGTCGCAGCTTCCAGTCCGACCCACCAACCAGGCACAAATGCCGTATCGACAGTGACGGCCACCACCAACTTTGCGACTCACGTTGCTAATCACCACCCTCACGCAATGCCATTCGTAGCCAACATGGGTGCCTTAGGCAACATGACGTTGGCCCCCGGAACAACAATGACCTTCTTGTACGGACCTGGATTCGCTACGAATCAACCGGCTCAAGCCCAGCCACAACCAAATCAGCCAGCCCAACAGGCTCTTCCGCCGTTGCCCGGCCCTCCCCATCACCAATTGCAGGCGGCAATGCAGAACCAGCTCCCGGGCAACCTCAACGGCAATCCGCACCCTGCACCAACGCACGCAAATCAGCTGAGCGCAATCATAGCACACGCGGCAGGACCCCAACAGCACGTACGTGGCGGTGTCATCCATACCTCCACTGGCCAGAATGATCACGAGGCACTCCGCTGCGCAGGTTGTAATGTCTTGGTATGCGGCGACTGTCGAAGAGAGAGTCGCTGCTGTCCTTGCAGCGCTTGCTCTCCTGCTCTAACATCAGCGTCGTACGCTCAGGCTGCAACAGGCACAAACGCTGCCGCCGTCCCGGGGCATGGCGCCACTAATACCCAGCCTGCTCCAGCCAATGCTTCGACGGCTCAGCCAAGTTCAACAAGCACATCGCCTCCACCACCAACGATCGATCAATTTGCTGCCCAACAGCTCTGCCCCAACTGCCGCAGCCACCCCACAATCCAATCCCGCTGCCGCTTTGCATTGGAGACATCTAAAGCCCTCGAGCTCATGTCGCAAGCTTCTCTGTCGTCGAACGCCTCATCCGGCAGCTCTGACAGCGCTGCATCAGCTAGCTACGAGGAAGATGACGAAGTAGGCAAGATGGTAGATGATGGGTCGTGGAGCGACTTTTGGGCCACCTTGGGCGAGGAGCCCGTGCCTGCTACTGATGATGTGGCAAGCAATGCGGCTTTAGCGGAGATGGATGGCGCGGGTGTCGATGCCAATCACACCACCCCACCACCGGCGCCTGTGCAGCTTGCCCCACCGACATTGGACGTGGAGCCGGAAGTGGACGGTGCTGAGCTGGAAGCTGCTGTGGACGAGCTCATCGCGGATGTTGAGGGAGAGGAAGGTGGTGATGGTGATGTGAGCAGTGCCGAAGGCACAGTAGAAGGGCTCGACGACGTGGAGTTGGAGGAGGACGTCATGGGCATGGAGGGCTGATCAAACGCCACAGGAAGTGTGGAAAACAAGCGATGATTATGTGAGAAGCGCGGGACTTTTGCAACAACGGGTGTCCGGGTACAGACAATGGCTGGTGGTTCGTTAGCGAGGCGTCTTGAGCATGGGTATCGTATGGCACGGCTGCGAGCGTGAATTCTTTGTTTTAATATTATGGTGAATGAAGTTCTCGTATGACCCATCCATGTCCACTTCGCTCGTGCGTTTTGGGTGCTGTGGGGAACAGTGAACAAACAAAGTTTCATGTTACAAGACCGACAGTGACCTGCCTGAATTAGAGCGGTTCTGAGGCGTGCTCAGACTGCTCGTAAGATGTCAAGGTCTTGTAGGAATCTTTCTAGCTCAGGATACTGGGCGGCCTTCACTCGTCTCAAATGCGCGACATAAGCGCGGCGGCAAAGCCGCGAGGGCGGTGAACCATTCGGCAGCAAGGGGCTCGGCTCCAGCCAAGAACTCGTAGACACATCCACTGCCTAATTGCTGGTTGATCTCCGCGTCTGGATCGATGATCTCGGTCTGATCATAGTAGAGTATACCTAGGGGAGTTATATCAGCATGAATGTTTCTGTACAGCATTCACACCCGTTACACGCCCGTCCGAGCCAGCCGTTCTAGAGCAGTGCTGGCAGACGAGTCGCCGGAAGGGTCATAATCAGGCACAGGGTCCAATGCGTGGCTGCTCTGGAATGTGTGGATATTCCAAGGCTTACCATCAGACCCGTACGTCCACGACGCCCGTGCGAGTATCACCCGTCGACCGATCTGCAACTGAGTTGCTTCGCCTTGCACGTAGTACACGACATGCTCACCAGTTCCAGCGGCACTCCAAAACATGATAGGGATGACGCGATATGCCAGCGGTCCCAACGGACTGTGCGAGCTGATTGCAGGCATACGTTTTGCCTGTTCCGGGCTGGGGTATGCATCTCGCTCCTAAAGGCAGAACGTCAGTACAGAGATTCCCGAACAGCAGTCACACCAGCGACTTTCGGTCTAAAGCCGAAGCTCACGGTGGCGCGCCGGCGAGGGAGCCTTCTACAGGTGCTCAAAGGGTCACAGAATGGCATGCGTGGATGCTTCGAGACTTACTATACGTTGCCACACCCTCCAGCAGTGACTGTAAGCTGTGCCATTATCAAGCCCGTCACTGCCGATATGCGACAGCTTTTGAGCCAAGTACTCCCTCGAGCTGCAAGTTTGAATGTTAGCCCATTTGTTCACGTACAGCATGGACGCTGTATACCTACTTGAAATCGTAGACGAATGGCGCGACTAGGCAGAGAAGCGACGACAGGCTCATTTTGACAGAGTCTCGCTGACCATACGCTGTTTCTGTTTCGTGAGATCCGTCTTTGACTACACCCGCAACAACACGAAGCAGCTCATAAATATGAAGGTAAGCGCGAACTTCATGGTCTTGGCTATCTGTCGCGCCTTCGCTTAACATACTCAGCACAGTAAGAACTCGGGCCATGTACGCATGGTAAGTGGCTAAAGCCATAGCAGTTTCTACCTCACCCAGAGCCTGAGGTACTGGCGGCATGGCAAGCTGACTGAGCGATGCGCTAGAAGGTTCTGAGTAGGAGGCGCTGATTATAGAAGTATCGTAATGTTGGAAGACATGTCTTGTCTGAGTTTGCCACTGCGAAAGCTGATTATGAAAGTTTCCGAAGTACTCTGTTGCCACTTCTGACCCGTAAACACTGAATGGCTTCCAGATGGCAATGTGGATGAGGTCGTCCCGCGACACAATCGTTCGGAGTGCCTTGATCTCCTGGTTGAGAGATCGCTGTTGCTCCTCTGTGGGCGAGATTATACTGTTTGGTGAAATTGAAGGCCCAATTGCAGTGATCAGTTGCGTCAGCAGCGACTTGGACTTGAGATCAAGATGCCGGATGCTCGCACGGAGCGGCGCATCCATCGACTGAGCAATGATAGATGCTGATGCGAACGATTGCTTAGCATTGACCAGCATTCGGAAGGCCGAAGCTGCATCATTGTTGAGCCACTGCAATACGTCAGTCAATCAGAAAATAGACAGCCGATTTGCTGCCTACTTGATGATATGCCAAGATGATGTATGCTGCAACTCGATTATCATCTGTCAGGCCATCGTCTGAGAAGTCTGCACTACACACAATCTTCTTGCTAGACGCAAAGCACGCAGTGGCCATCTGGAGCGCTGAGTGTCAGCATATAGTATTTTTAAAGAGCACAAATGCGGATGTATTTTGCTTTCAGAATGAGTGTCTCCAGACAGCGCGTTCCTTCCAGCGAATGTTAGCCGCTCAACAAACAACAGAAGAAACTTTGATGAGGCTGTAGACTTACCTACAGCGTTACGTGTCAGCGCAATGCATCCTGAGAGCACCCGCGCGAATGTTGTTTGCTTTGGGAATGGGCGCATTGAAGAGGCGCCTCCATTTCAACGAGTGAATGCCTCTCAAGGAATTGCGAAAGGTATAGTCTAAAGCCTGTAGACTTACCTCTTTGAGCTGTCTGATGAGAGGATGATTACCTTTTGAATGAGCCGGTTGGAGCTGCAACGCTTTATCGGTCATGCCAAGGGCCAGTACGGCATCGAATAAGCATTCACAAGTGTATGAAGCATCGACAATGTGATCTCGCCAATACCAAAGGTGGTCGGCATCAGAGATAAGAGCAGATGTACGGTGTACATATTGATCAAACCCGAGTACACCTCCTGCGCGCTGGTGAATGGATTGACGTATTGATGGCTGTATGTCTAGCCCATTTGGCTGTTGCATTGGCTCTTCGATGGCTTGCCGCCGTGGCTCATATCCAGCACACACCACATTAGCTTTGTGGCAGCGTAAGCACGCTGGCTTCGTTTCATCACATTTTATTCGCCGTTGCCGACATGTCAAACATCCAGTGCGAGTTCGTGAACGCTTGTCAGATACTTCTGTGAGCTGTGGCATGTTCGTCCTTCTGCGAGCTACGATAGATTACGTGGTGACCCTAAAAGGCTTTTTAGTCGAATATGCAAGGCACTCTTATCTCACGGCACGGTTCAAGCTATAGGATGACCCAACGAAGGCTGTGCTAGTGCGAGAATGCTTACAAATTCGAGGTATTCCGGTCGACGGCCTTCACGTGACTGCGAGCGCCAAGATTCTCCGGCAATACCTATCACGCATGTCAGGATATAGTGCCGATGCCAAACCATCGATGCCCGAGATGTCGAGCAACATGCGCGATACGACTTATGTTCTTGAAACAATCGTATAGACAGCAAAGAAGCGGCGCAACTGGTCCATGGTGCAGATCAAAACAATACTTGCTGCATGCAAAGGCTCTGCCGATGATTGTGCCTCTAACCAGGGGTCGGCAACGTCACCTGACACGATCTGCGAGCTCGCAGTAAATCCCGACGAATAATAAACAATGACATCAGTCTTCTTCTATCTCACGCGCAGCACCGCCGACAAGGGCGCTGGAAGCCTTTTCCCAGCACACGCCTGTCTCTCATTTTGTCAAGTTCCTCCTTGAGTACTCAAGAAGGGCCACACACACTCCCTCGCTACCTTCATAGCACCGAAGTTATCAACACTTGTCTGCTCTCCTTTCCCGAGAAGTCATGGACAAGATCAAAAGTGCTGTGTCCAACAAGTTTGAGGTAGATCGCAGCGACAAGCACAACCTCAATTGCTGATTGACCCTTGATATAGGTCCTTTGGCAATCGGCTTTAGTAAAGCTTCCTCGCGCTGTCCCTGCTGCCGTCTTGAAGTACACAAGTCCTTTGGGACCACAACCGTTTATCCTCGATTTACCCTCCCGAGACTACGAGATCACCAAGCGGACTATCCCAGTATATGTATTCCTGCCTCCGATCGGCGAGGACGACCCCTACAAGCCCGGTAACACCGCCGCCAACTCTACCGCGACTCTCAACAGCCAGAACAGCCAGGCCTCGTCGAAAAGTACAGCCAGCAGAGACAGTAAAGCTTCTGCAAAGAGCAAAAATAGCAAGACAAGCAAGACAGGTAATGATGATGTACCTACTGTCGAGGAGCCGCCCTTCGCAAGCAAAGATGTCGCCGTCCGCGCTCTGCCAGTCATTGTCGATTTCCACGGCGGAGGCTTCTTCATGGGCTCTCCACTTGAGCAGGCGCCCTTCTGCGCACAGATGGCACGAAACTTATCGTGTATAGTTATCAGTGTCGACTATCGTATGGGACCGATCGACAAGTTCCCTGCTGCCATTCATGACGCGGAGGATATTATAAATGAGATTGTTCGACCTCCACCCCGAAGGCCAAAGATGCCACATAGTGCAAGTTCCTATACAGGGTCATGGCGATCCCGCGAAAAAACGGAGGGAAAAGCAATGAAAGAAAAGCATCCCGGTCGTAGGGGCATTATTGATCTGCAGAACACTATTAGCTACAAGATTAATGAAGCGCAGTTCAAGAATAGAAAAGGTCGTCAATTACGGCAACCTTTGAAGATCAAGCTCGACCGTGATCGCATAGCAGTGTGTGGATTCAGCTCAGGCAGCAACATCGCACTCAATATGGGCCTTGACGTGCCTAGTGATACACCACATATGCCAGCAGATAAACCACCATGGCTCTGCCCGTTTTCTAATCTCGGTCCTCAACGCCCTACTACTACAACACCTAGAGCAACTGGCGAAGATGCTCATCTCACCACAGCCGCTGCTTCAGCTTCCAAGCCCGAACAGCCTGACGAAGCACCGCCGTCAACTCTCGATCCGTCGACTCTCTCAAGAGCCGCCACCGCTCCCGACCCGACCCGTCTCTCTCCGTTTTCCACACAAACGACCAACTCAGCCCCGGAGCAAAAACCACAAATACCACTTCTACTCTTCTATCCCTCACTGGACCTTCGCCTCCTTCCCTCCGAGCGCTCGCGTCCAGAAGCGCTCGGTCCGCACCCCGCTGGTGGTCCATCATGGTGGAGCCGCGTCAACGACACGTTAGCACCGTCGTATTGTCCGAAAGAAATAACAGAGCACTACCGAGCCTCACCGGGTCTGGCCTCGCCTGCGCGTGACATCCACCCCGACGCGCGCATGCTACTCGTCCTCTGCGCGAAAGACACATTACACGAGCAGTCCGAGGAATGGGTGTCAAAGTGCATCGCAGAAGGCCGGGGTAAAGACCTGCGCGTAGAGCGCTACCAAGAAAAGCATGGCTGGACGCAGATGCCTGAGACATGGCTCAGCCTCGAGGAAAAGCGGACAAGAGTGGAGGTGTTCAAGAAGGCCGAAGCGTTTCTCCGAGCGAGCTGGGCAGGGGAGGATGCAGTCGGCGCTGTGGAGACCGTTGAGGAAGTGACGAAAGAGAAAGCATTGAAAGGTGAAGGCATCCGTGCTGAGGCTGCGGCGAAGGCGGCAGGAAGAGCGTGGAAAGACGAAGCAGGTCTGTAGGAAGGCCAGCGGGTTAGAGAACAGACACTGAGGACCACTGCGAGGCGCCAAAAGAACGAACTCGTCAGAAACCGGACACCATACGCCCAGGTCAAGGCCGGATTAGCGAGACACAAGGTCACCTACGAACGGGAGCGACTGCTTCAGCACATCAGACGTTGCAAGAGATGTCGACAACCACCGTTCAGCAGCGCAATCCTTTGGCGCGGTCACGTAGGCTCCTCTTCCGAGGAGCTGATCGCTAGAGAGTCTGACGTCGATCGCCGTGCATTACGACCAGGTCCTTCTGCCAGGTCATCGATGTCGTCGGCCCTTCGACATGCGGAAGAAACGAGACTGTGGCGATTAGCTGATTAGCTTTTAGAGCGAACGGGCGAGCATGCATGGACTGATGATTGACGAGTTAGAAATGCATGACTTATGACACTTCGACATATCGGGCACGCCAAGGCCGGTTGTCGACCCGCAGACAGCCGATCTGAGAGGCTGAACACCCAAGGTGTTTTGCCATGAGAAGAATGATTTCTCAGACGTTGAGCGTATGGCTAGGGAGATGTAAGCGTTCGCCTTGGAGGTAGAAGTCACACTGGATCCAAACATCGTTGTCTAAAGGCAGAGCCTCTGCTGGTGGTACATGGTTCCGCTAGTAAACCGAAAACCTATCCTGACACGCGCAGTAAAACAATGATTGATGGGTTGATCCTCTTCCTTATATTCAAGCACTATTGCCGCTTAGCATCACGGTCGACTTGCTTTAGCACCGCTCGGAAGAGCCGGATGAGATGGCTTCTGCTTAAACCATCAAAACAATCACATTACCAATAGCTCTAGACTCGTCTTTACACGCGGAAATCGTGGCAGCACTTACAAAGCGCACTGCGCCTGATCAAATACCATGTCGGCCCAAGAAGTCGCGCATAGCATCAGCAACAGCCCCGACATCCGTCTCCAGCACAAAATGCCCAGCATCCAGCAGTTTCACCTCCGCATCTTTCACATCCCTCTTGAACGCCTCCGCGCCCGGCGCGACAAAGAACGGGTCATTCTTGCCCCAAATCGCAAGCACCGGCGGCTGTCTCTCCCGCAAGTAAGCCTGCCATTTCCCGTACATCTCAAAGTTGGTCTTGTAGTCACGGAAAAGCGTCAGTTGTATATCGACATTACCTTCGCGTGCAAGCAGCGCCGAGTCGAGCGTGTAAGAGATGGGATCGATGGCTTTGGGGTCTCGCACCCCTGTCATGTACTGAAATTTGGTCCCCGCCTCTGTGTTGAAGCCGCGCACGGTCAGCTCAGCGGCGAGGTTGCCGGGGTCGTTGAAGTAGTTGCTGAGTGGCGCAAAAGCGGGTCCGATACCCTCCATGTAGGCGTTGCCGTTCTGAGAGATGATCGCGCGGATGCGGTCCGGATTCTCGAGGGCGAGACGGAAGCCGATGGGCGCACCGTAGTCGAAGATGTAGATGCTCATATCCTTCACATTGAGCTGGGCCAACCACTGAGAGACGGTTGAAGCGATGTTGTCGAAGGTGTAAGTATAGTTTCGGGCAGCTGGGACGTCGGTGAAGCCAAAGCCTGGATAGTCGGGGGCAAGAATATGGTACTTGTCCTGCAGGAGGGCGATGAGCATACGGAACTCGAACGAAGAAGAGGGGTAGCCATGAAGGAGGAGTATCGTAGGGTTGGAGGGAGAGCCAGCCTCGCGGTAGAAAAGGTTGACGCCGTCGACTTGTGTGGTGTGCACCGAGAAAAGGGCTCCCGAGGAACTGGGGGCTTGGCTCGACATGTTGAGCGGTTGCGCTGAGGTGAAGATTGAGAGGCTCGAGATGAGCAGAAGAGCAGTGCTAATGAGTTTCATGAGGTGCTGGATTGCTGCTGAGCTACTGATGCAGTAAAGAATGCGAGTTTACGAGACGGCATGACCGCCCTTTATATGCTCTACGAGAGTGCGCCATCCTCCACAGAGTTCGCTTCTATTACCTACCATACTGCAACAGTATTGATTCCTAATCGAACAAAAATGAGTCTGACATGATGCTTGCGAGGGGACGCCACAAGCTATGCCATTGCGCGCAGTGAGGTGCTCGTCTCTTTCTGCCGAGAAGGGGAAACTAAAGTGCTTCGCTTCGCTCGCTTAGCTAAAAATCAGATATCAACGGCGAAGATCACCAACTGGATCAGTAAACCCTGCAGTACAGTACATCATCTCAAGCCGGCAAGAGCAGGTCTAATGCTGCACATCAGCCTCCATCACAGCATCTCCGGCGTATCCGCTCACTTTGTAGTTGTTCTTACGCAACCCCGAGATGTGCGCACGCTGTTCAATCTCACTACTGCTTTGGTAAGCCACACAAATACTAAGCTTGCATGATGCACACGTCCTCGCGTGCGTCGGTTAGGAGCTTACAATTCAACCCATTACTGACCACTTTATTGCTCATGATACTCCAATGTCGAGTATTGACTGTCCCCCGTATTGATAGGGATCCCGCCGTCTCTCTGATGGCTCATTATCCCTCCGCGAAGGCGGACGTCTTGGCAGGTGGGAGTCTTGGCGTGTACCTTCACCCCTGATACGATATAAAGTTGTGTGAGACCGCATGTACTTGGTACTCACAATGAACTGGGCGGAGTCGCTTGATATTATCATGTGTGGACCCGCATCCAGATGGCATACGCGCTCATAGCTGGCGCACTAGCTTACAAGGGAGCATGTTGGTGAATGATGCTTCCCATGAATCAAAGTTGGCAGAATTGTACAAAGAAGGCTTGTAGGCAGATGATGGCAATGTGCGACCTTCCGCCCGGCGCGTGCACAGTCTTGTCGTCGGTGCTGTCACCATCTTGCACCCCTCTCCGAGGATTGCTGGCTTCTACGAGCAGTAAATCTCGTGTGTGCAGACCAGAATTTATACGAGATGGATCCTCTGTCTGCAGTAGCCAGCGTCATCACCGTCGTCGCAGTGCCCTTCCAGCTCGCGGAGAAGACCAGAAAGCTCCATGACTTCTGGGACTCCATTCAAGGCGCACCAAAGGAAGTTCATGACATCAAGGCAGACCTCGATATACTCAGAGGCCTGCTCAAGCAGATCGGGCGAGAATCACAGCAGCAATCCCCATGTCCATCGATGGCAGCGGCGCTGAGAATGTGCTCCGAGAAAGTTGAGACCATCACATCTCTGACTGCCGATGTCGCGTCTGGGTTCTCCTCCATGAGAGCCAGCACTCGCAAATGGACCGCGTTGAAAGCAGTCTTCAGGCGCGCAAAGATTGATGGCGTGCAACGATCATTGGAGAGTATGAAGACTACCCTGATGCTGGCGCAGGTCGATCAACTTGTGTAAGTTATTTTCCTTCCCAATATTACATATCAATCACAGCCTAGTTCCGGATGCTCCGTGTCACTGACCATACGCAACTTATTACAGACGGTCAACGCGTCTCATGTCTGGCAAGCACGATCAAGAACTGGAGGCTCTTATGCATCGGATGAACAATCTTTGCCTCAATTGGCCTGCGCCGCAAGCCGTGCCGACATCCATGCTCTCATCGCATGCTTCATCACATGTCTTCAGCAGAGATGGAAATTTGCAAGCAAACTCAACCCCAAATGACATGCATATGCGACACTCAACATTCAGACGAGCTACGCAAGATATAAATTTCCACTCAGTGGACGATACCCTGCGCACAGAAGTTTGCCACTTGACCAGCTCCGCTGATAGTCCGTCGATACCCCTAAGGCAGGCAAGGCCCAGCTTGCGGGCGCGGGGAAACACGAGGCGCGACAAAACTATCATGGAAAGTGCTCTTGGCACCGTCATTCGGACTCGTAAGACCAAACTTCTCTATTTCGGCTCATCGGATATTTCCTTGGACACAGACAGCCTAGACGTCGCCGAATATGACGATGAGTTCAGGTTCATACCGAGCAAGTGGTAAGTCCAATTGGATCCGCACTATTTATTATGTCGCCTCGATACGCTCAGTTGGCCGGCGTGAACAACCCGCCTGCTTGAGTCGATGCCTCACGGGATACTTTGGCTTGACATTGCCTCGACATTGCCTCCCTTGGAATGTCTCCGCGCATTTACACACTCCTACATTGGCGTAGTGATCTGTGGCTAGCATCCAGAGAGCTAGCGTTGCTTCCGAAGAACTGGCTTGTGACTTAGAAACGCTAGTGTGACTGCTACCGAGAATGACTCGTGCTGACATTTTGTCTCTAGGCTCACTGCACTGTATCTCCATTATGGATTCACCTGGAGAGTGACACGCGCGTCTCTTTCGGGACCAAGATTCTCTCTGGATGTAGCCCGGGCCGTACCTGACAATGCAGCTATCTTTGACATGTGTAGCGCCGGTGATCTCGTCGGCGTGCGATCCCTATTGGGCGAAGGGCAAGCATCAGTGACCGATCACGACTCAATAGGGAGGACGCCGCTCTGGGTACGCTTCTTACCTCTTCCCCACCTTCAAAGCTGCTCCCCCGAGAGAATTGCCCCTTCTGACAGGATTAGTTTGCCGCGCACACACGGCAAGTAGAGCTTTGCAAATTCCTCATTAGCTGTGGAGCCGAGAGGGATTCTCGAGCTGATCGTGCAGTTTTCACCGTTGACAAGTGAGTACCATGATTATGCCTCGCGGAAGGGGCTCTTCTCAACGCTCATCAACTGCTCTGCAGAAGCCCTTTGTTTGCAATAGCAGGAATTCCTATTGACACATCTACAACGGCTTGGGACCCAGATCGAGTGATCGATACTCTACGCTTATTCATCGACTTGATAGACGTATCAGGGACCGAAGACGACGACTGGAATTCAGCCTGTGATGTAGTCGGTATTCTGAGCGAGTGCTACAGGTTCAACCCCAAAATAGGAGCATCGCACGACGTCACATTGTGGGTTCTAGAAAAACTGGGACCGGATGTTTGGACTGAGGACATCCTTCACACGGTAATGCTCTGGTCCTTAGACCGCCACAGGAGCTGTCTGGACCGCGCACGAAGACTCAACCAGCTTCGCAAGCATGTTTGTGACGCTCGAAAATCTCCGAGAGGTTACAGTGTACTTCACATACTGGTACAGGGCAGATTGGATGCCATCCCTACTTGGGCCATGGAAGGCAATTTCCACCTGTCGGGCTTTAGTCCCAAATACAGCGGCAGTGACAGATGGGAGACGCCTACTTCGATTGCAATGTACCGACCAGGAACGTTCATGAAGCTACAGAGGGCATTGCAAGACAGTGGCACTGATCTCGACATCTTCGTTCGTCAAGCCTTTGAGGCGGAACCTCTTCACTCCCAACAATGGAATCAGAGAAATATGCTCGAGCTCTTCTCAACAAGTCTACGTCGATTTGGTTTTACTCACATAGGAGGGTCAGTCTGTCATAGTTGCTTGCACTTAAATGATGTCATGGTACTACCTGTCTGGATGCGCGTCCTGAATGCAGTCAAAGTGAAGCCGGAATTACAGAGCATTGAGGAAGTGGTATCCACAGAGATGTCCACGGCCGAACTTGATTGGCAGAATGGCTCACCAGACATACAGAGTTACGTACCGGAGACGTCACATATATGCGTTCGCTGTTGGCACAAATGGGAAAGAGACGGCATAAGACCATCAGTTGACCAAAGCAAGTGCTTGAGCTGTGGAGAGCGTATGTCAACGAAGAAAAGAAGAAGCGGCGATAACAAATACTGGTGTGCACAATGCGTGCACCACCACCCTGACTTTGGGACTGCCTCGACGCGGAGGGGTTATATGCAAATGCCCCAGAACAATGGCGGAGAAGATAGCGGTCATGACAATGACGACGAAGAAGATGCCTTCTCGCCATTCTACATTCATTCGTGAGATCTGACAGTCGATCAAGAGTGATGGCTAGAGTATGTCGATGCTTTCAAGTCAGGTGTCGCAACAGGACTTGTTCACCCTCTAGCACATCCTTCATAAAGCAGCCCGGGCACCTGAGCCATCTAGTGCCTCTTCAAGCTGCCCGAAGACGGCTGTTCCGTATCGACCGACTTCTTCGACTGTTCCGACTCCCCCGGTTGGCTAGTCCCGCTCTGCGCACCTTTCGGTGCGTGGTTAAACAAGAGATGCCCTGAGCTCGGCTGGGTGGCACCTGTTGACTGACTGGAGTCGGCAGTATCGACATCGCTGCTTGTCTTGCTGTGGTGGTGGCCGGAGAAGATGCGGTCGCTTATATCGAGCCCGGGCACATGTAGGTGGTGGCCACCCTTGCCGTTGGAATCTGAGGACATGGCGACGGTGTTTGTTGTTTTGGGGGCTCCGTTGACGTAGGCTTTGCGCGGTTCTGTCTGAATATGAATAAGCAGGGGAAGATGTGATGGGCCCCCTTCAGGAAGCTGGCGCTGGTCTAGAGCGTCTTATATGATCAACATTTGAGAGACTGGTCGTGCGTTAAAGAAGGACAGCTTGCAAAGCGGAGGGATAGTCGACGTGTCTCATGCTACAGTCTTTGAGGTAAGGGCAAGCGACCTCCATTGCCGCCTCGTCATTACATCCATTTCGAACATCATCGGTGCCAGACACCTGTATTCTTGGATTATTGGCTACAGCCGTTGCATCCGCATCAATTCTTCTTGACCATGGCGATCGGTCCTCGTGATCTAACATGGTCGTTGAGGCCCCACCTCGAGTCGACTTGGAAAAAGCCAGGAATTGATTAGCTTCCAGGTAAACGAGACGCGAGCGTCCTCTTTGAGCCGATGCGATCCCTTGCACATCCTATTACCGGACAGAATGAAGTTTAATGCTCGCGGAATTCTCCAAAATCTCACTGACTGTGTTTGGCTTACCCGTTCGGAACATGTGGGGCGGGCGGATGGTCGCCAGATGCGCCCGAGTGAGCCATTGGAGCACATCCACGGGCCAGATCCTCGTCGGTCCAGATATGCACTCGAGCCCCCAGCGATGATGAATATCAGAACGTTCCGACTGTGGTGGAGAGCGGCATCTGTCTCTCCTGGTCAGCATAAGTGTAGGCCATAGCTGAACATCCATGCAAACGTGGGTGCGGTATACTCACGCGTATACATACATACATGCAGTGCAGGCCTCGAGAATTGGAAATTGACCCCCAGCTCAGCACGCAGATGGACGCGGGTATGGCAAGATTGTTGATGTGGATCAGTCTACGCACTCCTCACGTTGTCGTGACTGTCCAGCAGCGGCAGTCAGGTGGCAGACTTAACAATCGCCTACTCACCTCCGTCCACAGCTGCCATTTACGTGGGTAACCTTATCTAATCGCTTGCTTGCCTTTCTAATGCCGCTCATTCGGGAGTAATACTGACGAATGAAGGCGCTGGTGTTAGTTAGGTGGGATGAGAGCAAACGCTCGAGACCGCGAGCATCTCATTGTGTGTGCTAGCTCTACTAGCCATCCTCTTGTGCTTTCGGCCTCGTCAGAAGCTATGATTGTGACTTGCACGCTACAGACTATGTCTCACAATGTGCTGTATGAACGTATCATCTTCACGACGTTGAGCATCTATATGGAGTGAGTCACTCCCGAAAAACGCCGATACAGAGTATGAAGAGCTAGCGTAGGAGATCCTACTCGAGATCGCGAGTGCTCTGGTCATGTGAACGCGCTCTATCAGTAGTTATCTCCTCACCTTGATGTCGTGTAATTTTCAACAACTTAGTGTTCACAGGCATGGTATGATACACCTCAATCGATGCCAGGGTAGGCGGCTAGTCAGCAGAGTGGTCACCATCAGCAGAGCCTGCCCATACTACCAAAAATCTTCGAAGCTGTGAGTAGAACTCTCTGCGCCGGCTCTTCAGTGCTTTCAAAGAGTCTCGCAGGCGGGAAACTCTCCTATGTGGGTGCTCGGCACCTAGAGGATAGCTTGCAGTTAGGGAAGCAAGGGGCCGCAGCTCTGGACAAATTCTGCGATCGTAGACAGCTTTCGCATGCATTCTTGGTGGTCCGTACCTTGCCCATGCATACCAACGCCGGCGCTTGAACGGTGCAACCACATCTCCCAGCCCGCCCTCAACAATGACCATACGCTCAACAAACTCGCTTTCAACCCGCGGAATGGACGAATATCTGCAGTCGTAGACAGCATTCAAGCGTACTGTTGATCGTCTAAAACAGGCTTATGATACTAACGCCGGCGCTTGACTGATGCAATCCCCATTCTTACCACGCATTCACCCTAAGCAATACGCTCGACAATCCCACGCTCAAGGCCCCTCCGCCGGCCTATGCGCCGCCGCAGCAGCCCCATGCGGATCATAATACACACTCGCCTCACCCTGCACATGTCCCCCGGGCCCCTGATACGCCGTATCATAGTACGGCTGCTGTTGCTGCAACGGCTGCTGCGACTCCGTCCGCTGATGCCCCGCCGCCGCTGGCTTGCCCATCGGCTCAAACTGCGTCTGCGGGTACACTTGTCCGTATGGCTGTGGTGCTACGTGCCCATACGGTTGCGGGGACGGTTGCAGCTCCACGGACCAAGGATCGTCGTCGTGTGCGTGGATGAGGGACTTCTTGTCTGACCGCCCGATGTTCTGGTATTTCCCTTTCTTGGTGATGGTGCGCCGGACGTGGATGTCGAGGATGATGGCGCAGACGGTGAAGATCCTGATGGTCAGCATCATTTGCACGGCCTTGTCCTTCGAGAGGGTGGCATGGAATGAACAAGGTGTGGACTCACCACGCCAGGAACGTGCACGCGAACAGCCCCTTGTAGACATGACACACGTATTGCCCGCCTCTGCCTTTTTGACCCCAGTTATCGCGGTCACACGCGTTGATGAGGGTGTGCCCGGCGAAGTAGCCCAGGCTGGCCCCGCCGGCTGTCCATGCGGCCAGGACGATGGAGTTGAGGAGGAGGCTGAGGAGGGGGCTGACGCCGAAGAAGCAGACGGCGAAGAATTTGAAGATGGAGAAGGTGAAGGTTACGAGGCCGGCTGCGAGGAGCTGTTGGTCGGTGGTCAGCTGGTGTCCTTGAATGGTCTTTTGGGTGGGGTTGTACTGGGGACGTACGATGATGAATGTGTATGGCACCGGCCATGTATGCGTTTCGTCGTTCTTGAGATGGTAGATGAAGTAGCACATCATCACAATCACTGCTGACGCGGAGCCGGAGCGAAAGAAGCTGATGATCATGCTGGGGATCACTGGGTAGTGGGAGGGTGCTTTCTTGAAGCGCGCCATGGTGTCGGTGGGTCGCTGGTCTTGCCCCTAGATGCTGCAATGTTAAGGAAGAGGAGGAGAAGGCAGCGAGGGCGAGAAAAGAGGGTCTCAGACCATTGGCAGCGTGGCAGCTTATCGGCCCCGTAGGACACGACTAGAGACAGGCACACAAGGCGGCGTGGGTGAGAGGTTTGAGCGGTTCGCACCTTTGGCCCCATTCAACCGCCAATACGGGCCTGCATTAGTCCCTTCTCGGGCCCGTAGTCTCGAAAGGATCAAGGCCAGTAGGGGCGCCTGGGCCCGACAAAGTAATACGTCCATCACGTATGTTGTCAAACAGCTCGCAGGAGAATGTAGATGCGTACCACGAGTGTGTGACCAATGGACAATTCGCCAACGCGCAGCAGTATATACACACAACATACCTCTACAGCCTCGCCAGACCTGCAACCTCACCCGGCGCATGATAGTTCGGCACCTTCATGTCCAACGCCGCGCCCGAGTACCCCAAGTCTTCCGCTGTCAGCACTGCCGCCTTCTCTGCAATCAACAATGCAGTCGAGTACGTGTTGCAGCCAACATTGTCCGGGCAGATGGACAGATCCGCTACCTTCAAGCCCTTCACGCCGTGGACGTTGAGACGCTCATCCAACACACCATGCTTCGTGGTCTTGTTGCCCTCCTTCGGCGCCATGGAGCACGTACCCAGGCTGTGCCAGGTGGTCTCGCAGTGTCGCTTGACCCAGTCGATCACAGCTTCGATGTCCTGGTTGCTATATTCGAGGTCCTCATACACGGTCTGCTTGTTACTGTTGAGCCAATTGACATTGCGAGGCTCAGGCGTTTTCAATGGCATCGACCACGAGCCGTGCTGGATGCCGGCTGAGATGTGGTTCGGCCCCGCATACGCGTTTGTCGTCTGCAAGTCCATGTCCATAGCCCGCGCCGGTGAGTCGTAGGCGTAGTACGGATGCATGCCAGTCACTTCACCAGCGTACGCGTCCATGCGGCGGGCGGTCTCACGGGACTTGATGTAGCCCCAAACCATGGGTGCCATATCGCGCTTATCGTTCATAAATCCAGCATCGAAGTCTGGCGGCGCATACGGGTCCGGCGACGTGATGTGAGTGGAGCCACGAGAGAACGGGTACTCCAGGAAGTGAAACATGGTGAAGAACTTGCCATGAGGCATAAGCATGTGGTCGCCGAACCAGCCCGCGATGACTGAGTAGTGCATGACGGGTTTGTCAGGCTTCTCCTTGAAATAGCTGTCCCAACCCGAGCGAAACTCTGGGCACGGCCAGCTGTCCATTCTGTTCAATTCGCTCTCATCAGGACGCACCTTGACGCCGGCGTCGATGCCGTTGGTGGCCAGTGGTCCAGTGCCGTTGGTGTTCCATTGGTTGTATACCTTCTCCTGGGCAACCGGATCGCCACGGATAAAGTCGTCGAAAGACTCGATGTGTGGCTTCGCTCTGTACGTCGAGAATGTCAGGTAATGGTCCTGGAAGTTCAGGCCAACACCTGGAAGATCGACCTTCGGCTCCACGCCGGCCTGGCGCAACTTCTCGGGATCACCGATACCTGACCGCTGGAGAATGAGCGGCGAGCTGAGCGTGCCGCCAGAGACGATGATCTGTTTACGGGCCTTATAGATTTTAGGCTTGAGTTCTCCAGGAGCGAGGGGCTTTGTCGGAACGGTCTTCACACCGACCGCGCGGTCACCATCGAAAATGATCTTGTCAGCCTTCGTATTGCAGACCAGATGCAGATTCTGGTGGTGTGCACGCGTTGAGTGGATGTAAGCATGTGCCGAGTCTGATCGACGGCCAGTATCACGGTTGATCCACTTGAGCCAGTGCTCCGCGCCATGACCAGTGACGAGATCCTGCAGGTCGTCCGTGACCGGGATGTCCTGACTCTCGGCCGCGCGAAGGAAGTCCTGGCAGACTGGATAAGTGTAGTTGCCGAAAGAGACCTTGATCGGACCTTCGAAGCCGTGGATGTCACGGTTTTGTGAAGCTCGCTGGTAAGTCTCGTGCTTCTTCATGAGTGGTAGAAGCTCTTTCGTGGTCCAGCCCTTGGCCAAGAAGTCGTCATAGTCAGACGCGGAAGCTCGAGTGTACATCTGCGAGCTCTGTGAGTGGAAGTCGATTATACGTATGATCGCAGACATACCATGAAGTTGATCGATGAACCACCACCCAGAATGTGAGCACAAGGGACAATGGCTTTCCGGCCACCAAGCCATTCCGATGGACGAGACTCGTAGAAAGTCGCCGTCTTGCTGTCCAGTTTCATGTTCTTGGGGTAGATGCCAGGTCGGTACACCCATGGGTTGTTCAAGTTGTTCTCGCCGGCTGTCTCACGATCAGTCCAGAGTACAGACTTTGAAGGTTGCAAAGCTGAAGACCTTCAATAAGCATCACTTGGAGGTTCTGGTGATCCAGGTTGGCCAGTCGGCCTGCTACAGCACATCCTGCCGAGCCTCCACCGACCACGATGATATCCTTCAAGTTTGTCAGGATACGACGTTCAACATTTTCGTTGGCATCGAAACCAGACTTACGACTTCGTCCGGGATGGTCATCTTGTACACAGTCTAGGTATGAACGATATCAAAGAACGACCTTACTTTGTGAGGTCACTTAAAGCCGTCCAGCAGCTGATGAGAAGAGATCAAGGATGTGACAGCAAGGGCTTGAGTATTTCAGATGGTCGCTGTTCTCCGCACCAACTTGCCGGCGCAAAGGAAGCTGGATGTGGATCTCTCGCTGCATTAGGGCTCCAAAAGCGTTCTGCATGCGCACTCGGAAGGCTTGAAACAGAGGAGCAGCCCCGCTTCAAGATGCGGCATCCGCGAGCAAAATGCAGGAAGATCACCAGGGCCACCACAAAGAGGCGGCAAGAAAGCTCCAGACACGAGTCGGTTCGGCGTCAACTTGCAGGTTGCTAAGCCTATGTCTCGCGTCCGCTGAGGCAAGATCCAATAGCAGAATGGCCGAGGTCCTCTTCCCCACGTTGTGCTGTCTATAAATGGAGGCTTGAAAAGCTTGGCCTTCTGTACCATGCCCATTAGCAAAGCTGCGGGAGGCATGCCAGATATGAGGAGAGCGCGACTTGAAGCTGTCCTCAGCGACGTACAGTGCGTTCCGCTGCTCAACACTTCGATCACAATCACCTCGACGTCCTCTTCGAAACACCGTTATGGGTGATTGTCCCGTTCTGTGAAGTCTGTCATGATCTCGCTGAGTCGTCGTTCCCTATCGATTTACGACTGGCGCGGCATCTGCACACCTCGAGTTTCCGCCTGCCGCGAAGGGCAAGTGCGGGGTGCTGCTGCGGAGGTTTGCAGCGCGGAGTGGGATATTGACCACTTGTTTGGGGTCGATCGAGGAGAACCCCTGCAAAAGGGGCCGGGGGCAGAAGTGGGGTTGTCGACCATCCTCAAGAGCCACACTCGCTTCTAGGCGCATTTTGATGCTGCTCATCGAGATGGTGAAATACATGCGAGAGGTATATTACCACAAACACGCTGGTACGCCGTAAAAGGAAGCACAAACCGCTCGAAGGAGCGTTGAAGAGCTGTCAGGAGGCGTTTAAAAGCTTCAATCTAATGCAGGGATCCGCGCATCCCCACAATCCGCCATCCCTGTTTCGTCTCTAGCTCTTCAGAGTGGTTCCCGAGTGTTGTCAGGCGGGGCAGGACGGTGAAAGAACATTGGCCGCTTGTTGCAGTGCCAGAGGGGTCCTGAGGTGGGAGGGCAGCTGTTGACTCGAGAAGGCCAGACGCTCTGCGGGGAAGCTCTGGACACGCGTGCGCACAACAATCGAGAGGCGTGTGCCCGATGCTTGAAAGCGCGGTATGGCTAAATTGATCATTGACAGAGGAGGGCTTTGTTGAATGAAGATTTCGCCAAGCGTGGAAGATTGCGCCCTAACCAGAGGAATGCGATGGCGAGGGCTTTCGGAGCTCCGTGATCGCAGCTTGCCCTCAGTGATCGAAATGGATTCCCAGTAATTGCTGCTTGCTTGCTCCTCATCTCCTACGGCTTAAGCAACGCCCCAGTCTTTTAAGGGCAGTGCTGGATAGACAGCAACAGCAAGCTCCACATCAACCACCTTCGAAAAAGCTTGCCACCAATGGCATATACGTGTGGTCAAAAGGATGCTCCCTGGGTTCAAGTTGCTGCGTTTCCGTACAGTGCCTTGTTTCCGAGGGTTTGTCTTCATACAGACGGGCCTGCTCCCTTATCCAGTCGTGGTCTACATCCATCGACGTGCACGCCTAATCTTGTAGCTGTCCACAAACACACGCTCCTTTACTTGCCATTGGCGTTTAGCAGAGTAGCTGGCTGATCCTCGTCAACGCCAAGTAAGTCAAGATAAGTTGCTGATCCTTCGATGAACTCAACCGACGACCATGAGAGCACATACTTGGGGTTGGGGAGCCTGCAAACTCTTTCGATCTCTACTGCGCCAGGCAGTCGACGCTCGTATTGCCCCCTTTGAAGTTAGAAGGATTGTATGTAGATGCTCGACAATCCCGAACGCAAAGCCGGCGACCTGTTGAACATGCACAGTACGCCGTCTGACCTGGGAAATTGACATGACATTGTCACTGGCACGGTAGCAGGGAACTTACATTGTCTTGCACGCCGGTGAATTGACTCTCACTTACAGGAAGTCTTATGTCTTTCTCTGTCACTTGTACGCCTCCATTTGTGCATGCTCAGTGGTGACGATAAAACTTCGATCTCTTGATTCAAGTCGTCACTGAATAATGTGAGCGTTCTTCGAACCGGTAGTTCTTCATCTTGCCCAATAGATATGGGGTTACACAAGTATAATAAAGCAAAGAGAGATGGCGGTCAAGTGAAATATAATGAAAGAGAGGGGTTCTTCGGTACTTGATATTCCATACTAGAAGGACTTAGACGTGATCTGTAAGGTGTGCAATAGCCTACAATAAATGAGAGATGGAGACGTCACGATATCGGTTTGAAAGCAAAGAACAAGTCTCTTAGGGTTGCAAACCTGTACCTCGGGGTAAATGGAGAACAAATGTCTTGGCAAAGTGACGCCACTGATCGGTGCATACTAAGCGTTCTAACAAGTAGCCCGACAACTTCCCTTCAGCCAACCATCTATTGAATTACGAGTCCTGCACACACACCTTGTCTCAAACACTCATACGTCTTGCACTCATCATGGCCGACATGATTGATCCAACCCAGACCCATCCCTACTCCTGCAACTCATGCCTCGTCGCCTTCAAATCGTCTGACCTCCAGCGAGGACATATGCAGTCCGACTGGCATCGCTACAATCTGAAGAGAAGAGTAGCTTCCCTACCTCCACTATCCTCCGATATCTTCACGGAAAAGGTCCTGGCCAACCAAGCAACCGCTGCAGCAACAGCAGCCAAAGCTCGGTTCGAAAAGCTGTGTCCCGCCTGCAACAAAACATACTTCAGCGAAAATGCCTTTCGAAATCACCTTGGAAGTCAGAAACACCGGCAGCAAGTTGCAAGGATGCAGAAGGATGGTGGCGACACCGACGCTACAGGCAAGGAAGACGAAACCAACAGCATGATGAGCTCTGCTTTCTCGTTAGGCGATCCTGTCGACACGAAGAGTACCGTCACAGAAGACTCCCTAGCCGAGCAAGAGTTTTCTGAAGTCGTGGATGGTATCAAGAAAGCAGAGCTCAGGGACAAGTCGCCCGTCGCTCGTCGACCGACACGTCCTCATCACAGCTCCTTCCAGGACAAGCCTGCGCACCCGCTGTCGCCCACAGACGATGAAATGGAAGACGAAGTTGACGATGCAGACGCCAAAGCACCAGGAGACGACCCTGCGACATTACAGAAATGCCTCTTCTGTAGCCAACAATCCACCGACCTTTCCGCCAACATTGCCCACATGCGCAGCAAACACGGCCTCTTCATCCCCGAACAATCATACTTGACGGACCTCGAAGGTCTCATTTATTGGCTGCATGACCGCGTTGCTGTCCTCCACGAATGCCTCTACTGCGGCATCGTCAAACATACCACCGCTGGCATCCAGACACATATGCGCGACAAGGGACACTGTATGATCGCTTTCGAGTCGGAGGAACAGATGATAGAAGTTGGCCAATTCTACGATTTCAGTAGCACATATTCAGACGACGAATCAGAGTTTGACGACGAGATGGAAGACGCGCCCTCTCGCAGGCCTCGCCTCGGCACCCACCGCAAAGCAGAGACCGTAGCAGTCGATGGCGACGAGGCGATGGCGGATGGCGAGGACGAGGACTGGGAAGATGACGAGTCGGATGATACAGAAGGCGGTGGCGCCGCGTTAAATGGCGATGCGGCTCCCAAGCGGAAAGAGAAGAGGCGGCATAAGACAGCACAAGCACAACAAGTCTATCATGACGAGGAGGGCTTGCATCTACCCTCTGGCCGTCTGGCAGGCCACAGATCGCTCGCACGCTACTTCAGACAGAATCTGCACAGCTATCCCACACCAGAAGAGCGCGTCTCGAGGCGTGCGATCGCTGACGCAGCCGCCAATCGTGATGACGATACCGAGAGTACAGGCATAAGCGGAGCACTCACGCCCACAGGTCCGCGCGGTCGTCCTGAGAACGCTGTCGTGAGCCGTGCGAACGGAGGTCTGGGCATGGTCGGCGTCAGTGCGACAAAGAGAGAAGAGGTCGCGAAGAAAGAGAAAGCAGACAGGAAGAGAGCGATGAGGCAGCAAAATCGGTACCAAGCGGGTAATGAGAAGAGGGCGAACTACCAAACGCACTTCAGAGATCCGCTGTTGCAGTAGTTGGATCTCCGTATGGTAGGTAGTCGTGAATACAGACCTGAATACACTTCACAGCCAAGTCAGCTACCTGTCTATTTCCTGACGTTGGAATGGTAACGCGACACGATTAAGCATGTGCGCGGTTCTTATGACTGAAGTACCGTGGGTCGGAAAACGATCGATCAAGGCAGTGCTTCGTCACAGCAGTGTTCATGGCGCGCACAACACCAAGGTCTCTAGCAACTTTCGCCAGCGAAGCAGAACGCATGCTCACATCCATCACGATACCTGTAATCAACACATGACGAATACTGTAATACATCCGACCCCGTGTTCCTACTCAGCCAGTCATCTCTCAAAGCCTGCGCTGCCTAGAGCAACCTGCCCTTGCAATTTGACTTGAATGGGTAGATCAACTTTCTGATATGTGAATTTGCTACAAGGAAGCAATATCAGTCGAAAGCACCTACGATCACAAAGCGGTTTGAAGGCGCCGAGGCAAGCACGCACACCAGGCTGCAGACACAAAAAAGGCGATCCTGCCGTCGTCAATTGCTGGCGCTGACGAGATACCAAGCTACAACCATCCTGCTCAGCTTGACGATACGCTCGCGAGGTCAGCCATCAAATCTGGAACGGACCCAAGTAAAGCCGTTGAAGCATTTACCTGGTACGGCTTTGGTGTACCAGACCAGAGATGAGGTCTGGATCGGATGCAGCGGGTGCTGGGCTTCTTGGCGATATTTTGAGCCTTGGGACGGTGGAAGGGATTCCGGATGTCGCGCTAGCTGTGGAAAAGGAGGTGTGGTCGAGACTTGTTGGATGGGACGAATTCAGAAGAGCTTTGGGGAGTGGTATGATCGTACTGCTATTAGGACTGATAGACCAACGCGCGGGAGCTCAGAAGAATGTTGGTTTGACATACTGGCATTTATTGCTTTTTGCTTGCTACTTGAGCCAGGACAATCGTACAAGATCCCTATCATACGATCAAAATCAGATGTTGCGGTGTTGCGATAAATCGACAAAAGCCTCCCACATTGATGTTGTACAGTAACCCCATATATTCTTGGATGTCACCTTCACTCAGCCCACCATTCTCGATACTAATATAGTTCATAACGTCATTCACATCTTCATCATCAATGAGCCGTCCCAATGAAGCCCATATCCCTTGACTCCTGTTCTGTCAATATAGGCAAAGCGTGCGCGTCAGGATCGAAGCCCCCTTTGCCTTCTGTGCCGTCATAGCTACCGCTCGCAGTCACACTAGCAGTGTACCCGCTCGCGTGATCGCTCAGCCATGTCCCTCCCTTTTCTTCTGGGAAGCGGCCCGGTGTGAATTGTTGCTTAAAACTAAGCGACGTCGGCGAGATGGGATGGCTATTCAGCGCTCGTCGAGCTTGTTGTCGCCGCTGCGCCTCGAAGTCAGGCTCACGACGATTGTCATTGCCGTAGATGGAACAGTCAGCCTCGGTGATCCTGCGCGCGTGCTCGATGGGCGTCTCGCGGCCGTCCGTCTGTTGGCTGGACACATTTTCAACATGCTTGAGAGGGATGGGGCGGCCATGTCGGTCATCTTCGTGGATGTCGCCGTTCTCGACGTTGCTGGGCGTGCGTTGCCAGGCCCAGGCGTTGTTTTGCGACATTCGCCGGTTGCCTTTGCCGGAAATCCAGTTGATGCCGGCAGACATGCGGGAGGGGCCTCGGCGTGAGTCTTCGCCGGCGGATCGGCCGTAGTAATGAGACCTTACAGATTGGAGGTGGCGCTGTACAAACACTTTGAGTGCCGGCAGGCTACCAACAATGGTACCGAGGAGTACTTCGATGGCTGTCCAAAGCCAAGCGTCGTTCCCTGCCCAAGTAACATCGTACGTTTCGTTGAAAATCTGATGTACGTAAACGATGCGCAGGAGGCCCGCAACGCAGAGAAAGAAGCCCACGGCGAAGACTGCCGCCATAGCCAACTTCTGCCGAAAGGGTATATCCATTCGTACGAACATAATGGTTGGCAAACCAGCAACAAGGAAATCTTGCACCACTGATGCGATCGATGCTGCCATGAGCGTTGTGTAGTCGCTAGTGCAGGTGTGCTTGTGGGTATGGGACCAGACAATGTTGACTTGCAGCCAGTACGCGTTGAATGGCCTGCACTGGAAGAAGAGCGTGAATGTGAAGGTGATCATGAAGGCGATGACGGAGGCTATCAGGGCGTATATGATCGACGTTCCGATCTTGGACAATATACCCTTGCCGAGCCGTCTGTAGAAGAAAAGGATACTAATCTTGATGAAGCCAACGGCATAAAGATATAGGAGTTCGAGCGCAAATGTGATCTGTTTCCAATGGTCAGTACTTGAGCATATCCATCATGAAAGCTATACGCATCAGCGGCGTACCTTGCGGGTTTCGTACAAGCCACTGGGATAGGGTATATCATAGACGTGGCGGTCGAAGTAGTATACTTTGGATGCTATGTAAAGTCAATTGGCGTACGTCTCAAGGCATTGAGGGAGAAGGCCATACCAAGGCAGATCGCAACGGCCATACCAATGGAGATGATCTGCAGCATCGTTAGCGAGAATGATCACACTATCTTTATCGACTCGGAGTACTCAACGTACCGTCGCGACGATCATGAGGGTATCGTCGATGCCAAAGTTCTTCGTCACCACTAGGCGCGTATATAGTCGCAGGCCCACAATCAAGATCGAGAAGAAGCTCAAGATGGAACATGCTATGACAAGGTTCCATCCTCGCGTCTCTGGGTTTATATAATTCGGTTTGGGCCAGCTTGCTAAGACCTCTGGAGGAGGACTAATCCCACCGGGCATCGTACTTGCAACAAGAGTGGACTAAAGATTGTGCTAACTTGCCCGTCCTGGCGGACAATCGCATGCTCAAGAGAAAAGCATGCAGATGTTGCACCTCGGGATCCGTCCGATTGCGGAGGAGTTGGATTTGTTGATACCCCTGGTCGATGGTAGAGGACAGATGTTCGTTCTTGTTGATGATGAAAGATGGGTGTTCGTCGCGCTTCGCAGAGAGTTGACCAGTGAGATGCTGACAATCAAGGTTGAATTGTAGGAGTATGCAGGCACACGATCTGAGATGGAGGGGATGGTTATGGATGGGGCAGCGGGTCGTTCCAGTAATAGCAGATATTAGTATGTTGGTCGAGGCGTGCACTGCGTGCAGGGGTCATCAACGTGCAATAGAGATGACGCCAAAGCCACGCGCGAGGGACGCTACGCGAGAGGTTCCGACGTTGATTTGGTACTGGCGCAAAGCCTGACTTTGTTGCTCCTGTTCTGTTTCAACGGCCGGCTTGATAAGCCCCAGAAGCAGCCAAAACATGGGCGAGCTTAAAGTGTCAAAAGCGTGCGAGGGTTGGAAGGAAAAGCGGCTGAGAGATTGCGGGGACCAGTTTGGAATAGTTTGATGATCTCGAGGATGGCAGGATTCCGCAGACTGGGTTCTGAACTTCTGGCACAAACGCCCCTCAAGACGCACCCACAATCCCAGCAATTGGCTTTTGCCGAGAAGCATGTGGAAAAGACAACAACGTGGCATGTTGAACTCTCGCAGTTTAAGCGGCATCCGGGCCCAGATAGCGTCTACTTTTCCAAGCGTGGCCTTCTCAGGCGTCCGTCTTCCCCGAGGTGCACATCGATCTCCCATTGGCAAACCTGGAGCTCGGTATGCTACCTCGCTAGCGCTGACATCGTCATGACTGGTTGCTGTTCTGGGCCGAACTGAATCGCCATCTTATCGTCTTCAATCGTTGGAGCAGATTCCGAAAGGTGGACCGAAACAGGTCATTGACCATGACTGTGGCTGTCACGCTTTCGAAAGTGACTTTCGCCCATGGCGTTTGTGCTCTGCCTTGTTGCATGCAGCTTTCGAGCTTCACAGCTTTCCCATTGCTAATGTTCGTCTGATGTTCGTCACACAGAAGGACCTTCCCCAAAACGACATGGATGTCACATTGCTGCGTTTCAACCCCACGGGTTATGCGACACCACGGTCCATCACCCCCACAGTATGCATCGTGCCTTTTTATTATGCATACTGTGCATGTCTGGATAGGTTGCCGCCCGCAAAGCGCGCGTCACAATAATATAAGCACCTGAGATGCTGGGCTATTAGACGACTGTGAGTCCAGGTGTCGAACGTATGCGTAGGAATATCTTGGGAGTCGGAATAGTCGTGCAGATGCCGAAGAGCTGGCATGGCTGACCCTCCTTAAAATTTCGAGATTTCCTATCCTGCACAAAGGCTCTGCTGATTGGCGCTGAGAAAGGGCCGGCAACCTATCCAGACATGCACAGTAGCGTGTCATCGCTTATTACTAATCCGTTGTGCCTTCCTCCTCGACGCGGTATCCTTTCGCGATGCCATGTCTGCCTCGCTCCATAGAAGCGCCTTCAACGGCTTGCGCATTCACATCTGGAGGCCCAAAATCACTGCCCAATCCTTGCCAAGTTCGATGATGAGCAAGGTACTCCGCGGCCGGAGAGATATGCTCAGAGTTTGTGAGCTCCCCTCTTGCGCGCCGAGTGAGTGCTTGTGAGCCTGACTCGCGAGCCGGAAGCGCATTGTTGTTCCCGAATGCCGGCCTCCCCGTGGGACGAGTATGAGACACGTATTGACCTGTACGAAGGTCGAACTCAGGAGGAGCGCTTTCTTCCTCCGTAGAAGAATCGTCTGATTCGCGCGGCTCTTGAAAATCATCCTTGCGTTGTGATAAGCTCGATGCAGCCCTATCCGTTGTGCTATGAGCATCACCAGGATCCAGGATCTCTTGAAAGTTGCTTGACCACTTCCCTGTCCACAAGCGATCGCTGTCCCTTTGCAGAGCAAGATCTAATTCAAAGGGCGTAATGATGGGCTTCCAGAAGTCTTTGGCCTCAAAGAGACTGCTTTCCCAGCACCCAATGACCACCCAACCCCCGACTTCGCTGAAGTTCGCGATCTTGGCTGCATTGACTTTGCCCACCACGAACGTGTAACTTTTCTTACCAGCTGCAGCAATGGCGCTCTTCACATGTTTCAGGATCTGCATGTAGTTGCGCACAGACAAGGTGTTGATGAGAATGCCGAATATGGACACGGTTGACAGCGAGGTAAGCAATGCATAACGGCGTTTAAGCGCCGATGTAGTGGTCGCATCCAGCGCTTGCGGCGGGGTAGACGCTGTTGAGTCGGTGGGAAAGAAGCTGATGGCCCGCACCCTGGAGGTGAGTGTTAGCAGGAGGGAAGGCGTAGGTTCTGAGATGTGGAAGAGTGACCACTCCTGCAACGAGGTGTTCGGAGGAATGGTCCGATTTGATAATGGCGATCCCGCATCCTGCATCACCTTCGCGACAAAAAGCTTGTGATATCCCAGACCCTGCAAGTTCTGGAAGATCTCCTCAAGACAGAAGTGGTATGGCAGATCAGCCATGAGAATGACTTGCTCCTCATGATCCCTGTACTTCTGGCTGAACGCTTCAACCACGGCACCTTGAGAGATGGGCTGTTGGGTGTAGCAGTAAATGACTGGCAATCTCGCGGTAGGAGACAGACACGCTCGGCCATAATGCACCACGACATCGGCATCAGAATGCTCCGCAGCCACCTCATCGACGCAACATGCGCCATACGAGGTGTCTGCGAGAATGAAGATCTTTGCGCCTCTGGTGGGGGCAGCTGCAGGAACGCTGACGATCTGCCTAGGTTCCGGTGCACCCCGCGTCTGGGGTACTGCTTGTGTTCTTTCTGTGTCACCATCAGATGCTGGTCCGGGGTACATGGAATCGTGCTGTGGCTGGAGGCGGTGCAAGAGGGCTTTTGATACTCGTGGGGCGTCTACCAACAGATGGTCTGGAAACTGGAGAGCAATACGGGTCCATTGGCCCTGAAGGATTTCCCTTGCAACTCGATCTGTCTCGTAGATTGCAGCGATGTCTTCATCGCTCTTTGTCGGGACATTGCCCTGTGCAACTGGAACAGACTCTTCGAATATTCTAGTGTCGGGCGTGCTTAACACGGGAGGCGCCTCTATGACTGGCAAAGACGTGATGCTGGACATCTCGGGATGAACGTAGGATCTGTTGGAGAGTTCTATTCATTGCCTTCTTTGCTTCATCCAGAGCGCTGGGAAGTCGGATATGTTGGATTGGAAGGGCCTTGACGAATATTCACGATATTGTGGATGTCATGCGCCACCTAGGTATCTCAAGATTCCGACGCAGCGGGGTGATGTACACGAATACTGATAGTCAAGAGGAAGAACAGGCTAGCAATCATCAGAGCGTCGTTCATTAATTCACCGTGTTTCTCTTCAGACACACTGTGCATGTCAGGTTAAGTTGCCGGCCGCAAAGCTGGTCGTCACACTCGGGACGCCCGCAATCACTGGCTATATAGCACATGCGCCAGGATATCGAGCGCATACGCAGGAGCGGTTAATGGTTCAGGATCGTCTTCGAGATGCCGAAGGGCTGACGTGGTCGACTCTTTCCAAGATCGTAGAAATTATTCACCCTATGCAGAAGCTCTGTTGACGGTAATTGCTTCTGACAACAGGCTGTAAGCCGGTTCGTAGGGTGCGTATTGTTGAGTTGAGTAAGGATGGTGGCCAGTTTGGTGTCATATTTATCGCCCGTCGGTCGTGACTGCCAACGAGGCCTTGGACTTGATGGTTTAGCAGGGTGTGCCAAAAAGCCCGTTTTTGCCAGTTGGCGTCCATACTCTTCACCATTTTGATTCGTAAGAGCAAACGAGCTCAGTATCAATACTGTTATTTTGGGACTTTGTGGATACAACCAAACTTTTTAAATCGTTCAGACCCGATCATACTATCATGGAAGCATCAAGATGGGCGACAACATCGACGACCGTAGGTACTTTGCTTCAGCCAGGTTCCTCTGTTTTGACCACGCTGATGCGGAAGGATGGCTAAGGATGCGCACACGAAAGACAAAACCATGTCATCAGATACTTCGCAAGCTTCACATACAACCGGCACAGCTTCACGCACGACCGATGTTCCAGATATGGGCGCCTTCGCGCAGACCAGACCACCCGACGACTTGTTCAGTGACGACTTCACACCCCTCGCAGAACCCTTAGTAGAGGTCGCAAACCCTCATAGTACTTCAGATCCAACGGAGCCATCGCTGGGATTTTCAGTACAGTCGCAGCAGCAGCCAAAACCCCACCGTAAACACCAGTCCTCCAGGAATAATCCAAAACAGCCTACAAATACTCCAAACACAGCCCTGTCTCCCAGCGATACTACAGAAACTACTTCACCTAATACGCCAAAAGGAGGGTTGCCAACTCAACCTGTCCGCGGCGATCGATCGGCAACCGGCGGTCCTGCGAAATCAAAGCTTACAGAAGATGAGCTGAATGCGAAGATGAAGGCTATGAAGGTCAAGAACTCTGCGCTCGAAGAAGCGCATGCTCGATCGCAAGCAGATGAGCAATCGTTCCAAGCTAGTGAAGCCGCAGTGAAACAGCGACAGAAGCAAGATCGTGTAAATCGTCAAGCAATGCTTTCTGAGAGAGAAAAGAATGCACAGCGAAAGATGCAGGCCCAGCAAGGGCGGGATTGGGACACTTCGAAAGAGGAGGCTGATATCGTGGAAAGGCCCCACAGACGACCAATGCGAGGTGCTTATGGTGGGGTCACGCGGGACACGACGACTGTGGCCCAGACTGCATCGGGCTATGCGGAAGAAGAGCCACAAGCCAGTGTTCCCTTTTCAAGCCGTGGTGGCGATAGAGGCAGGGGTAATCGTGGACGAGGAAAAGGAGCCGTTCGGGGTGGTATCGGTGGGAACAAACAATCAGGAAGTGACTCTCACCCCCAGTCCGTCCCAAGCTCAGGCGACTTCCCTGCGCTGAGCGATTCAATCTCTGGGACTGGAGCCAAGCCGTCAGAATCGAAGATTGATACGACAGTAGGCAACGCAAAGCCATCGTCAAATCGTAAAGAATCCTACAATGTTGCTACGACGCCAGCGGAGAAGAAGTCTTGGGCGGACCAGATGGACGAGACGCAGAGTCCAGCTTGGGAGTCCAACGCACGAGAACAAAAAGCGCCCAAGGGCGGATGGTAGAGAGCGCTGCTGCGTATGTTGCTCATCCGACGTTCTTTGGAATTTTCAAATACGCTGTACAGGCATGGCATACAGGAATGATACCCCATCGTTAGAGAATCGCACCAGCTTGTCGATGATGCGCGTGGATCTAGGGCGCTCATGCAGCTGCGAGGAAGCCTTCAACAAATCACCCTGCTTCTTTCTGGTGGTGTTATCTAAGTATGGGATGACAACGCTTGCGAAAGCTGATCACCAACGCATCCAGTGGCATCGCAGACGTCCTCCTCGAAAGCCCGGCAACTCGAACACGAGATGAAAGCCGATTTGGGTCGGCCACATGGCGGCGGGCTCACCCGCTTGCCCCTGCATCTGAGATCGCCACTAAACCCGTTCCTGTCTCAAACCTCGAAAACCGTCCGATCCATGACTTCATTTCCTCAATATCTCCTATCAGCTCGGGGCTTGATCTAAGAACTAATCATCTCTAGCGTAGAGTAAACCTGAAATCGTCTCGGGTGAAGATGCGATGAATAATGTATTTCGCTTTGTATCCTCTGCGTAGTGCCCTGGTTTGGCGTCGTGACAATTGCAGCGCTCATCTTCTCTTGTACAAATATGTCTGAAGGTAAGGAGAGTAAAAAGCAGCAAGATCCTTGTTGCGAAGTTGTTCAATTCAGTCTCCACACAGAAAAGGACGAAGATGGTGGCGCGGAGCTACTTGTTAGAGCAAAGGGGAATTGGCTTTACCTATCTTTGAACCCGCAAGATCTGGCCAGCAAGCACACCTCGAAAGCTTCCTCTCTGTTGCGGCAGCAGTATGTAGAACTGAAAGACGCAGCTGTCGCCGCACAGAGTAGCAACGAAGCGGAAGCGATAGGCAGAGCTCACGATGACGCTCACGACGAAAACGCAGAGCCCGCAAAGAAAAAAAGAAGGATAAGCGAATCACGCGACAGTGGCTACAGCAGCGACCGAGATCAGAGCGCCGGCAACAATCAACAGCGAGACGGGGAAGAAGACGCACTACACGACGACCCCGAACGCTCCCTGCAGAATTGGATGCTAGCTGCTATGGCTCCTCAGTTCAGCAAGCTCCCAGACACGCCCTCAATATCTACCAAAGAGCACCCGGTCACCCTCACGCAGTGGTTCAACGCACCCCTCCACTTCTACACCCTCCGCTCACGCTCCTCAAACCCAACGGAACTCGAAGCACACGAGCACTCCGACCTCGACCATAAACAATTTCGCAATCGCAATCTCCAGAATACACTCAATATCCCCAAGAATCTGCGCAACGCCGCACCCTGGTACACACCCGACGACATCCTCGTGCTCGACCAGACAGCGGACATCCATATGCCGATCCATCCCACGCTCGTCCGACTGCAACCTCGCGACTCATCAACCACCTCCGCCACTAATGCCTCAGAACCGACAGCAAACACCCTCGAACCCACCCACTTCCTCAAACTCGTCCCCACCGGCACCGGCACCCGCCACAGCATCGAGCGCGAGCTCGGCATTCTACGGCGGCTTGAACAGCTCACCTCCCCCAACGCGCAAGCCCGCAAGACCCTGCGGTATCCCTCCCTCGCCGGCCTGGTCGCGCCCCCCTCCATTCCCGGCTCCCACGCCGTTATCCTTGGTTTCCTCCTCGACCTCATCCCCTCGCCCACTCCCCTCACACATAAGTTCGACAGCTCAATACCCGAGGCCAAGCGCGAGGACTGGGCCAGGCAGACGCATGATATGGTGAAATGTCTGCATGACAACGGGATTACATGGGGTGATGCAAAGGCTGATAATTTCCTGGTGGACGGGACGGACGAGGAGAGGCTGTGGATGATTGATTTTGGAGGCGGGTTCACCGAGGGGTGGGTGCAGGAGGGGCGGTGTGAGACGAAGGAGGGCGATCGGGAGGGGGTGGAGAAGATTGGGAATGCGGTGAGGGACCCGGAGGGAGCGACCTATGATCCGGGGGAGGTTGGTGATGGGAAAGATGGTGTGGAAGACGGGAGTGAAGAGGAAGGGGACCGAGAGGGTGGTGAGCAAGAGACGGAGACTGGGAGAAAGAGGAAGAGGTGAGATTTGATGCCAGTTCGACGGCATTGGCTAAGCGTAAATATATCGAGTATTTGGAGGGCTCTGTTGCACACTGTACAATTTAGATTTGCTTTTGGCATTATGTATATACGTAAGAATAGCACATACATATACAAGACTTATGGTACCAGTATACCTTCGCTTACGCTTCTTGCCCATTTTACGGCTCTTAGATCTACGGCCATCCACCACAGGTCTCCCGCCCACACTGCGACTCCTGCTGTTAAACTCAAGCAGACCAGGTATTCGATTGGGCCAATCGCTTCCTCACTCTCACCATGTAGTATCCCCATCACCCCGAAGCCGACCGTATGTATCACCGGCCCGTGCATCAAATACAAGCCGTAGCTTATCCGCCCCAAATACTGTATCACACCCGTCTCCAGCGGCTTCTTCAGCGCCGGAGAAGTCGAGATCGTAGCGAAGAGTATTCCACCGCCCAGACATTGCCAAAAGCGAAAATCCTGTCCGAACCAGGGTGGACTGACGTATGACAAATAGCGGTATAGAGGTGTCTTATCTGCCAACTCTTCCGGGTATGACAATATCAATAGGCTCAGCATGACCAGCAGCGGCGTTTCTGGCGGCGAGGAACCACTGCTGCTTTCGGTGTCGGCCCTTGCACTATTCTCTTCCATATTCGAGGTCGCCAGATTCCACTCTGCTACACCAGCGCCAGTCCAGAAGAGGCACATCTGCCAGTTCCCTCCATCCACCGCCCACGCCACAAGACCCGCCCAATACCACAGGCGCGCCTTCGCAGTCATGAAGACGCATGGAACGAGACTACCGAACAATAGAAAGCTACTACGCAGCTCTACGGGGATCGTCCACATGTGTTGATCATAGTCGAAGTTCCCACCAAAGAAGTTTTCCCACAGCGCGTTGTGCACCAGTTCGCTCAGCTCGGTGTAGACGTGCCAGAGCTGCGCTAAGATATTCGGCTTCGTCTCGACGTGGTTCTCTTGCGGTTGGATGGGGTAGATGTGCTTGTTTTCAGCGAACGGACGCGTGAGGTCCCAGATGCCCAAGCGCACGGCGACGAAAATGAGCAACGTTGAGAGAAAAACGGGCGCGAAGAGCCGGATGGGACGGCGCACGATTGCGGAAGCGATGTGATGTGTGAATTCAGACGTTGGTGTCTTTTTGCCCTCTCCGCGACCTTTTTGCGCCGAGCGGATGAGTTGGAGGGGCTTTAAGCTGAGCGCGTAGCCAGATATGAGAAAGAAAAGAGACACCATGGCGCTGCCGGAGGAGAGGAGGCGAACGATTGGGAGCCGCCATAATACGTGCATCTCGGGACGGTCATCGGCGCCCCAGGCGAGGTTGGTGTTAGTGATGCGGTAGGTGAAGTGGAAGATGAGGACGAGGAAGGCAGCGAGGCCGCGGAGGCCATCGAGCCAGGCTGTGGGGCGGAATTTGCGCTTGGATGTGTCATGATGGAGGAAGGAAGGGAGCAGGTCGTGGGATGCTGGGACCAGGGAGTACCACGAGAAGTTCGAAGTGGTTGGAAAAGCGGATTTGGAGGTTGGAGTGGGTGTCGTCGAGGGGAGAGGGAGGGTTGGCGAGGAGTCATCCAAATCTGTGGCATTGCTGGGGTAAGAGGAGACGCGCTGAGAGATAGTTGCGCCACCTGTCGGCTCCATTCACTTGAATCGGAGGGGAAGAGACAGCACTCTGGTAGGACAAGCGAGCGCATTGGGAAACAACAAGTCTGGGGAGAAGCTTGGACCATGATCGTCCCGCCCAGCATTCCTCCCGTTGCGCACAGACCATGCATCTTTCTGTCACCGAGTCCTCACAGCGAAGCTCTCGATAAACGGGTTGTGTGCTGGTACATGTCCAGAGTCAGATTTCTGATGCGAGACGGATTATCTTCTCGCTTTGACTTTGACGTGGAAGGAACGGGCGTGGTGAGCAATATGATACATGTCGGAGCAGTCGATGCCGACCGCACCGCTAATCTGTAAAGAGGCTAGTGAGGAACGACGTTTACAGTTTACCAGTAACCAGATGAAAGGATATCACAGATATCATCTCATACGGAGTGGAGTAGGGTCAACGACCTCAGCGGACGGCAAGAACCTGCTGTCAGGCAATTGAAGCTGAATCCTAGGTAGAAGCGTAGGTGCCTTCGTCGCAGGCAGGATAACATGCGCAGAATGTTTCCCCTGGCTGCCTGGCCGTCATGTGGAAAGACAGATGAATGATTCGCAAATTGCGCCTTCCTACTTCCCCGTTCACAAATTAGAGTAACGGCTAGACTTCATATCGGTGCTCTTGACAAGGGATCGTTTGGGACATTACCTTCTTTGCTCAATCGCAGTATCCTTAGAATCATGTCAGCGCAGGATGCCGAAAACACCAGCCCAGGAGGAATAGGACGCTTGATTCGCGCGTAAGACAGACTCCCAAAATTTATTCAGTCCGAAAGAAGGTCTTACAAGCAGGTACCCAGATTCTATCATCAGCTTCTCCATGGCTGCACGGATCCGCAATGCGACAAGGAAGCGTGCCTTCAGCGTCGCATCCGAGCATCGCGAGACAAACCACTGCGCCCGCCTTCAGTCCTCACAGCGCAGTCGATGGCCTTGACGCTGGCCTCTCAACCCGATGCTGAGCAACTCTTATGCTCGCAGCTCCGTGGCCTAGATATTCTTAGCAGCGACCCAGCTCCGTCAAAGATTGATACCAACAGCTTAAGTCAGGCTGTATTTTCGACCAAGACGATGAGGGATCTCTTCGAAGCCTCGTTCATATCAGAAGCATTTGATCAAAAAGTCAATTCAGGCATGTGTCTCCCTCTCGAGGAGCCGGGCCTCATGCTAACACGGGGTACTTCAGAGTTGATGCGGGTGGGCGATCCAGCATCTGCACTGACAGCACAAAGCCAACGTTTGTGGCCTCTTCCACACCCGTTGGCTACAGCGAAGTCTTGGATGCGGTATGTCGAACATCCGGAAGAAGCAAAAGACCCCAAGAGTCTGCTTCGGCGAGCAAGACGCGTATTAAAGCCATACGGTACGTTGATGGTGAAACTGCAAGAACCCGCTTTCGACTGCTGGTAGTACGGGTTCCTTCTCTATATTATGGATACGGACGATTCCCGTAAATCAAAGCACTAACGCGTCCTCGCTTAGGCTATGATACTCCAAGTCTCCGCCACGAGGCGACTACCATACGCGCAATTTGCCTTCTCAGGATGCAACGAACAGTGCAACTAGCTGACTATCATTTTGACCTAATTAAATCACCCACGCAATTCTTCATGAGCGCCAATCTCGGTATACTTCCACTACGTCACAGCTTAGCACAAACACTGGGAGTGACTGCGCATCCATCGGATGTTGGTATGCATTCCGTCGTGCGCCGCTACCTCGCCATCGTATCATCACGACTGGCTCCGTTCACCATGGCCTGTAACGAGTTTGCCAGGATCCAGAAGCGTCAAGTGCTGCTCCCTTTGCGCGTACAATGGATGTCTTTAGATGACATTGGTATCGACTATGGAGGTGTTGCACAGGAGTTCTTTCAAGAGATAGTCACCGAGGCTAGTCAGGCCCCATTGCATCTGTTTCAAGAGTCTGAGGAAGACAGTGGCTTCATGTGGATCAACCCTGGAGCGTGCGACGATGATCGATTAGTAGCTTACGAATGCTTCGGGGCTATGATGGGACTAGCGATCCACAACGGGTTCACTCTTCCTGTCAGCTTTCCGCTGATATTCTACAAAGTGCAGCAGGAATGGCAAGAGTCTTTGAATCCGGAGGCAATAAGAGAAGGCTGGCCACGCAAATACCAAGCCCTGAAAAGCTTGCTTACTCAAAGTATAGACGGCGCTGGTGTGCCCGATGCGTTCGAAGTCGAGCTCCCAGCTATGCCGGCGCCTTTGAACGAAGGCAATTTCTTCCCTGATGCTGAGAATCAACGCTGGAGTATCGGACTTGACAGAGCTGATTGCCAGCAATTCTTCAAGGATAAGGTTTGGGCCTTGAAAAACATAGCGCCGTACGTGCGACGTTACGGAGAGAGCTTCGATGCAGGCGAGGTAAGTCGAAGGCTAGATCTGTTCCAACATCACGTTGTTCGCAACGAGTTGCGGTGGCTAATGACGCTGCAAGGTAACCGACACGAATAAAATCGCATACGCCGCAGAATTCTTGACGTGGCTGCTTCAGTCCTCAGTGATAATCCCTCACGCAGCAATTAGACGTGGACTCTCCCGGATCATATCTAATCACTTGATCGAAAACATGTCAGCCGAATCGTTGCGCCTTGTCGTTGAAGGCGATGCAAATATCACAGCTCAGAAACTGGAAGCTCTCGTTGCATTTAATTTCTGGGATGAGGAGAGAGACTATCAAGTCGGTGATTTCTGGCGCGTTCTTCAAGGATGGCCTGCTGAAAGCCTTCAAAAGCTCTTGCGGTTCGTCACGGGCAGTGATCGTCTCCCCATTGGTTGCGACAAGACCCGCAATCCCGCGTTCACCGTTAGACACAGCAACGAGGGTTCGACAGCGCTCCCAAAGGCGATGACGTGCAGCAAGGCGCTGCTGTTACCGGCATACACAGAGTTCAGTGTAATGCGGGAGAAACTGGAATTCGCTGTAGAGAACACGACGACGTTCGGGCTGTCATGATGGGTCTTGGATGCTATGTACCTGTGGCAGTCTGATGGCAAGATCGGTTCCAGACCACGCGTGGACACTTCCGTTGCATTGCTAATCAACTTCTCCGCGCTTGTCTGAGTCACACGACTACGCGGTCTGAGATCACTGGCACATCGCTGAAAAGCAAGCGCGCAAATAAAGATAAAGCAGATCAGTATCCGTAGCAACGAAATTAGAGCTTTCTATTAGTACCGTAAGTTCCATAAGCCGTAACCCAAAGAGAAACGACATCGCAGCCCGAAGACATGTTCAACAATATAAAAAGCACTTCACATAACCGTGCACCCACTCGACTGCTTCCTCCCCCGCCCTTTCGACGCCTTCACCCTCGACACTGGCGCCTGCGGCAACGTCCTCTTCGGCTTGGGCGCCTTCTTTGCCTTCGGCGTCTTCACCTTCGGCCGCCCACTCGGCACCGGCCTCTTCGCCTGCACCGGCTTCACTGGCCTCTTCACCGGCGCCGCCTCAGCCCGATACCGCTTCGGCCCCGTCTCCACCACCCGCGGCACCGCCTTCTTCGGCTTAACGGGCTTCACCTGCTTCACCGGCGGGCCCCCCTCCATCTGATACCGCTTCGGCCCCGTCTCGACGACCTTCCCGGGGCGCCGCGCACTCTCCTTCATCTTCGCGCGCTCCAGCATCGCTTCCCGCTTCGTCCAGCACGGCGCGCAGATCCCGCCGACTTCGGTCTTGTAGCCTACGCTCCAGTATTTCTGGTCGCAGGGGCAGCACAGCGCCTTGGGGTCGAAGCGCCAGCCGCGGCGGGCGTTGACGAAGGAGTTGCGGAAGCCGGCTTTGATGCCACCGGCGGCGCCGTCGCGGCAGGGGGTTACCCAGACGGTTGTATAGGCCGGGTGGCGCGCGGTTTACCCGTCGATGGGGCCGGGGCAGAGGTGCCGGGTGTGGTGGATGTGGCACATACTTTGTATGTAGAGGAGACTTACAGAGACGGTTCTGAATGAGTGTGGTTTGCAAATGAGTGTTGTGAGCACCTGGCTCAATGGAGTAGTAATACAGGGTGGAATCGAATGGCACGTTAGGAGTGAACGGGGCGAGATCCTGCTAGGGACGAATCGAGGGTGTGGCAACTCGTGGGCATTACAGCGGCCGCTCGTTGAAAGGTAGTCTGGAGAGCCGACAATGGCATTGTGGATGTGGTAGACAAAGCAGCGATACAGACAATTGGCTTTGTCTGCTCATGAAAAGGGGTTCTGTGGCTTTATTTAGCGTGGATGGGCATGAGAGCATGTGAGAGTCGTCCCAGCAAGGGGATCTATGTGGCGATTGGAGTCTCAGGATCAATAAGCATCATTGCTCTACGCAGCTCTGCCGCACACTTTCCTTCTCGCACACAACGCCTGCGGCTCAACGCTAGACTCGCTCAACCTGGAGTTTTTGAATAATGTAAAACGCCTTGTCCGCATACGCTAACTTGTCCTGCACAGCGATCACCTCGCTCCCACACCCCCCGTTCGATCACCCGTCGTTCCAAACCCCTCCCATGCATCACCTTCGACCTCACTGACCCCCTCATCTTCGGTCTCAAATGGCAAATCCTCGTCGCTCTCGTCGTCGTCGGCCTGCGCTTTCTTTCCTACCTTCTGGCCGCTCCTGTTACCCATAGCCTGCTGCATGTACGCGGCATCCACGCCCAACTCTGCCAGCGTGACCTCAACCTCGTCTTCCTTCATGTCAATACCCATCTGCTTCAATCCCTCGAGCACGTCATATAAAGCGTAGACCTGATCAGCACGGCGCTCAACAGCGTCACCAATTTTAAGAATGCGTGCCCAGACCGCTTTGCGGCGGCGTTTGCTGAGACTAGGGTCGGTCTGCTGGTAGAGATCCTCAAACTTAGCGAGCTGCTCACGCAGACGCGCGATTTCGGCCTCAAGGCTGTGGATGACAAGTGACAGAGCGACGCCAGGTTCGCGAGATGGGCGTAATGTAGGATCAGGATTAGATGGCGTGGGGGAGACCGGACGCTCAGATACTGGGATAGGACGCGTAATGGTAGCCTTGCTCTTGGTATGGGCCTCATTAGCATCGGCCTTGCTGGTCTTGGGCTGCACCGTACTGGCAAGAGCTGCGCCGGTGATTGTTATGTCCGGCAGGATGTAAGCGGACGTCATGTTGTCATCGTGCACACCGTTTTCAACAACACTCTTTCGGCGCTGACGGTTCGAGCGGATCGACTGCTGAGTTGCGTCCTGCGCAATTTCCGGCTCAAACGCAACCTCTCCAGACAGAGGATCGTCGTCGCGTAGCTTTTGAGAAGCGCGGCTCAGTGGGCGGGTAATGTCGCCAGTGATCTCCTAAATGAGGGACGTCAGCAACTTGAACAGCACATAGCTCAACCTGGTTCAAGTTGCCAGGTGGCAATTCCGGACGGAGGCGCGGAGCGACTATATCTGAGGTGACTTTGAGTTGCGAGGTGCTGTTGGAGAAAATGCAATAAAGCAAAGATACAACAGCTTTCGGGCTGCCGCGACGCACGACCAAGCCAACACCTCAAAGTTCCTCCACAGAACAGGGATCTGGGCAGATGCAGGAAATGGACAACGATCCGCGATGTTCCGAACCGCAAGTGGTGAGGGGGAAATGCTGATTTTAGGCTTACCTGGCAAACCTCATCCGACAGGTCCTCATACTGGACTTGCGCCTTCTTCGACGACGGCTTAGTGACGTCTTTGAGCGATGACTTTCGTGGTAGCATGGTTCCACCTTGTGTACGCATGTCAGCGGAGCGACTGCAATGGCCTTTTAGTCTCTGGACATACCAGCTGAGTTCAAGCGCGCTTTATCCTCCTGGAGGACTTGCCGGAGTTTGGCGACTTCATCGCCCTCCATAAAACTGAGGTAGGTCTCACAGCGTTCCAGGTCTTGGACGTCCAGGTATTGAGGACCATGATCCGTCGTCACGCCGGCGTGCTGGACCTGAATAGGACGTGGAACAGACGCTTCTCTACGCGTATGCTGCGTGTCCAGAGTAACGCTCTGCTCCAAGTTTGAACGACGCGGGCGTGAATTCGCCAGCCGCTCCACCTGATGGTCTCTGGATCCAGAATCATTGTTGCTAGCGTGCACTCCGGAATGGACGCCGCTGACGGCAGCCGAACGTCCAGATGCTGTGCGCTGCGAGCTGGATCGCACGAGCGCTCGACGGGTATCCCACAATTGTTTCGCCAAGGTAGCCATCTCTCCTACAGCTTTTTCACGTCTTTCCAGCTTACCCAATAGCATCTCTTGGTGGTCCTTGAGGGCTTGGATCTCACTCCTGACTCCTGCGCCGGCGCTCCGGAGTGATTCTGAGGTTTTCTGGGCTCTGTCAAGTTGGTCGTGCACGTTGCTACGCTCGGCAGCCATTGTCCTAATCTTGGCTTCAGATGTTGAGAGCTTGCGATTGGTCTCTTTGAGACGCTGGGTCAACTTTTCCATAGACGTCGTCATGCTGGAGCGCTCCTGGGTCCATTCGTCCGCCTGTTGACTCTGTTGTGGCTGCTCTTCCACTTTGGTGGCATCCGAGCCCGATCCTTCCACTTGAGACCGTAATTGCAAGAGTTCCAGCTCGTAGTTGTCGGCCTTATTGACAGCCTGGTCACGCTCTTTCTCCAGATTCTGCACCTTCTCCTGGAGCAACTGGAGGGAGAGGTAGAGCGCCTTGGCATCTGCTGGCACTGGCACGTCGTTGACTTCGATGTGTGGCTTTGCTTTTGCATTAGAAGTTTTACGTGGAGTAGCAAAACGGGACTTCGGTTTCGCGCTTTCGTGCACTAGCTCCGTCATGTTGGGCATATCTGGCAACATGAAAGACTGATAGGTGCCGGCGCCAGGTGTGTGGACAGAATCGACAGTGCCGTTCGCTGTGGTGCGAGGAGGCTGACGGTTCGGCGTGTTCTTGGCCTCTTTGAGGGGTTGCCGTGCTGGTGGGCTCGTAAATCTCGTGCTCTTCGCAGACGCGTACTGTGTTGGCCGAGCTGGGAGAGAAAGACTGTCATCCTGCTCGATGCTCTCATACACAGTGGGTGGCTGCTTTCTTTGCACCGTGCCATTGCCGCTGCTGCTGCGGGAGCCGAAGGAGGTGTGCTTCACCGCAGGATCCTGATTCTCTTTCTCGGACGTGGTGCGTGTCTTGTGAGCCACCTTTGCTGCTGAGTTCTGCGATGCTACCGATGGTTTCGTAGTCTTGGTCTTCATCGGCGGCGTGCCGGTGACCGTATACTTCTCGCCGTTACCAAAATTCAACGAGATGTTTTCAGATGGATCTTCAGAGGGCAGCACTCGTCCAGGATTGCGGCTTCCGTTGCCTAGTCCGCGTCCTATCTCAATCGAGTCCTCTTCAGAAGAACTGTGCTGTGAGAACTCTGGGAAAGCTCGTCGCAGTGCTGAGGTGTTGACTTCGTACTCTGCTTGGTGAGATTTTGAGTAGCGTTCTGGTGTAAAGGCAGGCAGCGCTGGGAGTTGCTGGGACTCGGTTCCCCAGTCTTTGACAGAGATGCCATCGGAGCCAGCATCAGAGCCTATAGAAGCTCGACTGCGAGCACCTCGAGACATTTCGCGGATGAGGTTGGCGCGTCGTCCTTGAGGGTCGGGCGACAGCGCCATCGAGGGGGTAGTAACTGTCTGAATACAGTATGCTCTGGAGTGATATGCCGGCGCGAATATGCGGAGCAAATTTGAGGAATTGAGTAGGCGGTGGCTACTGCTGGGGTGGATGCTTCTTGTTGTGTGTGGCTTCCTCGATGAAGCTGTGTTCCAATGCGGTAGCTTGTTTATTTTGATCGCAAAGCTCGGACCACTGACGCGTCTAAGTTTGGACACTTTAGGGTAAGTAACCCTCTTAACCCCCTCACTTTTGTCTCCAGCCTTTTGAATCGGTCGTTGAGATTCGCACACCGCCGTCCTTTTTGGAGCATCAAATAAGAATCGACACCAGCACAACAAGGCCGAAGACTTTGCGGAGCCCGAACAGTATGCAGACTTCGTAATGGTATCTGGTGTCGCCATTAAACGGCAGGGTTTCCTTCAGTACCTCCCGAGCTCCAATTGACCCTGATTTATAGTGCGTCCTGGAACCGCAATGTGATGCATCCGCGACCATTCCGTGTCATTGCCGGGTCTTTGAGGGATTCGGAAATCACACATCGAGAGACACTTTTCACCCATGATTGAGTTGAGGTATCAGACGTTATCTGGCGAAAGGCACACGTCAAATTCAGTCCGGCTCCAGAAAGAACCCGCCCATGCACATTCGCTACGTGAGCGGACTTTTAAGAGCAGCTTGTGTATGCTAGACCCGATATGTAACCCCACGCCCGCGGACCGTCCTTTTCTTGCAAGACCTTTGTTCATATCATCTATTGGCTTTTAGTATCTTCAATAACGCCTGTTTGACGCCCTCGATTACACCCTTCCCTCTCTCGAGACCCAACAGCGCCTCATCGCAGAACAGTCCCATCGCCAGCTCGCCTTTACTTGTCACAGCTGCTTCAATATCCAGCGCCGGCTTGTACGCTTTAGCTATTTTCTCAGACATGCCGCTCATGGACGTCGGATCCTCTGATGATGGGGGCTGCGGCGCATCAACAACGCGTGCGTACGATGATGTTCTATGACTTGTGTGATGCTCCTCTATGCTGAAATCTCCGGAACAGCCGTCTGTAACGTTTCCGTCTTCGGACGAGCCTCCTGGAAGCGCAAGAAAGTTGACAAACGTATCCACAGTCAGGTTCCCTTCGCTTATTGTCTGTATGTCAAATAATCTAGTGGTCGCCCTTGCAACATCTGAGCTCATGGCTCCAATGTCTTTTTGAACTTGATGTGCAACTTCTGCTAAAGTTCTTCCTTCCTTGCGCGGCGATCGCACCGTCAGGGGCAAAAAGTTAAGTGTAGGTATTGGATGCTCGCTCAGGTCTATGCCTGCCATTGACAAGGAGCGATTGGCGAGGTAGACGCCAATGACCACGTCTTTACTGGTAGTTGCTGAGAGGAGCGTTGAGTAGACGTGAGCATACGACGCTAGGAATAACGATTGCACGGTTACCTCATCGGCTCGGCTGGCGGTGAGGAGAGCCGCTGTATCAGCTTTGTTGAACAGCGAAGGGTTGAAGATCTCTACGCGCCTGTTGCTGATGTCGATGCTGAATCTTTTGCTAAGCGAGAGAGACATTGACCTAGTTCCCTGCATGTAATTCGCCCAGAATGCTTTTTGCTCAGCTCTAGCCTTAGCTGTTACAGATGCAGCAGCAAGAGTCGACATCGCCGCGATTTGCTCGCTTGCGCTTGGCGTCAACACCGTATGCGGGTTGTGCATCAGCTGCTGAAGTCGAAGGATAATCATTGGCAATGAAAGTCCGTCATACAGAGCGTGATGAACGCGAAGCTTGAGTTTGACGTGATCTGCCTCCGGCGATGCCGACGCAAGAAGTTCGACGAAAGGGCTGCGTGTGCCTATGCAACAAAAGCCGTTGGTCTCTTGGGTAGAAGATGGCCTGTGGCTGGCGCTATACGCAGCAGCGCCGCTACTCGTAACAACGACTTGGACAAAAGGGGTTCTTGCTTCCGGTGTAGCTATAAAGAACGTGCGAAGTGCCGGCGTAGAGGCGAAAAGTTTGTTCCACGCTTGAGTCAGGCGGTCAAGGGTGGCTGTCGGAGAGGCAGGAGTTTTCGTTCTTAGACGATAGTCGAAGATGGGATGGAAAAGTCCAGATTTGGCGTGTGTGACAAGCATGTACAACTGACCTGCGGTTGCCGGTGCAATCAGGTCGGCGTCGTCAGCATGAAAACCCATTGACTCGAGAAGCGTGGCCTTGTGGAGATGTTGCAAAGGATGCGCGTTGATCTTGGCCGCTTGGTCGGTGTTTAATTGTGCTGGCCCATTGCTCTTGTCTGCTTTATCCGTGCGTCGAGCCACAAATGCCATCTGCTCGCATGTCCCAGCATTGAGCATGTCTCTAACATTAAGTCGAACGCCCTGCTTGAGTAGCAAGCTTTGCACTTTGATAGCCGAGATGGAGTCCAAACCTAGTCCGAAGATGTTGGTAGTGTCTTTAATATCGCTGGCATCAACTTGAGCAACTCGACCAAGCACTTCGCGGATGGTCATCTTGAGTTGAGGGTCTGCCGAGCTGTTGAAGGATTGGTCCAGAGCACTGTCTCGAGAGTTCGGCTTCATTGCAGGGCTATCCAAGGCAAATGGAGGTAGTCCGCACACGCTCACGCCTGACTCATCGAAGGCCAGGCTTTGAGCACTCGGCTCGTCAACGATACTGCGAAGGATGTGATCGAGTGTTCCAAGCACGGCCGACGTCGATCGCTCATCAAACACATCACTCCGACATGCATCTCTCCATAAGAGCTTGTCACCAACAATCTCGGCCTCAACGGCCAGCGAATATTCGGTGTGACTGGCGCCTGACACGCTCTTGTACAGCTGCTCTGCTTCCTCGCCGCCTCTTTCATTCGAGTTTCTTTGAAACAAGAAAAGGGCATCAAACAACCTTGCCGCACCCTTCTTTCTTTGAGCAGTCGCGAGAGCCTTCCTAAGCGGATACCGTTCGTACATACGGATCTGATCCATTGTCTCTTGTGTGTACCTCAACATCTCTGCTTTGCTACCATGCAGAACCGATCGCAGGACTACCGTGTTCATGGTAGGAAACATAATATTTTGACTTTCTTCGCTGTCGCGACAAGATAGCACAATCCCGAATGCCACGTCAACCTTTTTGACCAGCGTTGCAAGGCCTAAAGCAAACACAGCTTCAGTGAGCGTTGAGAGCGACACGTTCTGCACTTTACAGAAAGCACTAAGCTGAACCACTGAAACATCACTGCAGCGCTCGAAGCGGAAAGTATGCAAGTCGTTCGCATTGTCGCTACTAGCAAGGACTGTTGGTGAGAGACCTTGCAATGCGTCGTGCCAGTACTCCTGAGCTTCTTCATTTTCGGCAGCTATTACGGTCTCTGCAAGCATGGGCTCGAAGCTGGGTCGCTCATGTCCGCTGTCTGCGTATGCTGCTTGTACGTCATGGTGAAGAAGGCCGATGGACCAACCATCATAGAGCGCATGAGAAAGTGATAGCATAACATGCGTAACACAGTTCCTACTGGCGTCTTTGAGAAGAGTGAGACGCATCGGGGACGTGCCATCCACGGCAGTTGCAACTTCGTCTCGAATTGCCTCTTGAATCGCATCAAGGTCAAAATCTGAACGAATGTAAGGCTTCTCCCTCCAGATTATAGGCGTTGGAGGGTTTGTGAGCTGCGCGAAGCTTGCGATGGCATTTGGGTCTTCAATCGCAACGAATGATGTTCTCAATATAGCGTTCCGATTGACGACTGTCTGCCAGGCTTGCTTGAGCTTCTCGATGTCGACGCTAGGTAATACCTCAAGGACGTCGTGGTTGAAGTAGATTTTGCAGTCAGAAGAAAGCATCTCCGCGACCATTGCCTCCTGCAAGGGCGTCACAGGTAAGACCTTCTCGATGGCGCTGAGATTTTGTCCTTGTTTGTTGAGAGCATTCTTCAGTCGTCGGCACATATCCGCCAGATCTGCAGTAAGTGAACTTGGCTCGCCATTTAGGTAACCATGCTCATGAGAATGCTCGCACATCCCTGCGATGGACGCAGACCTCATGATCTCTTTCTGCGACATTGATACATCGGCTCGGCGCTTGAGAAGCGAAGATAGCTTGATAGCGTCCACACTGTCTAGACCTAGCTCGAAGATCGAAGCATTGGCAGTGATATCTCCGACGGACACTCCACACATCCGTGCTATCTCCTCTCGAATAGCCTTTGCCTTGTCAGTCCATTGGAATAGATCATCCGCAGAAGCGTTGCCGTTCGAAGTCTCTGCGAAGCGATGGCCGTTCGCATGACCGTTCGTGCTTGGTAGGATTTCAGGGTCAGGTATTGCCAAAGTGTACGAAATTGGTGCGTCTACATCATTGGTCAAAGCGTGTAGTGCCCGCTCGAATGTATGCAGGACTTGACGTAACTCAGGATCACCAGCAATATCCGCTTGGGCACTGGCTGTCAAATTCAGCGTCTGGTCCGATGCTTGCTCGACCTCGAGCGCCAGCGGATAGTCTGCATTTGTAGCGCCGCTATCTACGGACTCCCAGATCTGGGCCATAGTCGGCTCGGGCTCATTGCGCTTCTGAAACACGAGTAAGCTGTCGAACAGGGGCTGTGATGAAATCAAGCCTTCATTCTTGGCCCACTTGGTGACGTCTCTAAGAGGCGTATGCTGATAAGGCAGAGCGTTCGTATTATAGGCGTGACATCGAGAAACCACGGAACGCCACGTCGATGACCGGGTGATGGGTAGATGAAGTGGTACTGTATTGAACAGCGGTCCAACTGCGCGATCTGCGCCTTCGTGGTCGATTTGCCGTCCAGATACTACCATGCCGATACAGATCGCACCGAAATAGTGCGAGAGTGTGGCTAGCCAGGCTGTTTGCACTAGGGCCTGATTCGTAGTGCTGAGCCGCTTGCGGCATTGGTCGAAGCCACTTGGCGCATTAATAGGGAGCAAGAGTAGCTGATCTTGATCAACAGGCTCGTCGATCATTGGGTGGACCCTGCGGCAGTGCTTGAGATCGCGTAGGTGGTTGATCCAGAAGTGACGGGCTCCCTCGATCTGACGCAGTGGGCCATAAGGCAAGACAGCTTGATACGCAGGGCATGGTCTGAGCGCTCCGCCATGGTAAAATTGTGTAACAGCGTCCAAGATGAGTGGCAGGCTGTTGCCATCGTAAAGAGCGTGGAAGATGTGCAAAGCCAGAACCACTTCATTGGCTGACCGCGACACGACGATCTCCAGCGGCTCCATCACCGAGCTTTCGTTCTTCGACCACCACCTCTGATACGCCTGCTCGAGTTGACGTTCCGATGACCCCAGATCCTGGCAATCAATCTGGATCCAGATTGGCTCTAGCTCTTTGAGCACTGCCTGAACATGGCCAGCATCTGTCTGCACGAAGCGCGTTCTAAGAATTTGCGTCGACTTGACTGTAGAAATCCATGCTTCACGAAGCCGAGGAAGGTCGACGTCCCGTTTCAGACTAAGGCGGAAGTCGACAAAGTACATTGGTCTGTCGCTTTCCAAAGCTCTTGATATCATGCCTTGCTGTAGCGGAGTGCACGGCGCTACGCATTCGATGTCTGACTGCTTGACATCCAGAGTTCTGGCAGCAGAAGCGCGGAAGCGATGATCGCAGGCGCGGATGATCTGCTTTGCCGCTTGAACACTGCCATCTTCCGCAGGAGGTCGAGATTGCGAAAGATCATTCGAAAGCCTCTGTATGGTTGCTGCTCTCATGATCAGATGGGGCTGTGCCTTCTCATAGCCAGCATCTCTTAGAATACGCGCGAAGCTGAGAATCGAGACGGAGTCAAGCCCCAGCTCGAAGATGCTTGTTGATTTCTTGACTTTAGAAGCATCTGCACCAATGTAGTTGCAAAGTAGTTCAGCAATCTTGCTCTCTTGCTCGTGCAAGGGGCCGGCGGAGTCCTCACTTGCCGGACTCAGCATCTGCAAGTCATCGACACCCAGGCTGTCAAAAACGCCCTTCAGACGCTTCGCATCCACTTTGTTGTTTGCCGACAAGGGGAAATGAGTAACGGGGATAAAGTGGGTGGGTACTGCGAAACGAGGCAGGAATTCCCGACAAGCCTTTCGCGCGCTCTCGATCGCGTCGAGGAAGCTTTTACCTGTTACCTGAGTCAGAGCCTCCTTCTTCTCAGCGCTTTTGAGGTAGAAAAAGGTGACCAGCTGCTCTCTTTGCTGCTTTGGGTGCCGGAGCTTCATAGTCATTACGTCTGCAATATCGTCGTTCGACTTATGCACCACGGCGTTAATCTCGCGTGTTTCAATGCGTTGTCCGCGCAACTTCACCTGATCATCTGCTCGGCCGACGAACGCAAAACTGCCATCATGCAGAAGCCGAACAAGGTCACCGGTGCGGTACATGCGGACAGTCTGCCCGTCAAGCTCGATTTCTTGAAAGCTTTCTGCAGTCTTGTCTGGACGGTTGAGATAGCCTTTTGCTACTAGGGGTCCGTACACACATAGTTCTCCTGCAGCGCCCCGCAACACTGGGTCTGCCAAACCTGGCTTTAGTACTAGGGTACCTACGTTGTCGAACTGCCTGCCAATGTTGGTAACCTTGCCATTCGCCGTCACTCTTGGGTACATGGTACAACCGATCGTAGCTTCGGTAGGTCCATAACCGTTGTATATGGTCTGATATTGTCCCCACTTGGCAATGATGTCGTCTCTGAGTGCCTCGCCACCCGTTATGAAAACGCTGTTTGGAGTACAAAGGCTGGGGACGTCACAAGGATCAACCGTCTGAGCTAAAGCGGGCGTGAGATCGATGTGAGTGATACCCAGGCGCCCGATCATGCCGCCAAGATCCTCGAAAAGAGCCTCGCGTGGAACTCCGACCACACAGAGACCGACACTCCATGTCCAATATTGTTCTAGGACGCTTACGTCGAAGTGATACCCAGCGAACTGCAACCATCTTCCGTCGCTGTCCCATTTGAATAATCTTTGGAACGACATCATTGCCTGCACCGCGTTGTCGTGCGATACAGTGCATCCTTTCGGAGTGCCAGTCGTTCCTGAAGTGTACAAACAATAGGATGTGTCCGATGGCTGCACCTTGCGCGCCAAGGCTGGCGGCGCCGCAGAAGTCCTCGGCAGATCGACAGCGTCCACTGCGTATATCGGACAGGCATGACCATCACCGAAGGAGCTGACAAGATCTGAACTTGTCAGAATGGCAGCGGCGCCAGAGTCTAGCGCAATGAAAGCTTTACGAGCCATGGGTGCTTCGTTATCGATCGCAACAAAACCATTGCCAGCTTTGAGGATACCGAGCATGGCAAAAGAAGCCTCCGGGCATTTGTTGAAGCACACCACGACTAGGGAGCCTTGCGTGATATTCTGCTGGGCCAAGAAGTTTGCTACTCGGTTCCCCTCCTGATCGAGGTCGCGGTAGCTCCATGTTTTGCAATTAATGCTGTGTTTCGTAATTTGATAGACAAATTCTAAAGCGACTTTGTCAGGTATTCGAGAAACAGTACGTTCCATCAGCTCATGGAGCAGTGTGGCTTCAGAGTCGAAGCGAGGCTCCATGGGCGGCGATATCGAGAGTGTATTCTGATGGGACCGGCGATCACTTTCCCGGTCGATTGCAAGGAGCTCGCCAACGAGGACATCCATTTGTCCAAGGATGAGCTCTGCTTGCGGCTTGGGAATGCGATCGTTCAAAAAGGTAAGCCGGAAGAGAAGCTTACCGTCTGTCATGGGCTCAACCTCTAATGATAATGGATACTCAACGGTTGCCTGGGCGTTGAAGACTTCAAAGTTGCGGTCTTTTTCGTGCACCATCTGCTTTTGATACGCGAAGAGTGTATCAAACGGCGCCTGTTCGCCGAGATCTAGCCATCGTTGCACCTTGTTGAGCGGGACAAACTGATGCGGTAAGATCGTAGAGTTGAAACGCATGATACTTTGAAGAAGTTCCTCATCGTCCTGAGAACAATCGATGATAATGGGTACGGTCGTGATACAAGGGAACACAGCTTGCGCTGACGACTCATTCGTCCTACCAGCGAGCACATTGCCGAAGCAGATCTTGTCTTCGCCAAGGTAAGCCGAGAGTAGACGTGCCCAAGCTGCTTGACATGCTATTGCAATGGTAATACCCTTGGATTTGCAAGTAGCCCCAATAGCGGAACCTTCGTATGAGGAAGTCAACTCAATAGTCATCTGCTCATTATTAGAGGTCTTTAAGGGTGTCAGGTCTGGGAAGCGGTTCACTACTATTTGGTCTTCAAGCTTCGTCCAGAAAATGTGCGCTTCTTCATCCTGTTGGACACTTGTGAGGATGCTGGTCAGCGTCGATTCGATGCTGTCTTCAACAGGCTTCAGTATCGCCTCGTTAAGGATAGCTTGAAAGTCGTCTAAAAGGAGGCCGAGTGAAGTAGCATCGTATAAGGCATGATGCATTGAGAGGTGAATAATACTCTGTCGACTTGCAGACTGGATCAGGGCGCTCCAAGGCAGATCGTGCATGCTCTCGAGACATGAATCTGTCGCAATTTGCCTCCATTCGTTCACATCTCGATTAGGATCAGAAGTAGTCGGCAGCCTCGAAGCGCGAGCACTGTAGGTTATCATGGCGAACGGGTGAGTCTTCTCCTCAAGAGCAACAAAACCAGTCCTGAGCATCTCATGCCTTTCAACGAGAAGGTCGAAGGCTGCTTCAATATCTGTTGCGGGCTGGGGTGCCTTAAGTGCGAGCGAGATGTGATTGAAATATTTCCTGCCACCGGAGTGCAGGAATTGCGCAAGTGATCCAGTCTGGAAGGGAGTGCAGGGCCGCACACGGGTTACCGAAGTGCGCTTTATACCGGCCCTTTCGCAGACTTGTGCGAGATACTGCTTTTCGAAAGAGCGGAAATTGAAAGCAAGTGACGGCATCCTGTTGTTTGACTTAACATCTGTGCGATTGGCACCCTTAGCAATGCCGGCTAGTGTGGGATGCTTCATAACGTCAGTAGGCTCAATCGCAAATCCTTCCTTTCGAAGCTCTGCCGTGACCTGCACAGCACTGATGCTGTCGATTCCCAGCTGAAAGATTGTGGTGTCGGAATGAATCTGGTCCACGACACAGTTTGTGATGGTGGCTAGCACTTCAGCTACAGCCTGCTCATCTTTGGATAGCTTTTGCCCAGGACGCTCAGCGCCCGAAAGTTCTGCGTGCTCCTGATGTATCTCCAGCAGCAGTTTTTTGTCAACCTTGCCAGCAGTAGATAATGGTATGCGCTCAAGTGCAAGGAACGACGACGGCACCATGTACGCTGGTAACTTCGCTTGACAACATGACGACGCGAGATCGACAACTTTTTGGCGTTGTGCCGAGTAGCCGATGGCAATGAATGTCACCAACTGTGATCGGGATGATTGAGAAGCTTTCAACACCTGTGTTGTTACATCTGAGATTTGATTGCTGCTGGCTTTGACAACGCTGTTGATCTCATCCAGCTCCACTCGCAGACCCCGTATCTTCACTTGATCGTCAACTCGACCAACGAATTCGAATGCGCCGTTGCCGAGCTGTCGTACTCTGTCGCCAGATTTGTAGAATCGCTGCCCTTCATAATCAACAAATTGTTGACGGGTGAGATGTTCATTTGCATGGTATTCCCGGGCAATCTGAGCACCTCCAATGTAGAGTTCGCCTACACCAAAGACTGGAACTATGCCATCTTTGGGACCGACAATGACGAAAGTAGTCGATTCGAAAGGAACACCGATGACCGCAGAGATGATGCCCGTCCTCATGGGACAGATTGTCACACACATGGCAGCTTCCGTAGGTCCGTATGAGTTGATGCATCTGCCGGACCAGTCTTCAACTAGCTGTTGGGGCAACGCTTCACCTATGCAGTACAACAGCTCCACAGAGGGAACTTGTGCGGGGCTTATTAGGGATGCCACCGACGGCGTGAGATCCAACATTGTTACTCGGAGCCGGTTGATCACCCCCATCAAATCATTGTACATACTGGACTGCGGGGCTGCACACAAACAGAATCCGAATGACCATGCCAGAAAGCAGTCATAGTAGCACATGTCGAAGGTGCTAGAAGCATACTGAAGTAGCCTTGAAGAACGATTCCAAGGTAGTCTTGCTTTCGACTCGGCGATCGTCCTTGCTGCATTGTGATGCTCCACACTGACTGCCTTCGGTCGGCCTGTTGAGCCACTAGTGTAGAGGCGGTAGGCAACGTCAGTGGGTGATGTGGTATGCGTCCGAACAAAGTTCGCCTGTGCTGTTATCCTTGAAACATCAATTCGTGTACATTTGGCCCAGGGTGCGTCTGAATCCGCGGCCGTAAGGATAGCGTGTGCTTTCAGTTCATCTTCCATAAACTGCTTGCGATCCTCCGGCGTTGCGGGATCAAAGGGCGTGAAAGCAGCACCAGCTTTCAAGACCCCTAGGATACATGCGTAGAAGAGAGGCGACTTAGACAGATGAATGATGACAGCATCCTCGCGGCCCACACCGCTATCGTTCAGATTTTGAGCGATACCGTTTGCGGTTTTATCGAGCGTTCGGAAGGTCCAAGACTCTATTGATCCGTTCTGCAGAGCGAACTCCAAGGCTGGTGAGTCTGGACGATTTCTGACAATGTACTCGAAGCTGTCATGTAGGAGATGGCGGTCGCTTTTCGGTGCTGCGTTGTGCTCCTGGTAGGATACTGCCCGTAAGGGGGATGCAGTGTCACAGATGCCAAATGCTGACGCTTGTGGTTGATCTAAGCAACCGTGCAAAAATTCTTTAAACGTAGCTAGTACGACATGGGTATCATTATCTAGGAGAATGGAGCTAAACAGCGTTAGTGCAATGTTCTTTTGTTACTGCCGAAGAAAACAAACCGCCGGTAATGCAAGGCAATTGACAGAATATCTTTATGGGCATCAGGAGTAAGCTCGATAGCGAGAGGAAACTGTGAGATTGTTAGCTTAATGCGGTCGGTCTGTGCTTGCAGCGCCAGGACTCACATCTATATCACCCTCATCCTTTATGGTGCTCCAGATCGAATGATCTAAAGGTTTATCTGGCTGTTGAAGAATGAATAGAGTATCAAATAGGCGTTGGCCTTCTAGTCTGGCTCGTGATTGAATGCGTCTCAACGGAGTCAGCTGCCACTTTAGGTGCTCAGCATTAATGCGCATGAGAGAAGTCACAACGGAATGATTCTTGTCTGCATGATCAAGTATGATCCTGACAGGTATAGTGTTGAAACAAGGCGCCACCAGACGATCGATACCGTCCAGAGGCAGACTTCTTCCGCTCATAACATTGCCAAAGCAGATGTCCGATGATCCGAAATAGGCTTGGAGCAGCTTCGTCCAGGCACCTTGACAGACGCTGAGTAACGTAAGAGACTGTTCTTGGCACTGTTTGACGATGGAGCTGAAAGGTGTATCCAAGGTGTGTCTCGCAACATGATAGCCACTCATCGATCCTAGACCTTGCAGTGTCTTGCCAGTTAAATTTGGAAAAGCTGATGGCTCGAAATTTTGGAGATGGGTTGCCCAGTAATCATCAGCAGCGTTGCTCACAGCAAGTCGCATCTGGTAGAGAAACGGCTTGAACGAAACTGGTGATGGAAGTGTCTGGGACCTGTAGATAGCTTCGACTTCATGCAGCAAGTTGCTCATGGATATGCCATCGTACAGAGCATGGTGCATAGACAAGCCCAGGGTGTGTTGTGTACGGTCAAAACCGAGGCTCCATGGCGACTCAGAGGTGTCGACCACGTCCACTGCTTCTGACTGTACAGCTGAGGCTTGCTTAGAGGCATGATCTCGCCATGGTAGAGGTGCAGACGACAGGATGATTTGTATATAAGGCAAATCCTTGAACGCAGAGGACATGAAGCGCGTTCGTAGCATGTCTTGTCTGGCCATGACCTCACTCCAGGCCGCCTTGAGTCGTTGGATGTCATGGGCGACGCTGAACAGTATGTTGTTAGAGTATGTCGAATCCCGTTCACGTCTGTTTGCTGACAGCATCGCCTCTTGCAACGGCGTGCAGGGTAAGATTTGCTCTATCCCTTGAAACTCTTCTGACGCTTGCTTCAGCAACTTCTCTGCAGTGACCTCGTCGATGAGGGGAGAACCCTGATTGTTCTGGGTGTTGGACGCTTGGGTAGCGTTCAGAGCTCTTGCTAGCGCAGCAACCGAAGGGTTACGCAACACCATTCCAACATCAATTCGCGGGTCATTGAAGTGCTCTCTCAACTGGCTGGCGAGAGCAATGCCAGTGATTGAGTCAACACCATAACTGTATAGAGACGCGCTTCGTGAGACGTTCTGAGCCTTCATTTTAACTAGCTTCGACAGTATATCACGTATAGGGTGCTCGAGGTCAGGAAGCTCATCCAAAGCTTCCTCGTCCTCTTGACTTTTCCGCGATAGCAAGACGACTAGAGCAGGCTTCAGAGTGGATGCAAGGTGCTCGAGTCGGCGTCTGTCAAGCTTGTCGTTGGCCGTCATGGGAATGTGAGAAAGAGGGACAATAGTTCGTGGGCACATATAGTCAGGAAGCCTTTCCAGCACACGTTCAAAGATTTGTTTCGTCGTATCCTGGACCGGTTCATCAATATCACTGATCTGGACAAGACTGGATTTGCTTCCTTTCGTAGTCCAAAAGGAGACTAGGTAATCTGCGCGTCCGTCTTCACTTTTTACAGCAACACTGGCAGATCGATCAACAGCAGCGAGACTGGAGATTGCACTGTCGACATCGTCCAACTCAATGCGCTGACCTCGAATCTTGACTTGATTATCGACTCGACCCATGCACATCAGTGAGCCATCAGGGAGCATACGGCCTAAGTCGCCAGAACGATATATGCGGCCGAAGCGCGAATGGTTGATCATTTTGGTCTCCGTCAAGTCCTCCTGATTAAGATAGCCGTGGAACACTTGGCTCCCTCCGAAGCACAACTCACCAATAGCGCCCAGAGGAAGGGGTGCAAACTCGGGTGCCTCGTGGTCGAATACGAATGCCGACGTGTTAGGCAGTGGCCTACCGACCAGAGACGTGAGTTGAGTCTTGGTCGTGCCAGGCTGCATCGTGCAAATGTTCGTAGTCTCAGACGGACCGTAACCGTTGAAAAGCAATGGCCCACCCCATTTTTGAAGAATTGCGTTCGTCATGGGTTCGCCAGCTGTTACAAGCATTCGAACTTCTGGAACGTTGGTAGGATTGATCAATGCTGAGACAGTGGGCGTCATGCTGAGATGCGTGATGTGATTGCTATACACGAAAGCTTCGATATCGCGGTATAGCACCTCCTTTGATGCGGTCACCAAGCATCCGCCAGTGTACCAAGTATAGAATATGTCAAAGACAGATACGTCAAACGCGTGCGAGCAGGACTGTAGATATCGTGAGACGGGCTTGCCCTTCGGATACAGTTTGGCGAGCGCGGTGATGTTGCTCGCGATATTCTGCTGATTGATGGCAACGCCTTTTGGAACTCCCGTCGTGCCGGATGTAAAGATGACGTACGCCACTGACCGAGGGGTGTATTGCGCGGACGAACGCACCGATTTACACGCAGAGGTGCATTCATCGACATTGACAAAGCTCAAGCCGTTCTGTGTGTCCATGAGATCTGCCGTTTCGGAATGCACCAAACAGAACCGACAGCCTGCCACATCGAAGATTGCCTTTATTCGCTCTTTGGGGGTTTCAGGGGCAATAGGTAGGAATGCAGCACCTGCTTTGGAGATAGCCAGCTCAGCGGCATAGAACAGGGGACTCTTTTGCATGAGCAAGCAGACCACCTCACCTTCTTGCACGCCAGCTTCCTTGAGATACGCAGCGATTCTATTTCCTTCCAGGTCGAGCTCTTTGTAAGTGAGAGTAGATGTCGTCCAGTTGTGGTTGACATCTTGCTGTATGAATTCCACAGCGACCCTATTGGGAGCTCGTTCAGCCCATGTCTCAGCTGGCTGGTGCATTGCAAACGACTTCTCATGAAGAAAGGGCGAATCTATCATTGATAGATGTTGGGTCGGTGTATATCGCAGCATCTCTCGAACGGTCCCTGTGGAGGCTTGCGATGATAACAAACCGGAAAGAGTATCGATCTGCGACAACATGCATTCTATCTGCGTGTCGTGAATATAGGCCGATTGGTAGGTTGCTTTGAGCTGAATTGACGCCGACGACGGTTCAACCTCAAGCAACAGCTTTTGCTCAACGTAATCTCGAGACGATACCTGCCGGACTGTATCTTGCGCACCACTCAAGTCGACGTCGCTCTCCTGCCACACAAACAAGCTGTCAAATAGAGCTGTTCCAGGCGCCACCCCGGCTGTGTTCTTGACTTGAGCAAGCGGAAGGTTTCCGTGCTGTGTCATTGCATGTATTTGTCGATGAAGGCGTCGCAACACTTCTGACGTGTTCAAAGAAGACTCCACTGTCGCACGGAGCGGCAAAGTTGCAATGCAAGGACCAACTATACGTTCGATGCCGGCAATGGGAAGCGTTCGCCCCGCGGCTACTACGCCTACAGCAACGTCTTTCCTAGCCATGTAGCCAGACAAAAGAATCACCATGGCGGCCAGAAAAAACACCTGAGGATGCACGTTTAACTTCTTTGCAGCAGCCTGTATCGTTGTCATGGTTGTCGTACACGAGTGTTGGCGCTTCTCGAGTGACCCTCGCTTCTCTTGATAGGGATTCAAGACGGTTAGGTCAAATGTCTCAAACGAGGACATCTCCTGCTCCCAGAAAATTCGCGCATCCTGGGCTTCCTTACTGCTTAGATACCGGTGGACAACTGACGTATACGTTTCGTAGCTGGGTCGCTCAACAATAGGCTCGTGCCGCAGTACACTCGCCATATCCTGCATAATCACATCCCAAGACCAGCCATCGTACAATGCGTGGTGAATATGCAATAGAACGGTGCAGGACGATTCTCGTACCTGAACTTGGGCTCCAAATGGTCGCAGGAATTCGGCGGGTTCCTTGATTGTAAAGTTGTTGTCAATATGGGCGACCTCCCGGATCTGATGGTGAACCAGGCTTTTCCAGGTTATGCTAATGAATGGGTTTTCGCGGTCGCCAGCCTGTAGGAATCCGGAACGGAGAGTAGGATTCAAGCGCGCGACTTGTTCTATCATACTTTTGATAGCACAAGGTGAGCCAAAGGCCTCAAGCTCAATGGAATTGCAGTAAGCGTTCGGATTCGTGGACGTTTCTGTGAGCATCGCCAATTGAATGGGGCTACACGGAACGACATTTTCAACCTGCTCGGACTTTACGAGCCTTGACTGCAAGACTGTGGCATGGCTAGAGGACCTCAACTGCTGAAAAGTTGCGTTGTGATCATCATATTTGTCGGCTTCATGCAATGAGGTTTCGCGAATCACACGGCTGAGCTCTTGAATGGAATTGGCATTGAGCACCTCAGACGCGCCAATACGATGACCCTCTCCATTGAGCCGGCTGGCCAAGCGGATAGCTCTGAGGGAGTCCATGCCACTTCTATTGAACATATCCAAAGTGGAAATTGAGTGGCCGATAATTTCTCTTGATAGATCGCAAACGCGCCTCTCCAAATCATCGCTACAATCGACTTCAGCTGCAGTGTCAGATTGAGAGGAAGGCCGATAAGAACTTTGAAGCAGTTGCCTATCCACCTTCCCCGAAGGCGAGCGTGGCATTTCGACAAGGAATACGACATCGCTGGGTACCATGAAACTGGGCAGCCACTGCTTACAGGCTTGAGTCACGTCTTCGCGAGTGAGTGACTGTTGCCGTTTAGTTGCGAACAAGATCAGTTGATCGCTGACTAGTGATGCCACTGCTAATTGAATGTACGGGTGCGCCATTGCGACCTCCTCGACCTCACCTAGTTCGAGGCGTTGACCACGTAGCTTCACTTGTCCGTCACTCACTCGACCCAGGCATTCCAAAGTACCGTCGGGCAACAAGCGAGCTCTATCTCCTGTCCGATACAACACGCCATGGTCCTCTGAGTGCACAAAAGCTGCTGCGTTCTGCTCCGGACGGTTCAGATAACCATCAGCGAGCTGGTGTCCCCCAATAGCTAGCTCACCAATCTGACCAGTTGGCAGAATCTCAAGATTTGACGCGTGTGAATCTAGGATGAAGGCGGAGACGGTATCCAAAGGTTGGCCGATATTGCCAATGATACTATTTGACGGTAGATGGGGATACAAGGTGCAGTGGATGGCCGCTTCTGTCGGCCCATACATTGCATGAAGCACACCGGACTCTGTTGCAGCGGCGCCAAATTCTTCTATTACAGGCCTTGTAAGCATCTCGCCAATTGTGAGAAGTACTCTCAGCTCCGGACACGATTGCTTGTTGCGCAGCAGCGTGCCGGCCACTGTGGGCGTGAGCTCCGCGGCATCGATCTGTAGTCTGTTGATGACTGACGGTAGATCGTCCAGGAGAAGCCCTCGATCGCAGGACACGAGTGTCGCGCCTCTCAAGAAGGTAAAATATATCTCGAAAATCGACACATCAAAAGTGGGTGCCGCAAATTGTAGAAAGCGCTTGAAATTGGGAATTTGAGAGACATGTGCTGTCAGGGCCTGTAGCACCGCGGAGTGGGAAAGCTTCACCCCCTTTGGCTTCCCAGTTGAACCACTGGTGTACATGACATAGCTGAGCGTCGCCGTCGAACCAGGCGGATCCAGCGAAAAACGGTCGCCTGTCTCGGCTGCCTCATCTATACACAACACAGCCTGATCTAGTAGAGGTAAGGTGGAAGCTAGAGCTTTCGTGGTGAGGAGGATTGGAGCAGAAGTGTCATGACAGACGAACTTGATGCGCTCCGAGGGTGCGTCGAGTGCCAACGGGCAGAACGCTGCGCCCGCGTATGAGATGGCAAGCTCACCGATGTATAGATCAGGAGACTGAGGAGCTAAGATGGGGATGATAGGCTGTGATAGTGACGAGGGATGCTGTCGCAAAGCTTTTTGAAGTCGATATGCCAACCGCATCGACTTATCGATGAGTGATGTATAAGAGAGGTCTTCGATAGAGCCGTGTCTGTTCAAGAAACAGATGGCTGTCCGGTGGCTTGCGGTGTGAGCGTCCAAAAGCTGGTGTAAGAAGGTCGGCGTGGCGAGTCGCCGAGGGTTTGAATTAACGACTGATAACTGAGTGTGGTCCGGCGGATCGGCTTTGAAGTTCTCTAAGCGTCTTTGAGCAACCCGATGTAAAAAGACCTTGAATTGTCGTCCGAGCTCCTGGAGATGAATCTGAGGAACCGGACTGTTCGAGAGAATCGTTCCATCTCCGCAACGGTTATGCTGTAACCAAAGAGTGCAGGGCGGATACTCTGTGTGGTCTGCGAAACTTATGGCGGTGGTGACCGTGCCCAATGTGGCTGTCGCATCAACGCTTTCTTCAATGCGCTCCGTGCCGTCGAGTGATACAACGACAGCGCCTTCGTCGACTTTGAAGCACGAGTCATCATATCCAGTGTAAGCCTTTAGCAAATGGGCCCATGCTAGGATGATAATCTCGCGCGGAACGGCATCGCCAGCGTATACTGCGGCGCGACATGGCTTCGAGTGCTGAAGATTGTTGATGACGTCCGAACGTAGTGCAGGAAAGGAAGTTAGGGAGTGACTCGTCATTGTGACTCTGGTATGTTAGCGGATCCTTCTGACAGACGAGAGTCACTCTGGATTCACAAGTACATGGGGGTTCAAGGAGAACAACTTTTCGTCTGTTGCGTCAAACTTTTGTTCATTGAGGAGGAAAGAGATAAGTTAAGCAGATGTGCAGGCGGACTATCGAGCTTGCAGAGGGGATATAATGAAGTCGCTCGTAGGCGATGGTGATGGTAGGTATGGACGCGAAATTGGACGCGTCGAAGTCGTGAAGAAGCGGCGGACATGATGGAGAGAGCAGGCACGGAAGCGGCAAAAACGGTAGAAGTCTGGGGCTAGTTGGTGGAGCTCGTCTGGTGGCCGTTTGTCAAAGCTGCTAGCAGGAGTTGGGTTGGCGCGTCGTGGCGAGAGCAGAGGATGTCCGATGGAGACTGATGTCGGGTGATGACATCTTCGGATTGAGGGAGATTTCCATTAGCAACAACAAAGTGCACGGATCACCAGCACTCGCAAGCACGTCACGGTCACGTGTTGCCATGCTTTGCAGCGCGCCCTCGAGAAACATCTGCATTGAGCACTTGCATGAAATACCGTCCGCGAATGAAACATACCACGAAGGATTTATTTGCAGGTACTCCGTGGTTTGTCGAGTCCAGAAATGGCGCTGGTCAGAATCTGAGAGATGATTAGCTTTGGGCTGCCGCACTATCTGCCGAGCACAGACCCTCTACGCGAAAGATCTGGCTGAGCACAATTCATGTGTTCCTCCTCCTCCCTCTCTTCGACACGTAATCCTGCGCACTCGCTCCCGGCCTAAGCTACAAATCGCTCATCCAGCCTGTGATATCCACTCGTCTCTTCCTGAAAAGCTTTTCCTCGGTTCCCACCCTCATGGCAACGCTGTTTTCCTCTAGCGGTACCCACACAACGGTCCCTCCTCTTGTACCGTTAAGCCGCTCTCCCACGATGGGGTTCCTGCTTTGCAGGGCCCGTCAGCTGCAGCACGCCTTCCATTTCCAACAGCTCAAGGCTTCTTTCAGCCTAAGTATTTCCTATACGGTCTATACCTTCAGCCTCATTCCCTTTATTCAATCCGCCGTCAGTCAGGTCGCGGCCTCTTTTCCCTTCCGCTCATACCTTCTCGTCTTTGGTCAGTATCGCCACTGCTTCCGTAACTCGCCACTCAACTCAATCATTGACCGTTAAGCACTTATGCTGAGCCATCATACCTCGATAGCCCTGAGATTGCATACTGACTCGCTGACCTAATAATCTTGAAGAGGGACAATCCACATATATTTATTGAAAGCCACGGATGTCTCAACAATCAATGATTCACTCTATGCCCCGGTCAGCATGAAGAAGCCATTCAACAATGGACATTCCCGCAATACCGAGGTCCAGCGTGGTCCAGGACCTCACGCGAGAGCATCCCTTGGAGAATCCTCAAGATACCATATTCGATGACACCGAGTCGATAGATGCGGACGAGCGAGAGCCCCACCATGCTCCAGAACCATCTCATCGACCACGAAGCTCAGTGCATGGCGCTCCTTCCTCGTTGGCGGCAGGTACTGTCGCAGCCAACGAAGATAACGACCTGTCAAGTCTCCCCCGAAAATACCTGAGACAGCTGTTCGGAGTCAACCCTTTCAGAACCTCCTACTGGTCTTTATATCGCCCTATCAATGATTGGCGGTCACGCACTATCTTGGCAACTGGGATCGTCTGTTCTATCGCAGCCGGAATACCTCTGCCCATCATTGGGGTCATCTTCAGTTCCATCATTGACTCCTTTCCACCGCCCGAGGATGAGCTGCAGACTAGCATTACACAGCTACTCGGTGTGGCTGTGGCATACTTCATCGTTACGTGGGGATGGTCAGTGAGCTGGGGCATCGTCGGTGAACGAATTTCACGGCGCTTTCGCGAGGATTTGGTCCGCAAGGCTGTCGGCATGGACATGACTTTCTACGATGTCGAAAACCTTGACATTACGGGTGTACTGACCGCAAGTACCCAAACCATTCAGATGGGCACGTCGGAGAAGGTCGGCCTCTTCTTGCAGTCAATCAGCTATTTTGCCGCAGCCTTTGTCGTGGGTTTCATCCTCAACCCTAGACTTACTGGGGTTCTGTTCGTCGCCGTCATCCCCACAATGATCATTGTCGTCGTTACTGGCACGACCGTCGTGTCAAAAACGTCTAGGAGAGCGACTCGCCTCTTTGAAAAAGCTGCCAATGTCGCCGAAGGCGCTATTGGGTCCGTCCAGGTCGTGCAGGCTTTCGGTGCGATTCGCTTATTATCTGACGACCACTACCACATCCTCTTCCAGGCCATGCGCAAGGGGATGACAAAGAGCGTTGCTGGCGCCGTTATGCTTGGGCTTGTATACTTCACATGCTACGCTGCAAACGCGCTGGCCTTTTACTACGGCAGTCACCTGACAACTGACGGAGCTGGCACTATCTACGCTGTTGTGTTTCTTATTCTAGACGCTTCGTTTGTAGTAGGACAATTCGGGCCTTTCATTCAGACGTTTGCTCAAGCGGCATCCGCGGGCTCAAAGGTTCTTGAGATTCTGGACCACGCCGATCCAAGCATCAATGTGTATTCCAAAGACGGCATCAGATGTGATGAGGCGACTTTCGACAGCGACATCGTACTGAACGACGTTTCCTTTCGGTATCCAGCGCGTGTCACGACTCGTGTCGTCAACAACATCAACCTTCGCATCAAAGCGCATACTACGACTGGCATTGTCGGCTTATCAGGCTCAGGAAAATCAACAATCGTGGGGCTACTGCTGAGATTCTACGATCCCTTTTCGGGCCAAATCCGCTTAGGTGATACAGGGCTTACAGAGTTTCATCTGGCCAGCTTGCGAGCACACATCTCACTAGTGGATCAAGATCCTGTACTCTTCTCCGGCACGATTCTCGATAACATTCGACATGGCATTACAGATGCGACGAAAATGACTGAACAAGACATCTACGACCGGTGCAAAGAGGCAGCTCTGGAAGCCAACGCCGAATTCATCTCTACGCTACCCCAGGGGATACACACCAAAGTTGGCATGTCCGGCGGGACGTCACTCTCGGGAGGTCAACGACAGCGCATCTGTTTGGCTCGAGCCATTGTCCGTCGACCGAAACTTATGATCCTGGACGAGCCTACCAGCGCCCTTGACACTACTAGCGAAGCACTGATACTGGATTCCTTGAAGAAGGTATCATCCTCTGGTTGTACAGTCATCATGATCGCGCATCGGTTGGCAACCATTAGGGACTCCGACGACATCATTGTGATGGGTCACGGCGAAGTGCTCGATCAGGGCACACATGAGCACCTTCTGAACCACGATGGACCCTACAAAGAGCTTGTCAAAGCTCAAGGGATGCGCGACACAGACAATATCAGTGAATCGCATTCACAAGTTAGTCGTGTGTCAGATTCTAGTGACTCGTCTGTTGGATTTGAAAAGCGCACAGAAAGCGATTCCGAAACGACCGTAGGCACCAGCCCGAAGACGATGTTGCCTTTGAGGACAATCCTCAGACGTTGTTTCGCACTGAGCAAACCCGAGCAACCTTTGATCTTTGTCGGCCTTTGCGCATCTACCACCTCTGGTGCGCTCGTCATAGGCGAGGCAATTATCTTCGGCCATCTCGTGGACATTATCAACACTGAAACGAGCAGCCCAGCTGGTGTGAGATCGCAAGTTGACTTTTTCTGTCTCATGTTTTTCGTCGTCAGTGTCGTAGCTTTGTTTGCACATTCTACGAGCGGCTCGATGTTTGGCATAGTCTCAGAGGCTTTAATACTCCGAGTACGGGACCTCTCCCTACGTACTGTCTTGAAGCAAGACGTGGCGTGGTTTTCCACACCAGGCCACTCACCCCATGAACTGATGGCTTCGATAAATATGGATGCTGGCCATCTGTCGGGGCTGTCGGGAGTAATTATTGGAACCGTGTTTTCTGTAACGACAAGCATAGTTGGCGGCATCATCCTTGCCCACATTGTCGCTTGGAAGATTGCGGTCGTGCTACTCGCCGCAGTGCCAGTCATGGTCCTTGCGGGCTTTCTACGTTTAAGAGTGCTTGCAAAGTCCGAAGAGAGACACGAAACAGCTTACAATGCGGCTGCGGCCCAAGCCTCAGAGGCATGCCAGAATATTCGGACTGTTGCCTCTCTGGGCCGCGAACAAGCTGTCCTGGAATTGTATCAAGCTGCCGTGCATAAACCATACCGTGAAAGCTTCAAGTTCAACATCGCCGGCAACTTCACGTTGGCATTTTCACTGGCCATCACCTACTTCGTCTACGCACTGGCGTATTGGTGGGGCGCAAGACAAGTCCGCAGCGGTCTCTACACTCAACGAGACTTCTTCACTGTCCTACCAGCTCTTCTGTTCTCGGCACAGGCCTCCGGTCAGATGTTCAGCCTGGCCCCTGAGGTGACGAGGGCTCGATCAGCAGCCAGCAGCGTATTCAAGTTGCACGACGAGCAACCGTCGATCTTAAAAGAGCTACGCAGCGGACCTCGCGGTGGTCTTTTCGGGCGCCTGGATACGAATCGGCTTGCTAACGGCAGCATCGATCGCTACCACAAACTGGCTTTGGAAGACGATCAAAGAACCAGATTGGATGCCACGGGCCGAGTGGAACTGACGAACGTCGTTCTCTCATATCCTTCTCGACCTGAAGAGCCAGTTCTCCGGAACGTCAGTCTGGACATCAAGCCTGGTCAGCTAGTTGGCATCGTGGGACCGTCTGGAGCTGGGAAGTCCTCACTGATATCGCTACTTGAGCGATTCTACGATGTGGATAGCGGCTCCGTGATTGTTGACGGTGCTGACGTCCGTGATCAGCGTGCATCAGACTATCGCAATAAGATCAGCCTAGTCTCGCAAGAGCCTGACCTCTTCTCGGGGTCGATCGCATTCAACATCCGCGTGGGCGCAAAAGAGGGACAGACGGTTACCCAGGATGAGATTGAAGATGTCTGCGAGCAGTGTGGCATTCACGAATTCATCATGGGACTACCCGAGGGGTACATGACCGAATGCGGCTTCAATGGCTCGAAGCTCAGTGGTGGACAAAAGCAACGAGTAGCCGTCGCAAGGGCCTTGATTCGAAACCCGGACATCCTTCTCCTAGATGAAGCCACGGCCTCGCTTGACTCTCAGAGCGAGAAGCAAATCCACAAGGCAACAATGGCAGCTGCAGCGAACCGAACGACGATCATCGTGGCCCATCGCTTGTCAACCGTGCAGCATGCTGACAAGATTTTCGTCTTTGACAAAGGACAGATAGCCGAGCAAGGGCGTCACGAGGAGCTCATTGCACAGGGGAAGATTTACGCATCGATGGTGCAAGCTCAGACTCTAGCGAGCTAAAGGGTGGGTACCACAGAGAACACAGCGGAGCGGTTGCACCTTGGGAATAACTTTACGAGATTGATGTGACATGGCCTTGATCTGGGCTTACGGTGTGTGGCGTGGGCCGAGCAGTCTGAGCAGTCTGAGTAGCATTGACATGGGCGTCGACACTGGTGTCTTGGCTGATGGGCTGGGAGGCTATTGAGAATTTGCCCGCCAGCATCGGCATGCAATGCGCGGTGTAGCAGAATGTTGGGATCAAAATTTATTGTTGAGAATCGCTGGCTTCCAGAAGCCAAAGTGCTAAGCGAGCGGGGAATGCCTCGCAAAGCGCCGCAAAAGATCCATGGCCCTGATGCAAGCCTGGAAAGCTCCGACGTTGGCGCAGACTTAGCGAAAGCAACATGAAAGCACAACGATGAGCTGATGCGGTGGGTGCGGTGGATGCACAGATGCGACAAGCGCGTGACTCGTGACCGGTCGAGCAAGCCCCATCTCATATCTTTTTCATCGATCCGAGAGGCAGCCCGATGGAATTGATAACCTTAATCTCTCCGCTGGCGGCTCGGCACCGGCAAAAAGGGGAAGGTCGATGCTGCTCGTCTGATCGGCAAATGTGGGCATCACCGATTTGTGAGTGCCTCCGCGTTGTGGGCTGCCGTCACGGACACTTGAAGATACTTCCCAGCAAAGCTACAGCAGCGCCAGGCGCCATCTCATGCAACTTGGTCTAGCGTCAGGTCTCCCAGCAGATCTCCAATACATACATTCATACGGCTGTTTGGTGATGCGGTCCGTCGTTGCCGCCCGCACACGCTCTATTCTCGGAACCTAGGCGACTCTTTCACGGTATATCTAGTCGACTGGAGGATTACCGCGATGCTGATGTCATAGCCGGCTCCAAACTAACGAGCAATCTCATCTTACCGCCCAGTGCGCATGACATACTGCTCTTCGGTTGCCGGATAGCATGCATAAGAGTCGCCAGAGGTGCCGTTAATGAGTAATATGGATCTAGTGACTCCCGCCCGCGGTACCTGCATTATCACTTGTGCTAGCAGCAGCAGGTGAATACGCAACAATACATCTCGGGATCTGAGCCCCATTTCCAGCTTGTCACACCCTTGACACGTGTGGGCAGCAATATCGTACCTCCTGACACGTATCGTCGTACGACTGCCTAGTTTGGTGAGAGCCAAGAGTTTGTTAGCACCTTGTTTGCTCTTATTCTCCTCATGGCTCCTCATGCTGAGTCTCCGCCATTCCAAGAAACGAAACAAGACATGGCACGATCGGTTGTGCCCGAGCACGCGGTCAACGGTCCAGATGGTAGCAGACCATCGCCTGGCAAGCGAGGTACGTACTGGCCCCTTGGTGACTATGAACACGACTTTGTACCGTTGAGTTCCCGCTACGCGGATCAACAAGAGGCGTGGCCAGAGGGCAAACCCATTAACATACCTTGCCAACACCCCGTAGCCAATTCACCATCACTCTTACATTGCACGGCCAGCGATGAAGTACACGACATCATCAGCATCGGCTTTGGGCCAGCAGCTCTCGCCATTGCTATTGCCCTCAACGATTCTTTAGAATTCAGCCAGCTTCCTCATGCCCCACGCGTTTGTTTTCTTGAGCGCCAGGATCACTTCGCTTGGCATGCAGGAATGCAGATACCTGGCGCGACTATGCAGGTAAGTCGCCCGTCATTTGGATTCGACAGGGATTGCTGACTTCGACTCTGTAGATCTCATGGATCAAAGACCTAGCTACGATCCGCAACCCACGGAGTCGTTTCACCTTCTTGAACTATCTTCACTCAAAGGGCCGCCTGTTGCCGTTTAGCAATCTGGGCACGTTTCTGCCAGCACGCAAGGAGTACGAGGATTACATGCGTTGGTGCGCCGAGGCCTTTGATGATGTCGTGTCGTATGATCAGGAAGCCCTCGAGATCGTGCCTGACCGCGCAAACCGTACCTCAAGTCCAGTTGAGATCTTCACCGTCAAGACGAGGAATACCCAGACGGGACAGACAACCGTTCGTCGTGCTCGTCATGTCATTGTCGCCAGCGGAGGCAAGCCCAAGATCCCATCAAACTTGCCACAGGATCACTCCCGCGTGATCCACTCTTCAGTATACATGCAGAGGATCCCTGACCTCTTCAGAGATCCGCAGCAGCAATATCGGTTTGCAGTTCTCGGCGGCGGCCAGTCTTCCGCTGAAACGTTCAACGACATGCAGTCACGTTTTCCCAATTCGCAGACCCGTCTCATCATCCGCAATGCCGCACTCAAGCCATCAGACGACTCGCCGTTCGTCAATGAGATTTTCGACCCCGCAAGGACGGATGGCATCTATAACGCCGCGCCAGACGTCCGCGCGCAGGACATTCGAGATGCAAAGGAGACGAATTACAGTGTTGTGCGCCTTACGTTGCTCGAGCAACTATATCATAAGCTGTATGAGCAGCGGCTGGAGTACGACAACGAGGAAGACTGGCCGCATCAGATTCTTAACTTCCGCGACGTGAAGAGTATCAATCCTGCAAGCGGTAAAAACGCACCATTGCATCTACACGTTCGCGACAACAGTCCCATTCACAATGGAAGCGGGACTGCACGAGATGAGGTACTGGAAGTCGACGCCGTGATAGTTGCTACTGGCTACGAACGAAACCTACATGATCAGCTTTTGACCAACGCCGAAGCTCTGAAGCCGAAGACCAGCTCGAACGGAGCTACGACAGGCTGGCATGTAGCTCGCGACTATCGCGTCAAGTTCAAAGAGGGCGCGGTTGCCCCAAGTGCTGGTGTGTGGCTTCAAGGCTGCTGTGAGGACACACATGGCCTGAGTGATACGCTATTGAGTGTGTTGGCCACAAGGTCCGGTGAGGTCGTCGAATCCATCTTCGGTCAAGATATGCTCGCTTCGAAGCTTGATGGCACGCATCTCAATGGTATCCATGAGCAGACAAAACCGCCAAATGTGGGATCAGATGAGAGCGAGAGAAAGGTTGTGCAGAAGTCGGGCATGATGAAAAATGGTACACATCTCAATGGCGGGCATGTTGATGGCCTCGTGAACGGCCATATGTGATACATGCCCGTAGCTTAAGCATAGCGAACGGCGTTGGCGGACCTTCTCGCTATGATCATCGTCGTACCAAGGACTGAATGACTATCTTGCGTCGACAATACATCTACAGCCTCGACTGCAAACGATCGCTGGCAGTTTTTATAAATGCATGCTTCTTCTTGACCCCTGCTTCGCGGTCGAGGAAGCGGTAGAAGTAGATCGGTTGAAGAAGCGGTAGAAATAGACCGCAGTGGCCAAGCAGCGCCGTCCTGGAAAGGGGGTTCTGACCCCAGGAGGCGCTTACGGTATTTCTAGGAATTGCCTAAGCAACAACAGTGCACAGGAATGGATGGTTATTGACGGATGTAAGGCAGAAAGCTCCGGGCGTGCATAAAGTTATGATTGATCTAGAAAGGCAAAGTTCGGAAAGATGTTGCTTACAACAAAAAGAGCATGTTCTACCTCTGTATATGAGCAATTCCGTTGACGCCTGCGGGCGTCAGCAGGCTTCAATACTCATGCCTCATCTTTCTGAATACGTTCACCGCACCACTTCCCCCACTTGCAATGCAAACATCGCAATCGCGAAGCCCTTCTCCACAGCCCGCCTCAGCCACGAATCTGCCCAAGGACCGGCCATGTCCCTTCTGTAATCAAGCGTTCACCTCTTCCTCCCTTGGCCGACACTTAGATCTCTATATCCGAGAAAGAAATCCGAAACCTTCAGATGGCATACACAATGTCGAAGAGATCAAGGCGCTGCGCCAGCGGATCACGAGAAGGCAGCCCAGGCGCGGCGGAAGTGGATTGAAGAGGAAGGCCAGCTCCGATGCCATTGACGGTCCGGAAAGAGCAGCAGGTACGGTCACAGCCATGTGCATGTCCTGCTCCAGTGTTGGAGCCAGCAGGGAGAAGTTGAATTAAAACAGAGTTATTCAAGCAGCAGCGAGACATGCAGACTGCTGTAATATTGGCTGACAGCTTGGCTTGCAGGAGAAGCGACTGGGCATGACAAAGACGAACAGTCTGCAACAGTTGCAGGCGTCAACGAAGCAGTCACTAGCTCATACGCGGAGACCATGAGCGCAGCCGATTTTGCGGACATCCCTTGGCACCCACTGAACGTGAACGTGCCAGTATACCCTGATCCAAAAAAGCCAAATGGCATTATCGAGTTCGTTGGAATCCCAAATCTACCCCAGCGATTCCAACATCCAGCAATAGGCACATCGTCGCGTATGGCATGGCGAGTCACCGGCGTCCTCAACGATGGCTCTGCGGTCGAGGCTCGTCCAACGGACTCTGGCTTGCCCCCAGCTCTGGCAAACGACGGCGGACCCGACCAGCCTGCTTCGAATGACAAAGCAAAAGCACAACCCACAAGCGAAGAGAGCACGCCGGATGACGACAGAGTCGCCAAAGCCGCACTACACGATATATTGAACTCGCTACAACGAGCACACACACGGATCACCCAGCCGTCCACGTTCAGCTTCGACCCACTGGCGCTGAATTACCCCGCGCTGTGCCTGCGCTTGCTCCAGGCGCCGGAGTCGCTCTTCTCGCCCACACCTATGGAACCTGCTACCGACCCACATCATTATTGGCCTCTCCGAGACGCGCCATCTGCTGCTCACAAAGCCCGACTCATCCAGAGCATCCGCACGCGCCTGAAAGTACACCTATCCCTGTGTCCGCCAAGCGAGCTGCGATTCGCCGACACGAGAAGAGAAGTCGAAGCCGGCATTCTCGCGGAGGCGAACAAGCAGTGTGCCAAGTACATCGCGCATGTCGATGCTGCCCTCGAGCAATGGGAGGCTTTCTCGCAGCCTACTAGAGATGAGATATGGCGACTGGAGCTCTTGCGCTACTGCTCCACGCAGCAGACGGAGAATTACAACCTCGAGAGAAAGCTCGAGCGAACGCAAGATTTTGTGGAGGAGCTGCGGGTGGAGTTAGCGCGGTTGCGCGAGGCTAACGTGAAGCTGGCGTCGCGGAAAGACACAGCATCTGGAGGCCAATCGAGCAGTAACGGTCTGCTTAACGGTTCGTCGGACGCGACGCACCCAGCTCTGGGGCCGATCGTCGACAGCGCCATGTCTCGCGAGCTGGAAGAGATGTGGACAGTCGGTGCCATTGGAGGCGGAGGCGGCTGGATGGACGGCGCGGGGTCGGGCAAGTGGAAGTTTGACCACATCATGAAGCGGTATCGCGCTCTCGTCCAGGCTGGTAAGGGCGAAAATACGCTGTGGCCTGGTGATGCTTGGAGAGACTCGCATAGAGACGCGCCGGTCAGGCCTGATGATACCAGCGCTTCTGAGCGAACGAACGGCGCACCTGCAGCTCACAGTCAGGTTGAGTCGATTTCCATGATGCCCCGTGTTGGGTACGGCCCGGCTGTGACTGACACGTGGAGGCTAGAGGACCTGGTCAGGCGAGGTGGCACGGGCTGGACGCCTGAGGACCTGGCTAAGCGAGGTGTTGGCTAACGGTAAAGCTGTGTGACAACTCTTCAATTCAAGAAATACATCTTGTCTCGTGGCAGCAACGCCTAATAACATGGATTGCCATCTTATCGCCATCGGTCTGGACGTTGAGCGTAGCTCCTTTGCCCACACCACAGGGCACCGGTCGCCACTTTATCTCGCAAAAATGCACCACACTCGAATCACGGATCGCACAGGCGTGTGTGGATCTGGCAGAGAAGGCCGAGGTGCTCGGTGACGTTGAGTCAGATGAGCGGCTGTACACTGATGACGAGGGACTACTGAGGGCGAGCCTTAATGGCTGAGATGGTAGGAAGGGGTTGAGTGGAGCGATGGGTTGGATGTTCAGCGAACGCCGGATCTATTAGAACCACATGTGAGCAATGCATGAGCACAGCTTATTTCGAGAGTGATCTGTAATACTACCTGCTCCAGACAGATCGCTCCCGTTGCCTCATCTGGCAGGATGACAGTGATGTGAACCAATCGTTATCGCAAAGCATTGGGACATGAGCCTTATGTTGGAGGTACGAGGACATACACCGTGCTTTGTCACAGAACATGATGTTGAGTCTTAAGCATAACACGCTTGATGTAAGAAGCAAGACTGTCTACAGGGCTGTCTGGGCACGCAGGGGGTAATACATGAGAAAGCTACTGAAACGACAAATGGGTGGACATGGTCTGTATCAGAACAGTAGTCAAGTGTAAACGTTTCGATCACACAACAGTCCAGACTCTGGTCAGCGGACGTGGCTAGCTATGTTGAGGAAGAGGGCCACGAGCCGAATATGAACGCTTTTGCTACTTACACAAGAGGAAACTTCCGCAGACGCGTTGTAGCTTCGACACCATACTGCGGAACACACCCAGAACAAGCCGTCGGAACGTGGCGGTACTACCCTAAGCCCACATCGCTCTAAACTTCTCATCAAAGGTGACTTTGAGTCGGTCAAACGCCTTGAGGACCTTACGCAGGTCTTGGTCACTACCCCCGGCTGTTGTAGAGTCACCCACTGTCGAAGTCCGGCTGCTTGGAACGTCTTCTGACACAGACGTACGCCGACTCGGTTCTTCAGTCGTCGCTGTGTCTTCGTCGCTCTCGTCATCATCCCAACTGTCAGCTACAGGCGCTTTCTTGGTCTTTCGGATAGGCGCAGAGGGCTGGTCCGCGGCATCTGTCTTCCCAGTCGGCGGCGGGACAAGATCGCTCATGTCCATCTGATCGATCATGGCGGATTCTTCTCCGGCATCTCCACCGCCTTGCAGGTCGATCATGTCTGCGTCCGCATCCTCACTAATCTTGAGTATGTTCTTCAGAGACGTCACAATGGTCGCAAGTATGAGCGAGAAGTCGTTGAGCAGAAACCACATATCTCCCTTTCGGATACCGTTCGCCTTCTCGAGCGCGGTCGTGTCACCATGCTTGTAGAAATCGAGGAGATACGCGTTGAGGGGAATGGAGCTCTCGTCTGGATACAGAGGAACGTGCGGGATGACCGATTCTTCAAGGAAGACACCGGAGCGGGCGGTACGACATAGAGACTGAATTGTATCAAAGTCGTCGCTGTGGCCGGAGAGTGCGACAAATTGTGAGCGTACAGTAGGCGGCGGGCGAGCGTCGACGAGCGACTTGTGACCTTCGAAGGGAGTATCCCCACCGCACTTGAGGCCAGTGAATGGTAATTTGTTGTCCGCCTGGCCCGCAAGGTGCTGCTCGGCAAAGGTTTTCACGTATGTCGAGAATATACTGAGCGTTTCTCGGTTATGTTGACGCAATATCTCATGAGCATTGTCTGGTAGCCGTGATAGTAATACCAAGGAGGGCGACGACTTGATGCGCTTCTCGTAGTTTTCGGGCTCCAGATCCGCCTGCCGACACGGACGGCGGCCGAAGAGATGTGACAGTACCAGCATCATGGTCCTCATGATATTCTCCTCGTTCTTTTCATTCATGTTCGATGTCAAACGATGGAAGTATCCACCCTTGAGCAGGGCGTGCAGAGCAAAGCTCGAGTTCTCGGTAAAGTAGAGGTGTGAGACGGCGCCAGCGAAATTCAAAGGAGCGCCATCTCTATCCAGAAGTCGTGAGCGCCGTAGATATTCGATGGAGAAGCGGATGTGGTGAAGCACCTGATCTTTGAAAGATTGCCCGCCCAAGTACAGTCGAGGCTGCGACAACAAGGTGTTTATGGCTGTCCTAGCGTAGGGAGAGTTCTTGGACTCATGTAGCAAGATGAACAGGCGCAATACCAAAGAAGTCGTGACTGGGAAATGGCCATTCAGTGATGGAAGCCGTGAGCTGACGAGTCGACAAGCTTTTTCTTGCGGCAATGCCTGGAAGACAACGTTGCCTAGCAAGTCGAATCCTCGACGGCCCGCGCGACCGGCCGCCTGTCGGTAATTGAGGGCCGTCAGGAAAACCGAATCGCCGCTGAAGACTACTGTCTTGCAGGGCATGTTGATACCCAAGGCCAGCGTGCCAGTAGCAATGACGACCCGCAGGTAACCTCTTCGGAACAGTATCTCCACAGCTTGACGATAGCTGCGGTTCATACCTGCGTGGTGAATACCCACGCCTCGTTCCAAGCCATCACACAGCCACTGTGGGACGTATCGTCTCTTCATTTGGCGGACCATCTCCTCGAATTCTGAAACGGCAATGACCTTGGTGTTGGCGAAGCTGTAGGATTCTAAAGGCGCTTCGGGATTGAAGCTGGCCATTGGGTCGATTTCTGATTCTGCGGCGTCTCTCGCCCTCTCGTCCTTTGAAGTGCGATCTTCTGGATCGTTGATCTTCGTGTTCGCCTTGGGCTTTTTCACCCGGCTGGCTTTCGCTTCCTTCCACTCCTCAAATCTGGCCAACTTGCGCTTCCAGGCGGGGTCATTGTTCTTGAACGCTTGTTCCGCCGCCTTTAGCTGCTCAAGGACTATATTGCCCATCTTCTCACAAGAGCTTCGGTCGTAGTTGAACAGAATAGCCGGGAGAGCGCCTCTAGTATGAAGAGAGACCAGCAGTGGCAGCGCTGTATCGTAGATATCGTCCGCGTCGATAGTCTTGCCTTCCTGGGGGCCTGTTTCTCCATTTCCAACCTTGCTCAAGCTACGGTGCGTCGAGCGCGAAAGCTGTTCAAACACCTGATCGAATGGTGAAGAGGAGTCAGACATCCACGTCCTCAGCAAGTCGGTTAGGCTGCGTTCCCATTGGTGCAAATCGCGCTTTCGAATGACATTGCCAAAAAACTCAGAGGGGGCCAAGTGCGGGTCGACAGTATGGGCGCCGTTCTCGAACTTTTCGAAAGCTCTCCACAGGTCCAAGCACTCACGCGGTTCCATGCCGAAATCTGCCGGAATACCTCGAGATCTGTTGACCAGCGCTGAAACCGGATGCATGACCGCGAAACTTGCTTCGTCCTTGTCTAACCCAAGCTCAGCAAAAGCTTTGACGGTAGGTAGCTCTTTGGGCGAGAAACGAAGCGGCGCGTTGTAGTGATACTTGCGCAGGTCAGAGTAGCGGTGGGGGTGATGCACAACAGCAAGCTCGTTGTTCAAAGATTCTTGCGTCGAGCTTAGCCAATCGCTAAACTCCTCAGGATTTCCAACTGTTGCAGAGAGCGCAATAATGGGACATGGTGCCAGGAGCAGAAGCTGCTCCCATACGATACCGTCTTCTGCTTGCCCGATTGAGTGAATCTCGTCGAAGATGATGCGTTTGACTCTCCGGGACCAAGAGCCTGCATTGGCAGGGCTCAAAAGCATGATCTGCAAAATGTGAGGAACCGTCACCAATACCTGGCAGCCCGTAGGATTGTTGATGCGATAATCTCGAGTGTGCATTGCCCAGACAGATTTTCCACCAAAGGTATAGGACTTCTGGAAATTCCCTTGGATCTCAGCCGCGATCTGATTGACTAAAGCTTTGGTGGGCGCAACATAAATGATGACACCATTGTCATCCGCCTCGAGGACTTTCTTCATTGCATAAAAGCTGATGAATGTCTTACCCGCGCTGGTAGGAGCGACAACGAAAAGACTCTTTTGCGCATCGATGGCGTCTAGCACATCTCGCTGCCAACGGTCAGGATCAAAGCGTCCACCAGTCCGCGCATCAGGGGACGAATCAATACTGCGTTCCATATAAGGACCGCAATGTTCCAGTTGGAACTCTTTGGGGTCCTTGGTAGCCACCATGGTGCTGTCTACCTTCGTAAAGAGTTCGAAAGAGAGCTTGTGGTCGGGAATTGTGGGCTCTATGGCAGGCATTGGGAAGCCTAGCGTCTTACACGTCATCGCCACGTGAGATATCATGGTTGTATTGAGCAGATCTGGTCGTCGAAGAATAGACTGTACCCGGCTCCAGAGAAGTGCAGCGACATGCATATTGCTGCCTTGATCATTGGACTTGCACAACCGTTGCCAGACACGCAGTAGGGTGTCGAGCATGTAGAGCTCGACTTCGGCTCCAATGTTCTGCCTAAGCTCCGGTGTAAGGTTTTGAAGAAATCTGTTTGCCTTTTCATAACGTAGGGCGAGATTGTCTTCTAGCTGCAAGATGCGTAGTTGCGTTTTCCAGGCAGTGAAGTGCTTTTCTTCTTGCTTGGTTTCCTTCTTGACGCGGTTTTCTTCGACAGCTTGCATGATCTTCTGCTTACCTACCGCCTTCTTGTCAGTCTTTTTGCTACCGCTGCCTTTGTTGGGCTTGGCCTGCTCGTTTTCCGCTTTGGCTTGCTGGGCGTTGCTCTTGGCACTGGACGTGTCCTTCTTCGTAATGATCGTCTCAGGCTCCAGTGTTCGTCCAGTAGCGTTTGTCAGACTTGCTGCGTACGTAGTCAAGTCTTTCATGAAGAACTGATTGCGTCGTAGTGCGCGATTTTGTTGTTTTGGATCCGGCGGGGCCACTGGGGCTTTGGCTTGCACTGGTTTCGTGTTGTGCCAGTGACTCAGTTCCTTGAAGATCCGATTGGTGGTCTCGTCGATGGCACCGCCAGCACGTTCATCAACGGCGATGCGAACCGAGGCTAGGTGTGGATCGAAGACTTCATTGCTGAAAGGCAACAGCTTCACTTCGGGCGTCACGTTGTGGTCTGCACCAGACGGTGCTTTACTTGTTGCGATCGTTGGCAGCGTACGTGGAGAACCTTGTTGAGGATTCCATCGGGGAATTTCGAGAGCAACGCAGAGACCTGAGTAAGTTGCGCTTACGCTGGAGCCGACGTCAGACGGTTGGATGCCGTCTCGGAGTCTCGCAATCGTGCTCATGAGTATTTGACCGTCGATGAGATCAGACACATCACACGTGCTATTGGTGTGCTCTGAACTGGCAGTCCAATCTTGATGACAAAGAATGTGTGTAGCAATCAGACACAATTGTTCCAGTGAGCCCTGCTGGTCTTTGCTCATGGCTTTGGATTCCGCCGATGCTCGAGCAGATAATGGTAGATGGGTCTTAAGAGCGGCATGAAGGAGCACGGCGTGTGCGAAATCTGGACTGACCAGATGATTGGATAGCAAGTTGTGGAGTGATGCCACGAGCAAGCGATTGGCTTCGGATGGAATAGCCTCCATGTCGGAAATCTGCGGGTCAGATACGTCAAGCGCCGATAACTTCTTGCTCATTTCAGACGTCTGGCCATGGAGCAAGCTGACGGCCTTGTTGGGTTGAATGGAGCGCTTGGAATTCTCTAACACCATGGTCCAGACCTTGGTGTCCTGAAAGTGCAGACCATTAATGAGAGCGACGTTGAAACCTTTTTGCATGAAGAAAGCGATCACTGATCGCATCGCGCTCTTCGTCATATTAGCCTTTGTGGAAGAATCGTCTGATGCAGGATTTGCTGCTGCAGCCCCATCATGGCACATGACGAAGTAAGCTCCGCTATTTATAAGGTGTTGACTAAAGTCTTCGCCGTCTAGGGATGGGTAGACCTTGATTTGGACCTGAGAGTGTGATTGTGATACATGTGCTTGCAAATGGCGGACGACCACTGCTCGTGCAAGCACATACTTGTATTCATCTTCGGCCGCCACGTGAGCGGGAATAGAATGAGACGCATTCTGCTCAATGAAGACGACGTTGAAGATGCACTTGCGCTCACGGAGACCATGGAGTAAGCTTTCGACAATGTGTACTGCATGCAAGAGCTGGAAGCCGTCTGTCAGAGGCGTCAGCGCACATGTTCCGGGGGGCCTCATGGGCGAAGCTAGTGAAAATTAAGAGACCTACCCTTGAAGTCAAGCTCAGGCTGGCTAAAGCAACATCTAAGCAGAGAGTCGCCTTCAATGATGAACAGCTCCGAGCCAGCGTAGTCGCCTACTAGATCGACATAGCGGGCGTACAGCCGATCATACCTGGGAGTTGGGTCAGCTTCTTGGAAGAACACGGCGAGCGCGAGCTACTGTACCACTCCAGCAAGGCCTGTTCGGCCTTTTGGCCGTCGTTCTGGCCTTTGGCCATTCTTTACGAGGAATAGCTGACCAGAAGATTGTACTGAGTCGTGTTGGTGAGAATGGAAGAAGCAGTGGATGAGTGAAGGAGTAAGAAGGCGGTGTGGAGAGGAACAAACGACGAGTATGACGAAAGACGTCTCCAGAGAATCCTGAACCCTAGGTCTAGAGCCTCACAGATCAAAGATGAGGGCTTGTGCACTTCTTGCAGCGTCTGCCGCCAGGGAGTGGGAAAAGTGAAGGGGAAAGGAAACGAGGGTCCAGCAGATTAGATTAAAGCGAGGGCTTTCAGAAGTGCATTCCCTTCACTTCGCTTCGCTTGTGCTGCACATTGAAGTTGTGGAAGCAGCGCCGATAACATCATCAGTCATTGTCGTCAAGTGTGGGTAAGAAAGCAAAATGGTTGAAGACGACAGCCATTGTTTGCTGATGCGCGTCACTGTGTCCTAGCGTCGGCTCTCCTCCGACGCTTGCCCGCGCCATTACTACGTGTGGAAGCATCTCAATGAGATATAAAGGTGCCCGTCATTGAAAGACTGAACTACATTCGACAATGTGCCAACGAGGACTTCTCGACCCTTCGGTCACGCGTGTGAACCCTGGGAGGGAGTGACATGGACCAGATTACAAAAAGGTTGGCCGCTCTCAGATGAGGCTGCGCTAAAAGCGGAAGCTACCACTAGTGTGACATCTGCTGTGTGCAGGATCGCCCAGTCCAGATGGTCATGCCAAGACACGTGATGCCAGGTGAGGAATTGCCTAATTAGGCATATACCAGAATTATATAATAGATGTATCTATACTTTCTATCTTATTCTTATATACCTACCTTCTACTATACTAGTTAAAATATAATAAAAGCTATATATTAAAAGAGATTATAAACCTAGTAACTTTAATATAGTAAAAAGTTATTATTATTAACTTTTAATTAAATTTTAACTATTAGTAGCGTTACTGTTATTATTAGTATAAAGTTACTTTCTACTACTTAAAGAGTAATATTATTACTATTAACAGTAAGATTAAATTGTAAGATATTAAGATTTAAATATTATTCTAATATTATTAGTATATCTTTTTACTTTTAGAGTATAATATTTATAAGAATTAGATCTTTAAATTTATCTTATTAATATTAGATAAACTTATCTTTAGATAGTAAAAGTAATACTTAAGTATTTATTATACTAAAGGCTTATAAGCTAAACTAATAGATAATAAAATTAATTACTATTATAAATAATTATTTACTTCAAATTAAACTAAACTATATTTATCCTTGTCTTTATTAAATATAAATTTTATTATAAATACTAATAATCTATTCTCTTTCTACTATTTTAATAGATATCTTTAGTAGTATATAAAGAACTTTAATAACTTTTAAAGATACTATATTAAAGTTAATAATACCTTTAGTACTATAAGTCTTGAAGCTTTTTTCTTATATAAGACTTTTAAGCTAGTATAAAAAAAAGAAAAGAGATATTATAAATATTACTAATATCTTCTTATATCTCTTTAATTCTTTTAATACTAATATATTATAATAATTCTATACTAATTAATAACTTTAAATAACGCTATATTAATAGATATAACTATATTATCTAGTAAAAAGAATATAGAGATCTATTTCTTAACTAGTAAAAAAATATACTATAATAGTTAAAAAAGGCTTTAGTTAAGAGTAGCTAGTAGAGTTATATAGTATAGAAACTTACGTCTAAATATAATTTCTTATGAAAATACTTCAAAAAGAGTATAATTTTAAAGATAATTACTTTATTATAAGTTATATATAATATAATACTTAACTACTATATTTATTTAATAAAGTTAGTAGTAATACTATAAAGAATTATATTATAATAAAGAAATATAAGAATACACTATATAAAAGAGGGCTATAATAAATTAAAATTAAAGACTTATTAAAGAAGTAAATAAGCTAACTTTAAATTTAATTAAAAGTTATCTTAATACTAATAAAAAGATAAGTAAAATATATTAAAAAGCTTATTAATAATAGAAATAAGATTTTATTAGTTCTTTTTAACTTTAACTAGCTACTTATTATTATAATAATATATAGTATAATTCTCTTTTATACTAGTTAACTCTATATACTAAATTGTAGGCTATTGAAAGTAGTAGCTTCCGGGATACTTTCTAGTATCCTGCGATTTAGAGTCTATATACTATATTCCTCTAAGTCGCCCCTCCGTTATATCTTATACTTATAGCACTTCTCTATTTATCCTGTTATTAGTAGTACTATGGGCGTAATTAAAGATACGTCTTTACGCTACTAGCGTCGAGATATAGAGCGAACGTATCTACTTCTACCCGCTACGTACTAGTTAGCTAAGCCCTTATAGGACGGATCTCGTTATTAAGCGAGCGTAGTATAGAGCCTTTTTAAACTTAAAAAGCCTTTTTCTAACCCTCTATATTGACGAACCGGCGTTCTTTAAAAGACTAGCTAGATCCGTACTTTTTGTATAGTACTATTTTATTACCCTTTTTATCTATACGCGCTACTTACTCTTTCTAGCCTAAAACCCTCTCTAAATCTTTTCCTTATAGAGACCTAACCCGTCTATCTTCTGTAGTATCCTCCTATTATAGGGTATATACTATACGCTATAGGTCGTCGCCGTCGACTATAGCCGCTACTAGCCAACACAATGCTTAATAAAGATATAGACCTTAATGCTGTATAGGAATACTATATATAACGATATAAAAGATCTAAAGGAACTTATATAGCTATATGACTCTACGCCGAAAGTATAGATAGCTACATTAACCGTATAAAGGCTGCTTAGCGACGGTATATTCTTAAGGAAAATATATATATTTGCTTCTACTAATACGTTATTATTATAGTTTCTACGCTATTATTTAGTAAGACCCCTATTATACCCTTAAAATGTGCAAGCTAGCTAAAATTAAGAAATTCTTGTACTAGTATTTAAAAGAGTATAAAGTACATAAGATAAGTTTACTAGAGACAAACTAGAAACAACTAAGTTAATTATATATCTAATAGTTTAATAAAAGGATTAAGCTACTTACACTTAAGTAGATTTATATAGTATACTCTTTCCTCTCTCTAGATATATATATGCTTTAGTCTATTCTTGTTCCTAGTAAAGGTATAGCTAATAGACCTAATAGCTTATTTATAGAAACCTATATAAGAGAACGACCTAAACTATACTAATAAAGAGAAGCTATCGCTTAACGTAGATAATTTTATAAAGGTTCTTTAATGCTACTAGACAATAGATACTAATATCTTTTAATATAAATAGTATAATATTAAGCTAGTAATAATCCTTCTACTCGCTATATATACTACGTTCCGACCTAGCGCTCTACTCGACGTACGCTATAGAGACCTTAAGTTATTTGTTCTTAAGAATATAAAGACCGGTAAAATATATAGAATACTATACCTTAAGCTATAGAATACTAAAAAGCAAAGGATTAAGCGCCGGCGACCGTAAGTAGTTATAGTCGTACTATATCTTAGTTAGGATTATACTAAGACAGTAATTAGAAAGATATATACCTTTATAATCGACAACAATCTACTATTCTACGTAGTCTCCTATACTATTAGCCTCGCTTTAGGTAATAGTACATTTACTAATTCTAACTTAGATACCTCTAAGAAGGTATTTAACTTAGCCGTCGAGCGACCTAGTATGTAGTCTCTATCTATCTCTTAAGGTAAAGACGTCCTAAACCGTCCTATTTTCTAGTCTAGTTTTTAAACTAAGGAGGAAATTTAAATTACGCTAAATAGCGCCTTGCTTTACTATAAGTACTATCCATAGGTTAAATAGCTAGGCATAGCAACGGGGTTTCTTTAAGTTATAGCGAGCTACTATCTTCGATAAGCGAAAGGGAACGCTATTAATAGTAAGTACGCGGCTATAGCTACTTAAATTATAGTATAAGAGGGGAATTAACTAATAGAGCCCTATTATAGATAATTTTAGTACAAGCGCTGCTATACGTAATCTAATCCTTAATTATACTAATTCAAAGATCTTTAAGCGGAACTACCTATTACGCTATATTTAATATAATATATAGTCTATATACTAAGATAGAAATCCGTAGAACAATATAATGTGCGTAGCAAACTAAATAGGTCGTAAGATAGATCCGCAGCGGCCTACAAGATTAACTATAGAGCAGAAGAATAGTATTCTCTAAGTTCTAGAGATATAGAGTCTATCTTGCTGTTATAAAGAGCTATAAGAAGCGCTAGCGCTTACTAAACGATATCAAGATAGCGCTAATATAGAGTATTGCTAGCAATAGCTTTATAACACCGTAGCGGATCTAAAATATACTATATAAGCTCGCTAACAATCTTTACTGAAAGAAGCTCGTATAGAATACAATCGAGCCGCTACTTTATAGGAAATTATATAATAGCTAGATAGCTTATGGTTGCTTAAAAATAATATCGTTAAAGTATAGTCTACGCTAAACGCTTTATATATCTTTCTAGAACGATATTAACTTACTTAAGCGGCTATACGTCTCTATACTCCTTTAAGTACGCTAATTAGCTAGGATAACCGCTTTTAGATTATACGCGATATAGTTGTACTATATAACCTACACAAGGTACAGCGGTTACGATTCTAGCGACGCAAGCCCGTTAAAGTAGAGAACAAAGTATAGTTAATAGATTCTAAATTTAATGTTATTAAAGACTTTTATGCTATACTCGAGAGTATTCTACGAGAAGAACTTTTACTAGGCGTACCGCTCCCGTACAGGCCTATCTAGTATATGTTATACTAGGAGGATCTTTATCTAAACTAAAAGGTACGTAAGTACAAGCTTTATACTCTATTAAATATACGTAAATACGTTAAGAGCTGTCGTCCGGGGCTCGGCTAGCGTTAAGGTCTAATCCCATATCTCGACCCTTACTATAGTTCTATAGTACTAAGAAACGGTAAGCGTTTTAAAGCTTACGCGCAGAGGATATATAGAATAAATTTAGTATCCTGCTAATAGAGTATATACCTACAAGGCGTCTCTTCTTTGTTCTATTTTATATAATCTATAAATAATAGTGTTGCTGACTTTAGTTTAATTACGCTGTCTATATTACGGTTGCATAAAATTAGTAGATATAGTTAAGCAACTACTAAGTCTATATACTTCTTTAGTAGCCGTTATAATATTTTAGATATCTTAGACAGCATTTATATCTATTAAAATATCTCTTGTATCTTAGCCTATCTACCCTAATCTCTATAAAAGAGGCCTAGATTATTAACTATATTAAGTATTAACGTATAATTTAGTCGGAATACCTTCTCTATACTAGCTAGCGCCCGCTAGTATATCTTCTCTATCTCCGCTAACTTGCTCTAAGCTCTATATAAGACAGTAAGGTTATTAACTATAGTAAGTATTAACATATAATCTAGTCTAAATGCCTTCTCTATACTAGCTAGCGCCCGCTAGTATATCTTATCTGCCTCTACTAGCTTGCTCTAATCGCTATACAAGATAGTAAGGTTGTTAACCGTTTAAAGTATCGATATATAGTCCGGTTCGAGCACCTTCTTATAGCTAGCTAGCGCCTACTAGTATATCTTCTCTACCTCTGCTAGCTTGCTCTAATCGCTATACAAGATAGTAAGATTATTAACTGTTTAAAGTATCGACGTATAATCTAGTCTAAGTACCTTCTTATAGCTAGCTAGCGCCCGCTAGTATATCTTCTCTGTCTCTATTAGCTTATTTTAAGCCTTATATAAGACAGCGAGATTATTAACTGTATTAAGTATCGATATATATTCTAGTCTAAGTACCTTCCTATAGCTAGCTAGCGCCTGCTAGTATATCTACTCTACCTCTACTAGCTTATTCTAATCGCTATACAAGACAGTAAGATTATTAACTATATTAAGTATTAATATATAATCTAGTCTAAGTACCTTCTTATAGCTAGCTAGCGCCCGCTAGTATATCTTCTCTATCTCCGCTAGCTTGCTCTAATTGCTATATAAGTTACTAAGGTTATTAACTATATTAAGCGTCGATATATAATCTAGTTTAAGTACCTTCTTAAAGCTAGCTAGCGCCCGCTAGTATATCTCCTCTACCTCCGCTAGCTTATTCTAAGCCCTATACAAGACAGTAAGATTATTAACTGTATCTAGTATCGATATATAGTCTGGTCTAAGTATCTTCTCCTTACTAGCTAGCGCCCGCTAGTATATCTCCTCTGCTTCGTATAGTTTGCCTTAAGTTTAATACAGCTCTTCTATAGACTTAAAATCTGTAGACTTACTATTATACTCTTAATAATCTTCTAAAGCACTTTTTATACAAAAGTAGCGATATCGTAAGGCGTAGCGGAAGAGTTGTTAGTTGTCGAACTATAATAGTAGCACGTCCTACTAAACAAATAAGTCGGCTATATAATAAAAGACGCGCTAGGTAAGGTCTTAGTTAATAGAACTGTTTAAATAATTTAGAGTCTAGTTATATATAAAAGTATATAAACTATATCCTTTTATACTCTTATAGCTATTAATAAGTAAATAATCTTGTAGTCTCTTTATAATCTGACTAAATTTTAGTTTGCTACTTAAAGCCTTCTATAAGTAAGAACGACAATTATCGATACTAATTACTTTTCGTAAGAGCTCGAATTGAATATCCTTACTATCGAAATATGCTACTAGACATAGAATATCTATAGCTTTAGATAACTGCCTCTTAATTATTAACAAGGACAGGTTTTAAGTACTATAAAGCGTTCGCTCTTTGTAGTCTAGAAGCTTGTTAGCGATCTCTCTAAGCTTCTACTATAACTCTTAGTAGTTCTTTAAGTATTTAGAAAAACTGTTAGAGGTATGTTTTAAGTAATTGCCTGCGGTCGCTAGTATAAGAGGTAGTCCGTTGAGTCGCGCCGCTAGAATATAGGTATTAGAATCTAGTTATATAATTAGCTAAGCCTTAACTATAATCTTAATTTACTGTATCTTCTATAGCTTTCGGTCGATTCGACCTTCTTACTAAAATCTCTAGTCCTTGCTGTTTGCCGAGCTTTCTTAGTATAAGAACTTTACTAAATTCTACCTCTAAACTTTGTATTATAATAACTATCGATTTATATGCTCTAGACAGAAAGAAGTGCTTAATATTATAGGCTCTTAGCTTATTATAGTTATTAAAGATTAGTATCTATTTAGTGTTCTTAGATTACGATAGCTATTCTTTAAGATACGCAACAGCCGTATCTTTATCTTCTACTTCTACGCTGTATGCTAGAGAGCCCGGTACGAGGAATAGCTAAGACGCTATCTAGAGTTAAGTTTGTTGTAAAAGTACTTTACTCTTTACGTTTAGCTAAAAGATAGTAGAGAAGCTATCCTTAAGCTTCTTAGTAAGCGCAACAGTAAGCTAGGTCTTGTCTATTTCTTCTAATTCTAATATAATTGCAACTCTTTAGCTAAAATTACTGTTGTCGAGAACAAGTACCTTCTAGAGAAAACTAAGTTCGTTCTTACGCTCTACAAAGCTTTGCTTCTCGATCTTAGAGACGTTTACAAGGCTTAGACCGAAATTATATACTACGTCTATATAAGTTATTAGCTGTTATATAGCATTTAACAGTAAGTAAATTATAAGATCTAAATACGCTATTTAAGAGAATCTAGAGCAGTACTATAATTATATATTAAATTAATAGTATAAAAGCTGCTTACTAATCTTTAAACGTCGTTTCTATATTTCTAATTATTCCTAATTAAATCTTATAGAGCAATTTTCTTTCAAACGCTGCTACTTTTCTTGCTACGTAATTTTCTAAAAATTGTCTTTATACGAGTCAGTATAGTTTAAGATCCTATAGATAATAAGGCAGCTTCTAAATATATCGACGCCTAATATTTCTATCTCAATATAAATTATTCTACTATACTATCGACTAATCTTATTAATTTGCTCGCTGTCCTAAATAACTAAATTGCTACTAGCAACCTGCCCTCGATAGAAGATAAATCTACTTCTCTTGTCTTTAAACCGTAGAGCTCGCTAAATAAGCTTATACTAATTATATATAGCGTAACTAGATCTATACTCTCTAACGTACTTATATAAAGCACTAAATAATTTATTATATTCTTGTCTAGAACAAGCAAACTTTAGGTAGTCCTATAACTGTACAAGTTAAGTATAAAAACCGGCCTAATCTAGCTTATAATTATTCTTAAGAACTTTAAGCGTATTTATAAGCCTCTAGTCTAGTTTATCTATAGTCTCTAATATCTTATATTCTCTATTAAGCTTAGATCTCTCTAAGTTATAATAGATATAGACTGGCTTCCCGTTACTAGGCTAGCTAACAATAATATCGCTAAGATAGATATTTATAAGAGCGTTACTTAAGCTTATTAGATAAAGTATACTACCTCCTATTCTAACAAGTAAGGCTATTCTAACGTTAGAGAATATCTTAAATAGTAAGTCTATTAGACGCCTAGTATTAACGTTACCTGTCGATCTTAGTAGGTAGATAGCAACAACTACTATATAACCGGTAATTATACCGTAAATATATATATTATTGTTATAATATAGATTATACTTTAGATAGACGTACTCTTTATCGAGCATTAAACAAGACGGTAGTAGCTCGACGTTCGGTAGTAGATATATCTATGCAATATAGTAATCTTTACGACTTAGCTATATTCTGTCTTAGGCCATTATAATAATAGATAGAAAAGAGAGGTAAGATATTAGTAGTTACTAGAATAACAATCTATGCGGTAGTCTAAGAAATTAAGCTTACTTTTTAAGAAGGCCGTCTTAAGTAAAGAAACGGAGAAACGGTACTAGCAACTTTTTTAGGTATATAGCAGCTCAAGGGTTTCTTATCTTGCTACATATATATATAGAAAGGCTGGCGCGTAAGTTCGGTCTCTTATTAGAGACAGTAGATTAGAGCTCTGCTCTTGTACCTAATTAGTAGGCTAAGGTAGACGTAAACCGTTTGTTTAGCTTCTACTTTGTCGGAATAGATAGCGTTAATAGTAGGCTAGGCTATTTAACTACTCGAGACGAGATATAATATAGAAAGATAGGATCAAAGATATAAGTATTAGTAGTATATTTACCCTTTTTAGGTATTTAGTATCTCTTACCGTAAGGTACATATAGGTCTACTATACGAGGTAAAAGACAATTAAATGCGTACTAATGCTCCCTAAGATAGCTGTATTAGTATAGATAGTAAGTATCTTAATAAGAACTACGCTCTGCTTTGTATTTAGATATCGTACAAACTAGTACTTATATATACTATAGTATTAGACGTATAGAAGGTAGAAACGCAGCAACCAATAAACCTTCTTTAAAGCTTGTCTTAGTAGATATCTACTATTGCTGTTAGTTCTACGCTAAGATAAATACTTTAGTGCCTAGCAGTATAATTTAACTGCTTGCTAAATATTAGAATAAGGTAGCTAGCTAGCATTTAACTTATTATTCTAGAACTCTTAAGTCCTGTCTACAGTCTATAATTGTTTAGTATATTTCTTATTAGTAACAGACAAACAAGGATAGCTCTACAATATGCCCGGAAATAACTTATGTTATAGAGTAGGGTTAGCATTAATTTTAGGATTTAGGTAAGTATTATAACATTACTTTATAAGCGCAATAGAACTACTTAAATATATTCTAATTTGGCTAGAAAAAGCTACTAAGAACTACTAAAGGCGTATAGACAGCGTAGCAATTACTATAGCGATATAAAGCCTTATAGCTAGTAGCACGTTCGGTGTCTTTACAGCAACCTATTCGACCTACTTATTAATTTAAGACCGCGGCAAGGCCTTCTACTTCTTCTCTAGATAGCGCTTAAGCTTGTTTTGTATCTTTATACAATATTTACAAGCTTGTTGCTTAATATATTTCTAGCAAAACTCAATAATATTAAGGTTAGGTAACTATAGCGTAGTTACTATACTCTAAATGCCGTATTACTGCTTTAAACGTATAACAGGTATCTTTGTACCTCCTTATATATCTTCTTATAGCACTAGTTAAGGTTACTTTTATAGTCCTATTCTATAGCCGTTAATAGAGAATATAGTTATTACTAGACTTATACCCCTTTTATATATAATTGTCGCAAAACTAATTATCTAACGTATAACCGAGTTACTTAGTTAGTTGACAATAGAAAAGAGAGTACCTTATTAGAGAAGCGATTAGACTTATAGAACGATAGAGGCTTGTCTTTTAAGTCTTATAGTTAAGCTTTCTTATATCGATATTTTATAGCCGTAGCGACTACGTTTCGATATATCTAATATATAGTGGTCTATCTCTTTAATGTAATTATATAGCCTCTACTATTTTTACGGTAGCTCTATTTAGTTTAAAATTGTTTTTAGCTAAGACGTTAGTAATTAGAGTAGCTAATTATCTAACGCGCGATTAACTATCTCTGCGGCCTTCTTATTTCTCTTAGTGCTTCTAGTCTTTCTTAAGCTAACTTCTATTTAAATTTATAAACAATTGCTAAGCGTAGTATCTATTAAAGGCCAAATTAGTAGGCGTTCTTGCTTATTAAGAGGTTAGAATAGGAGATATAGTAGCAACGAACTAAGGCTCTATAAGGTATCTTATACTAGTTCTTATAACAATATAGCTTAGCGAGTACGTCTTTATACTAATTACGCTGCTTCTAATAGTTTTTTAGACTAGCTTAGGCCCAAGTTGTTAGCAATATTGTTAGTTAAAAAGAAGGAATAGACTTTTAACTTAGAGGCATAGACTACTCTATAATATATCTTAAATTGCCTTTAAGGATATATACTCTCTTCGAGAGGCTATTTATATAAGTATCCTATTTATATAAGTATTCTATTTATTTTATACTCTATTTATATATATATATACTATTTATATAAATATTTTATATATATTAACATTCTATTTACTTAGTAAGGCTACTTATAGTTAGGCTATTAATAGAGTGTTTATAGAGTATTTCTATAAATAGAATATTTCTATTAATAGGGTACTTTTTATATAAGTACCCTATTTATATAAGTGCTCTATTTATATAAGTACCCTATTTATATAAGTGCCCTATTTATATAAGTACTCTATTTATATAAGTGCTCTATTTATATAAGTACTCTAGTTATATAAGTACTCTAGTTATATAAGTATCTTATTTATATAAGTATTCTATTTATATAAGTATACTATTTATAAGTAGTCTTATTATATAAGTAGCTCTATTATATAAACCTTATTATATAAGTAGCCTTATTATATAAGTAGCCTTATTATATAAGTAGCGTTATTATATAAGTAGCCTTATTATATAAGTAGCATTATTATATAAGTAGCCTTATTATATAAGTAGCCTTATTATATAAGTAGCCTTGTTATATAAGTAGCCTTATTATATAAGTAGCCTTATTATATAAGTAGCTGTTAGAATATAGCGCTAGTATAATCTAATCTGCTCTAGTTAGTATCGTATAGGTATAATAGCAACTAATTACAATAGAAGGATTATATAACCTACTAGACTTACTAGACGTACTAGACGTCTCGTATCTCTAGTAGTACTAACAGACCTAGAGCATAAGCTATATCTTAGACTATATATATAGGATAGATATCTATCTTAGTAGATAGATATCCATAGATTTAGATTTAGAATTAATATTGTCGTTTAATATTAACTCTAAGATATTGAACCTAATTAGTTCTTCTTACTATAACGCAATTAGTAAGCTACGAGCAACTCTTATAAGTATTAACGTAAGGTAGAACCCTACAGCTACGTTAGCGTATAAATAGAGAGACCGAGTCTCAAGAGAGCTTTTCTATATAGCCTTAGTACATTCTCCTAGCTTATTTATATTACCAGCTAAGCCCCTTTGTTTAAGGCTTATAGTTTCTCCCTTGCTTCCTTAACTCCCCTCCCGAGTTAGATATCTTAAAGAAAGACTAGCCGCAGTCTTTCTTCTTAAGGTTAAATTACCCTTAACATAGAATAAGACCAAGTAAAGCGGTTACGGCCGCCTAGCGTTATAGTAGCCTTATTATATAAATAGAGTACTTGCTACTTATATAAGGCCTATCTAACTTTTTAGCCAGAAAGACTAGTCTCTGCCCTCTTTCAAGCTTTATTAATGCGAGAACGTTTCTAAATGTTAGATACAAACTTTGCGTTGTAGTATCGATTTTCTCTCCTTAGCTTAACTATAAATTAGAGCTCTGCGTCTTTTTCTAGTACGATCTATAAGTTCTTAAAGGAGGATCTAACTTTAAACTAAGTTGTCTCGTCCGCTAAAGAACATATAACGCGTCTTTTGCTATATAATAGACTAAGTCCTAGGAAGATATAGATATAATAAAGTTAAAATCCTAAAGAACTTAATTAATTGCCTAAAGAATATTAGGGTCTCTGCTCTTATCTACTGCTTCTTCGTGCTATATATTTGAAATTCGGATTGTTCCCTATTCAACGCTATTCGAGCTCTATTAATTAATAGCTAACGTCCGTCCCTACGTACCGAGACGCCTTCTATAGCGAGACGCACCCTACGGCATAATAAGGGCAACCTCCGATGTAGCGGTACAAGTACAAGCGCAACATATATAATTCTAGCTACAAGACTAGCGTTTCTAGGTTGTTATATATAGGATCGCCTAGTCTAGATAGCTATGCCAAGATATAGGATGCCTAGTAGAGAATTGCCTAAATAGGTATATATTGGGATTACGTAATAGACAGACTTATATTTTCTGTCTTATCCTTATATACCTACCTTTATACTATGTTAGTTAGAATATAACAAAAGCTATATATCTTATTAGATTATAAGCCCGATAGCTTTAACGTAGCAAGAAGTTATTACTTTTAACTTCTAATTGAATTCTAACTACTAGCGGCGTTGCTATCGTCGTCGACCTAAAGTTGCTCTTTACCGCTCAGAGGGTAATATTATTACTATCGAAAGTAAGGCTAAACGGTAAGATATTAAGATCTAAACGTTATTCTAACATTACTAGCGTACCTCTTTACCCCCAAAGTACAATCTCCTTAAGAATTAGATCTTTAAATCTATCTTATTAACGTTGTTTAAACTCGCCTTTAGACAGTAAAAGCGACGCTTAAGTATTAATTGTACTAAAGGTCTTATAAGCTAGACTAATAGATAGCAGAATTAAGTACTATTGTAGGTATCTGCCCGCTTTAAATTAAACTAAACTATATTTATGTTAAAGTACGTGCAGGGAAGAAGAAGAATACTACTACAAAGAGTAGGAAGACGAGACCAGCTTGAGACTAGTACAATACTTAGGCTTAGTACAGGTACAATACTTAGTAGCAAGGAGAAGCTGTTGTTATATTGTCTGTCTTGTTAGCTAAAATTCTCTAAAGAAATTCTAGCTTATATATCTAAGTTTAGCGGCCTATATAGAACTTACTAGATATCTGTTTTTTTAATAGAGGCCAGATAACCTATAACTTACTATATAAGACAGTAATTCTGTCTATTTAAAACTGTTAGTCTCTAAGTCTATTCTATGTTGTCTTAAACTATAGGCCAGCTATCTAGGACAGATCGTATAATGCTTCTTTTTTGTTCTAAACCCGGGCTACTATGCCCGACCCTTTAGGTAAAAGGCTTGTTCTATTCTAGACCGAGACAGCTAGTAGGACCTATCTAATACTCCGGGCCCCTGAGGGTTCCAGCTAACCAGCTAGTTGGTTGATTTCCAACAATTTACCTTTACCTTCGTTAAACGTAATTTTCGCTATAAATACCAACAATTTGTCCTCTTTCTACTACCCCGATAGAGCTTTCTAGTAGCGTATAAGGGGCCTAGAAGACTTCTAAAGATACTATATTGAAGTTAATAATGCTCTCGGCGCTACAAGCCTTAAGGCCTTTGTTCTATATAAGGCTTCCGAGCTAGTATAAGAGAAAGAAAAGGGATATTATAAAGAGAAGACCTAATATTAGCTATAAGATTAACTAAATAGTAAGGTAAAGTAGATACTCCTACGGCATCTGCCTACGGATATAGCTATTATTATAGACAGTTACCTTACCGCCTAAGATATATAGAATTATACCTATAAGCAATATTAAATATTACTCTTACTTAGGATATTTAAGCTTGTCGACTATCTCCCTAATATTACTCTTAATAACTTAAAAAGTCTAGAAGACTATATCTATCGGTTCTTAAAGTATAGAGAGAAACTCTATACTCTAGGAAATAACAATTAAATATATCTAGAACTCTATAATAGTATCTTATCTCTACGGGGCCTAAAGACAGAGACAAGACTAACTACGGTAATAAGAGACTTACGCTTTTTAGATCTAATTTTAGTTATTTACGTTGTTATTAACTAAATTCGTGCTAAATACTAGTATAAGAACATCTCAATAACAAAGAATAAGAGACTAGGGCTATCTATAGCTAAGTCTTTGTTAAAAAGGTACAGAAAAGAAGAAGAATACTACTATAAAGAGTAGAAAGACGAGATCAGCTTAAGACTGGTACAATACTTAGGCTTAGTATAGGTACAATACTTAGTAGCAAGGAGAAGCTATTATTATATTGTCTGTCTTGTTAGCTAGAATTCTCTAGAAAAATTCTAGTTTATATATCTAAGTTTAGCGGCCTGTATAGAGCTTACTAGATATCTGTTCTTTCAATAGAAGCTAGATAACCTATAACTTACCGTATAAGACAGTAATTCTGTCTATTTAAAACTATTAGTCTCTAAGTCTATTTTGTGTTGTCTTAGACTACGGGTCAGCTGTCTAGGACGGGTCGTACAATACTTCTTTTTGTCCTAAACTAGAGCTACTAGGCCCGACCCTTTAGGTAAAAGGCTTATTCTATTCTAGACCAAGACAGCTGGTAGAATCTGTCCAATACTCTAGGCCTCTAAGGGTTCCGGCTAACCAGCTAGTTGGTTAATTTCTAACACTAACAACCTACTAGCCGCTTTAGCCGCTAAGAGCAGATTAAGTAGAAAGAATTCTAATAGATATTCTAGCCAATATAATTTATATTCCAATTTAATACATAAGAATTTAGAATGCTATAAACAGTACTCTAACCTTCTTACTAAGAATAAGGAGGATAAGATAGATAAGAGCAAGTTCTCTAATATAGTAGACGTTGCTATATCTATACTGTCGATAATAATGTCTAGTAGACTGTTTATACGGTCTAGTAGACCTTCCTTCTTCGGTATCTAGATATATAATACCGGAGCTACTATTTATATCTATACGGATATTAACGTCTTTATAGCTATTAAGAAGCTTAAAGAACTAAAGTAGATTAAAGTTGCGGACAGGTTTACTTTTACTATCTAATTTAGTAACATAATTCTAAACGTTAAACTTACCGACGGTAGTAAGGGCGTACTGCGTCTACTAGACGTTTTGTATGTACCGTCGGGGTCAATTAATATTATTTCTGCCTATAAATTAAAGAAAGGGTACAGAATATATCTTAACTATTAGAACGACCGTCTTATAGTTAAAACTAAAGTATACGCTAAACTTACTATTATTGATAACCTCCTATTCGTTATCTCTACTAACGTCGAGACAGCAAGGTAGTTCGCTACTATAATACTAGTAGTACTAGCGACGCCGCTATTACCGGAGCTTATTTACAAACAACTAGGTTATTCGGAGATGTCTATCTTAAAAAAGATAATAAAGGAATATAATAAGTTAAAAAGCTTACTAGATATCTCTTAGTGCGAGACATACTATATATTAAAATCCTAAAGAGTACAATTTAGTACCGTAGAACGATCCAAACGGCCTATATAGCGCCTTTGTATAGACACTATTAGCTAAGTTACGTTTATTAATAACAACAACGTTCTCTAGAGAGCTAGCAAGTATACTGTTATTGTTACAGACAATTGTGCCCGCCGTAGGTAGTCGATAACGTTCTTATCGAAAGACTATATTACGGAGGGCATAATTTATCTATTTACTTATCTCTATAATCGCTACCCGGACTACTGTATTACAGAGTTCTATATTAACGGTAGTATAGAGTTTAATACTATCGTCTCTAAGGCCCCTAAGCTAGGGATATAGATAAGAATGTCTATACTATATACGCCTAAGGAATACGGCTTAGTAGAATTGTCTAATAAGGTCGTTCTTATTAAAGCTAGGAGTATAATAATTGAAAGCAGTGTTCTAGGTCGCCTCTAACCTAATACGGTAGTATATGTAACTTATATCTCGAACAGGATACTATTCGGTAAGGAGGATAGATATCTCCTATAGATTTTCAATAATCCTAAGGATAAAACTCTAAAGTTGCTTAACTTAAGCTACCTTCGTTAGTTTAGTTATGTAGCCTATCTATATCTGCCTGTATAGATACGTACAGCAAGCTAGAAGTTCGTATCTAGAGTAAAGAAGGTTATCTTTATAGGGTTCGTTGCCTAAACTACTTACGTCTACTAAATTATCGATCTTATCGACTTTAAAGTCTATTAGAGTCTGCACGTTACTTTTAATAAGTCTTCGGTATTTAAGAACTGTCCGTAATTGTTCTTTAATACTAACAAAACCTTACAAGCTACGTTAGATAATAATGTTCTAGTCGATATTCCTTATAGCTACCTTTAGAAAGACAATACTATATTCTATACTGCTCCCGGAGATTTATAGATAGATAGAATAGGTATTCCAAATTAGAGCTGTTTACGTACGTTAACTCTAAAAGAAGTTCCAGAAGATTTTCTTCTAAGTAGAATTTCTCCTAACTATACCGACAACGTCCCCCCCGTAGGTAGCGACTACCAAACAACTAACGGTACCGTTAACAGCAATACTACCGGGTATAAAACTAATACCAAAGAACGTCCTTGTAAAGAAATTAGATCTCTATCTCTAACGGTTCAATCTTAATGTCGTTTAGAGAGAGAAACAATTTATTAAAATTATTATAATATTAACAGAAATAGACTTTCTAGATCTACTTTATATATCTTTTCTGTAGCTACTATATAATGTATAAACGTCTCGATAGCAAATTAGAACGAAATATTGCCTATTTAGGAAGGCTGCAATCTTAGAAGAATATCTTCCGTCTAGTAGACGCATCCCTTTCTTTTCTTCTTAATAATTAGCTTAAATACTAAAAGAGGCTTATTTAGGCTCTTTTTGCTATCTAACTGCTCTCTGCCTATAATATATAGACGTCCCGATAGCGAATTAGAACGGAATGCTGCCTATTTAGGAAGGCTGCGATTCTAGGAGAATATCCTCTCTCTAGTAGACGCATCCCTTTCTGGTCTTCTTAATAATTAGCTTGAACACTAGTAGGGCCTATTTGGGCCGTTTTTGCTACCTAACTGCTCTCTGCCCTACACCTAAATTACATCCTAATTATTCTAAACCTATAAGGGGGGCGGCCGGCAGTTAGGTACCTTATTAACGTTGCTTAGGGGTTAACTTGGTATAACTAAGTATAGCCGAGACTCTATATACACATTAGAATAAATAATATTAAAGTTAATTAATAGCCGGTGCTAGTAAGTACTGTGCTTAAAGAGAATAAGTAAGAAACTAAGTACGCGACGGTAGTCGCTTTATATTCGCCGTACAAGTAGAATACAGAGCGTAGCAAAATATAGTTAACGCCGAAGAAGACTAGAACCCTTATATAGGATCTAGCGACAATAATAAGTAAGAGGGCTTATAAGCCGGCAAACAGACGCCGAGTAGATTGTAGACTAGGAAGGACGATAGTCTAAACTAAAATAATAACGACGATAAAGAGGTCTATTAAGGCTATAACCGCAAAGAATCCCTCTTTAGCGCCTTCTTAAGCGTTAAGGTACAAAAGCTAAGACAAGAATTGCTAGTATAGTAGTAGTAGTACATTATTAAGAAGCTTAAGCTTAAAAAGTAAATACTTAAAGTTGAGCTCTAGTCTATCTACAATTTAGAAGCTAGTAATAAGCAGCTACAGAGCGATTTAAGCCTTTAAAGCTAAATTAACGAGCTTCTTAAGAAAGAGACGTCTAAGCTTAAGAGAGCTATAAGCTTTATAGACACTTAATAGATTTAAACTATTAAGAAAAGATTTTAGATAGCTAATGTATTAGACTCCGACAACGTTTATATTATTATTTAGTACGTTTAAGAACTCTCTAGAGATCTAGTAGATAGGTAGCAAACTTACGCCAAAGAGAATAAAGAGAAGACGTTACTCTACGTATAAGTGTACTTTAAAGGATAAGTAATAGAATGTATCGTCGACCTAGCTATAGCTACTATAGTTAATATAGAAAAGTTCTTTACATTAATATAGAGTTTAACGTAGAAGCTCAAGAACTTTCTAAGCTTTCTATAGAACAAAGAAACTAAGTTACTAGGTAGTAAGATACTGGATTCGAATCGGACTGTATTCTACTATACGCGCTTACCTTTATAGATTAAGGTAAAGCTAATTAAATAAGGTCTTTTAGAGAATCTACTTAAAGATATAAATAAGCTTCTAAAGAAAGTTCGTTAATATATAAATATTAATCGTAGTATATCGCGGGACGCCTGTAATACTAATATAAACCAAAATCGCTTCGATAGCGGATTGAATACAAACTATAGCGGTTATAACGCTAGAGCATCTCTATAGGGGTTGGGCCGCGGACAAGGTAGTTTATACTAAGAACGAGGTAACTTACCGGTCCAATAAAGAGACAATAGCTCTGCTGTATAGAGGCAACTAAGGTCGATATACAGTAAAGTAAATATTACCTGCTTTACGTACAATTAGAAAGGGCATTATACTACTAAATATACTATACTCTAAACTAGTATTAATTTAACGCTAGTTAGGCTAAAAAACGATAGGCCTTAAGAGTAAGCCTTACGTTTTTAAAGCTTAGAGCTGTCGATTAACGGCGAGAACGAATTAAAGTCTCGGTACAGCTAGGTAGGTCGCTGCAAGAGGTTCTCGCGCTAATAGATTTTAGTACAAAGATTAATCTTATTAATTATTGTATTGTACTTAAAAGAGGATAGCAAAAATTGTATAGAGTAAAGCTCCTATATACTAAGATCCTTAATAAAAATAAGCTGTAGCTTTATAGCGTATATAACGTAAATATAACTATAAGAGATATATATAGGGAGAAACGGTATTACTAACTCTACCTATATTCAGCTAACTTTATAAAATATAGCCTTATCTTAGAATATCTATAGCTTAAGTAAGTTAAGCTCTAGATTAGCTAAGCGATAAGAATAATTACTTAGAAAAACCTCTCTACGTCCAAAGAACGGGTAGTAAAAGCTAAATCTATTAAAATTGTTAGTAAAGACGTAATTTTAGTATATTTATAAAGAGGCAAACAGTACTACTCTACGATTCTATAGATAAGAGCGAATAAACGTTATAAGTATTAAATAGCGGTTCTATTAAACGTTAGTGTAACGCCGGTCGCTGGGAGAACCGAACTAAGGCTCACTTGCCTTGTGTGCTTATTGACCTTGGTGGTAGGTATCTTGTGTGCTAGAGACTAAAAGGTAGGAGAGACGAGATAGATTATAGAAGGTAAGAGGGGCTTGACTAAGATAGATAGAAGGTAAAGTACGTTACCTAAATAGAGTTAAGGAACTTATATTTAGATGTTAAGTTAATAGACTAAAGTCTATCTTAAGGTCGACTATCAGTCTAACTATATAGTCTAAGGTATATAGGGAGAGTTCCTTTGTGTTCGCTAACTCGACAATGTCTATATCGGGTTTATAGGGAATGTAGGCTCTTATAGCCGTTTTGTTCGATAATACCTACAGCGGGTTTATAGGCTTAGTCGGGAATAATACTAGTAGGGCTAAGATAATTAGTAGTGGTTAACGTTTGAACGTACGCTAGGCCGTCTAGGGCTGGTACTCGTAATACAATCTCCTCTCTTTTAGTTAAATTGTCCTTAATTGACCCTTAGCCTTTTAAATACGTATAAGTTGCGTTTCGTTCCCCTCTTCGTAACTAATCTGTAAGTCGCTATACCTCGTATAAAGTCTATTGCTGCGGGTCCTAATAAAAAGTATAGTTAATACCTGTTAATTGAAGCTTGTGGTATCGAAATACCTTCTTGTTCTAGATATATGTCGACTAAGGAAAGATGTCTGGTTTAGTCCGGGAAGGCGACGTGTTTGGTATATACTTAGAACGAAAAGAGTTGTAATTTACGGGTATTAATAGTAGATAGTATGCCTCGTTGCTGTCTTCTTATAGTAACTAAAACTAACTTAGTTGCAGCGCGTTCGGTTTATTCTTAATATTCCTCTTAGTCGGCTGCTCTCTAGCGCGCGAAGCGCCAATTATATTCGTTAAAGGCTTAGACAGCAGTATTTGTTGCGGCTATATAGCGTAACCGATCTAAGGTCTGGAAGTTAAAAGAGAAGGTTAAAAAGACTCGTACGCGGGCAGCAGCGAAGTTAGCTCGAAATAAGTTGTTAAAGCAAGAGAAGCTTACTACGTCGATAACTGGTAGTAATATATTTAAATGTCCGAGCGGGTTATCCGTTGACTTTCGAAGTAATCTCTATTCGATATTAGGTAGCGGTCCTTTAACGTAGTAGACTAGTTCGTTTAAAGATAATCTAGGTGCTAGCGAGGTATACTAGGTAGTAAATTAGAGTATTAATACTGCTACGACCGACTAATATTTTGGTTCCAATACTGTTAAATAGTAGCTTTATAGTTAATTAGATTTTGTTTCAGTTTCTATTGATTTTTATATTCGGAATATCCTTTTTATTTTACGAGATACTGTCGTTTGCCTCGGTGTTGCTTGTGAGCTCGAATCGTTTCGACCTCGTACTCGGGTTCTTAGTTGTTAGAAAGGATTTTGAGGTTGAATCGTTCTACTTCTCGGAAGTAGATTGGTTTCAATAGCGTTATATAGAATATAGGATATATTCTTATTGTCTTTAGGAGTTCTAGTTTGAATGTTACAGGTCCTAATTACTGTAAGATTTTAAACGGTCTCGTCTTAGTATAGTTAAGTTTCTTGCTTGGTCTAATAGTTTTTAAGTTTCTTATAAGTAGTAAGCTCTTTTCCCCTCTTTTATGCTTGCATTTAGGGTAGTTCTTAATTTGTTATACTATTGTCTTGTTTATTCGTTAATAAACTCGCTGTTAGACTTTAACTACTGGTACAGGGTTTTTATGCTTGTAGCTATTCGTATAGCTGTCTCGTTTTTGGTAGTATTGTATAGTTATCTTCTCTAAAGAGGGTAATAGCTATATAAGGCATAGAACGGAGTTATCTTAGTTATATCGTTTTTGGTGTCGTTGTGCGCTGCTTACGCTACTAGTAGCAATTGTACCTAGTCGTTCTACTAGTAGTTAATGTACGCCTAAAGATACTGTTCTAGCGTTTAATTTGTTCGTTCCGTTTGTCTGTCTATTTACGGGTAAAACGATGTTAATATTTTTTATTTAGTCTCTAGCTGTTGCATTAGGGATGTTTAAAATCGTAAGACAAATTTCTAGTCTCTGTCTAAAACGATTCTTTGCGGTTAACTATAGTTGGCTAAGATAATCTGTAGGAAGGTATACGCTAGTTGTTCTAAGTTGCTAGCCTCCTTGTAAGGTACGAAGTATACGTATTTTGTTAGTTTATCGTATATAACGAGAATAGCGTCGTAAGCTACTTCTGTAAGTAGATCCTTAGATATTGGTAGTTTGGTTATAAAGTCTAGTAAGACCGTATACTATAGTCTCTCGGGTGTCTCTAGTAGTTGTAGTTTACCGTATAGTAAATACCTTAGATGCTTAGTTCTTGCATATATATCGTATTCTTAGATATAATCCTTAACGTAGTGTCGGATTCTCGAGATATAATAGGTTCTTAAAATCTTTTCTATAGTATTGTCGATGCCTTTGTGTCCTTTAGTTGGGTTATCGTAGAAGTTACTAATAATGTTTCGGATTAGATTCCTCGGGACGTAGATTTTGCCTTAGAATTCGTAATAGCCTTTGTTATTCTTAGTTAATCCTAAGTATCGTTTCTTGTTTTCCTAGTAGGTCTTAGAGTCGTTTAGGATGTCTGAGATTCGGCTATCTGGTTTAATAACAAACTCGGTTGTTATAGCCAATTGATTGTATCTAATCTTATTATTCTGTTCTTAGAATATTGTGTGCTCGATGTGTTTCTTATTATTAAGGTAGTCTAAACGTCGACTTAGTACGTCGGCTCTATTGTTCTTAGAACCTTTCTTGTAGGTAATAATAAAGTCGTATAAAGCTATAGTTTCTAACTATCTAACTTATCTGCGATTAAGCTTCTTTGTTGTTATAAAGTAAGTTAGGTTTTTATAGTCCGTATATATTATAATTGTATAGTTTGCTCCTTCTAGGTAAGCTCGCTATGTCTTGAATGCTGCTATAATAGTTAAGAGCTCTTTATTGTAAATATTATAGTTCTGTTCTGTAGGTAATATCTTTCTTAAGTAGAAAGCTACTGGTCTAAGCTTTCTTTTCTTATTGTTTTAACTTATATATACTCCAATTGTATAGTCTAACGCGTCTATTTCTATAATAATTGGTAGGTTAAGGTTAAATATCGCTAGTATAGGTCTAATCTTAAAAGCTTCCTTAAGCTCTTTAAATACTAATTGTTCTTTTTACGTCTAGAAAAATCCTATCGATTGTTTTGTCTGTTAAGACAGCGGTGCTGTAATTCGGCTAAAGTTAGATATCTACCGCCTGTAGTAATTAACAAAACTAAGAAACTGTTGTAGTTATTTTATATTCTTTAGTGTAGGCTAGATTAGAACGGATTGAATCTTTAAATCTTCTATTTGAAGACCGTGCTCGGTAATTATAAATCTAAGAAATTCAACGGATTATTAATAGAACTAAGTTTTCTTAATATCGATTTGTAAATCGGCACGCACTAATCTTTTTAATATCTTTTTAATATATTTCTTATATTCTTTTAGTGTACGGCTGTATACTAGAATATCGTCTAGATAAGTAGTTATAAATATGTCTAGGTAATTGCTAAGTATATTATTAATTAATTTCTAAAATAATGCTAGTGCGTTTATTAGCTTAAAGGGTATAACGCAATACTTAAAAAGTCTGTGTCTAGTATAGAAGGCCGTTTTTTATTCTTCGCCCTCCTTTATACGAATTAAGTTGTATGCTCCTCGTAGATCAAACTTAGTAAACTATTGCGCGTTATACAATCGATCTGTTATTTCGTCGATGTATAGTAAAGAGTATTAGTTTTTAATAGTTATTCTATTTAGTTGTCTATAATCTACGTAGAGTTGTAGTTTACTATTCTTCTTTGGTACGAAGAGTATCGGGTATCCGGCTGGTAATATTAACTTTTAGATAAATCCTTTCTTAAGGTTCTTGTTAAGATAATCGCGGAGTATTTAATTTTCTGCTTCTAATAGAAAGTATATTGAACCGAATATTGGCGTTTTACCCTTCTATAAAGGTATTATATAATCTTACGGTTTGTATTCTAGGAGAGCTAAGTTTAGCTTAGCTTCTTTAAATAGGTATTAGAATTAATTGTATTTCTTAAGTATCTTAGTAATTAACTAAGTACTTGTCGTCGTATAGAATTGTTGACGTATAGTTGTCTCTTGTTTATACTTATGTGTAGCTAGCTACAGACAAGATACTACGTTAGACTTCTCTTGTAGAATGTCTAAATATCGAAGTATAGTAGTGCTAACCCGTATAAGTTCTTTATCGCGCTCCTTATCCTTACTACTAAAAATAGCTTATAGAGTATCTATTCCGTAGAACGACTCTTGTTTAGAGTACTTGTACCTAGTAAAAAGAAACTTCTTAGTTCTCTAATCTACTTTTAGATTATATTGTTGCAACTAGAGTATACCTCGTACGGCGTAGTACTAGTTAATATCTACGATATTATAAGTAATTTCTTCTTAATAGTTCTCAATTATTATACCTATTGGCAAAGTCTTATAGTCAACTCTTTCCTCTGCCCCTTAAAATCTAGACAGTACGTAGGGTAATTTCTTTTTTTATGTTTATATTTAGTACTTCTTAACGTAGCGTATTAAGATAAAGTTGCTTATTACGTCTAAATCGATTATAATTTTAATGTTTCTATAGTTTATTGTTGCTCGAGTGTGTAGGTATGTTCTGTAAAAAGCCGAGCTTATATAGAGCTAGACTCCTAAAGAGTCTAACCGTTGGACGAGCCGGTACTACTACCCTTAAAGTAGTCGGTCTAGTCTTTTTCCTGTTAATTGTATACGTTCTAGAGTAATTTAGGTATCGGAACCTATTGTCGGTTAATTTGCTATAAGAATTCCTGTATAGGGTGTTCTAGTACTACTCTTATTATAACATTTAGTTTATTATTTACAATCTCTACTTTAATTATGCAACTATCGCTAGTTAAAACCCGTTGTGTCTGTAGGTTGTATATTGTTAATTAAAGATATTAGTACTGGCTACGCAATTTTAGACCCCTAATAAGGTGGTCTACTAGTTATCATAGGCGTAAGTAAATATATCCTGGAATATCGTTAATTTCTCTATTAGCGTTTAACTTTCTATTATAGAAGGTTAACTAACAAAGTCTCTATATTATTTCTTCCCAACGAATTAAGGTTTGTTCTTTCTAATTAATATTGTTCTCGAGCAAGGATTCCGTACCATTAGAATCTATATTTTTGTCTTTAAGTCGTTGTCTTGCCTATAACGTATCGTAGCTGCTATCTTACTTAGCCTCTATAGTCTATTCTTCCTTAGATTCCCCTTGAATTTCTAGGTAAGGCGATTTAGGTTGTTCTCGGGTAAGGCCTAGTTTTTGTATCGAACCTTATTTTAGAGATGTTGGTTTCTTTAGCTACTATTCTAACTCCAATTTATTAGATTTATGAATCGTACAATTATTATTGTAGTACGCGGTCTAGAATAGTGTTTTATGGGGTACAACGGTATCTCGTACCTGCTACTTTGAAATAGTACAGTTAATGTTGTTTCAGTCCTATAGGTTTTATTATTTCTGTTTTATTTGTCGTTCCTTTATTTCCTCCTATAACTCAATGTCCGTATTCTAGTTCTTATGTAAGTTAAATAAGTTCTATTTATTGTGCTTTTTGTTAGAAGTAACCTAGTGGGTGTTCTCCTATATTTAAGTAGTTATATTGAAATATTGTCGTAGAAAATAGAGTTTCTAGAGTTGATCGTTGTACCCGTTTCTATTAGTACTGTTGAACTATTGTTTCTTAGAACGGCATTCTTTAACTTAATGCCCTAGTTTTCCGCAATACAAGTATAGCTTATTCTTTATTCTGTATTCTCGTTCCTAGTTATTTAGTTTCCTACGGGGCTTTATAAAGTCTAATTTTATTGGATTACTTCGGTCTTATCGTAAGTTATGCTTACTTCGAATCCAGGCGAACTTACCTAAGTTAGTTCCTTTCTTTTCTAACTGTCGTTTAAAGTTGCTGTCGTTGATTTTCTTGGCTCGTTTTATAAACTTCTCTAGTTCGGTAAACTTTTCTTTACGGATATAGATAATTTCCTTAATAAAGTCCTTTAAGCCTTTATAAAAAGCGTCGACCAGGGGTCCTTTATCCTATCCGGTTTGGTTAGCATACTGTAGGAACTTAGCGGCGTATCGGCTAGCTGGTTCTATCTAACAGAGTGTCTTAAGTTTACGTACAGTAGTACGTCTAGAATCTATATCCCTGTACACCTGTTAGAGCTTTTGCTAAAACGCAGCAAAGCTAGAGAAGAGCTCGTTAGTCTCTTCTTGTTGTTTGTTAGGTGCCTTATAAAGATAGTCTTTAAGATAGAAGTTAAATTATTTGTATGCCTCGTTATCTATATAGGATGCAGCAAACAAAACTATAGTACTGTTATTTAGGAACTAATCCTTATAAGTCTTAAAATATATAGCCAAGCGTATTAGAAATAAAGTAAGTTTAGAACATTTATTAGAGAAGCTTTTATCTATCTTAATGTTAACGTCCAATATCTTACCTATAGCGGCCATTTTGCTAGCCAGCCTGTCCGCAGCGTCGTAGCTGTTGGGTACTAAAGTAGTAGACATAATTAATCTACTTTCTCTACTTTCGTAGCGAGTCTATTAAAGTATAACGCCGGTCGCTAAGAGAACCGAACTAAGGCTTACTTGCCTTGTGTGCTTGTTAACCTTAGTGGTAGGTATCTTATGTGCTAGAGACTAAAAGGCAGGAGAGACGAAATAGATTATAGAAGGTAAGAGGGGCTTAACTAAGATAGATAGAAGATAAAGTATGTTACCTAAATAGAGTTAAGAAACTTATATTTAGATGTTAAGTTAATAAACTAAAGTCTATCCTAAGGTTAGCCATTAGTCTAACTATATAGTCTAAGGTATATAGAGAGAGTTCCTTTGTGTTCGTTAACTTAACAATGCTTATATCGGGTTTATAGAGAATATAGGCTCTTATAGCTGTCTTGTCCAATAATGCCTACAGCGGGTTTATAGGCTTAGTCGGGAATAATGCTAGTAGGGCTAAGATAATTAGTAGTGGTTAACGTTTAAACGTACGCTAGGCCGTCTGGGGCTAGTGCTCGTAACAGTTAGTTTACTGCTAAACCAGACTCTAAATAGCGAGCCTAAGAAAGTAGAGAAGCGAAATAAGCTTTCTTTTTAGTACGCTAGATATAAAGATATCTTTTCTAAAGAACTATCGAGTAAGCTTACGCCGCTTAGTAAGTATACTTATAAGATCGAGCTTAAGAATAGTACGGAACCTCTATATAAGCTAATCTACTCTATATCGTAGAATAAGCTAAAGACGCTCCGAAAGTATCTAAATACTATAATTAAGAAAGAATAGATATAACCCTTTACTAGTTTAGCGGGTACTCTAGTTCTATTTATATCTAAGGTAGATAGATTGTTAAGACTATATATTAACTACCGCAATTTAAATAATATAACTATAAAGAATTGCTACGTATTGCCGCTAGTCTTTAAGATTCTTAATTGCTTATAAGGCTCGAAGGTATTTATAAAGCTTAATCTTTATAATAACTATTACCGTATCTGTATTTATAAAGAGAATAAGTAGAAGACAGCATTTTGTACCTAATATAGGTACTATAAATACCTAGTAATATCTTTTAGACTAGCAAACGTCTCTACTACGTTCTAGATATATATCTATAAAGCTATAGATAATCTTATTGATACCGTATATATTGTTTATATAGACAATATCTTAATTTTCTCTAAAAACAAGAAAAGCTATAAAGGCTATATTAAAGAAGTTCTATAAAGACTCTATAAGTAGAGTTTATTTATAAAGCTGTTTAAGTGTTAATTTTATACTACTAAGGTTTCTTTCCTAGAGTTTACTATAGAAGTTGATAGTATTAAAATAAAGCTAGAAAGGATACAGACTATAGCTAAATAGCTAGTTTCTACTATCGTAAAGCAGATTCTATTCTTTCTAAGATTTATAAACTTTTACCAACGATTTATCTATAGATTTAGCTGTATTGTAGCGCTAATAAACGTACTAACGAAAGACATTAAGTTTGTCTAGAGCAAAGCCTAACAAAAAGCTTTTAAAGCGCTAAAGCAAGCCTTTATAAATATACTAGTACTAATATACTTTAATCCAACACTATCGATTGTTTTAATAACTAATATATTAGACTTTATAATAGTAGGTATCTTACTTTAGCTAAGGAAAGATAGCTAATTAACATTACCGTTAAATATTAACTTAGGCTTGTCTATACTAGATATAGTAGACACCGCCTAGACTAGTATTAATAACAAGGCAAATATATATCTATATCCGGTAACGTTCTTTTTAAAGAAATTTATAGACACTAAGCTAAGATATAATATCTATAATAAAGAGCTTATAGCAATATAGGCTAACTTTAAGTACTAGCGCTATTATCTTATTAATATATAGTACTTAGTAAAGATCGTAATAGACTATAATAATCTATAGTATTTTATAATAATAAAAGTATTGTCTCGCTGATAGACGCGCTAGATAAAAGACTTATTGGTATTTAACTTTAAAATACTATACCGTATAGATAGCAAGAATCTAGTTGATACGCTGTTATACCGTTTAGATTATAAGAACCTATATAGAGTAAAGAAAGATAACGCTAATAAGATGTTACTAAGTCTATAGTAGAAGCTTAGAAGAGATACTACTTTATTTAATATCGGAGAGAAGCCCTTTAGTCTAGAAGAAGATATAATTGCTATCTTAATTATATTGCTTAAAGATTAGTTTAGATACTATTAGTAGTTTAACTACTAATCTAAAATCTTAAACGCGACTATAGCCTAAGTTAGAGGTAGATTGAAGTTAAAGATAGACCTTATATAAAATACTTAGAAGCAAGAAACGTGTCCGTCTTTCTCTACTAATATAGAGCCTTTTCTAGTAGCTCTCGTATTACGAGTTAAGGTAGTTATAGCTGCCGCTCTTAAAATAGCTTACAATAATACTTCTCGAGGTCTTACGGCCTTAATTTTAGAAGTCTAATAAGAGAACGTCTTTATAAAGTAGAAAGTATCGGAGTTAAAATTATTAGCTAAGACTAAAGGTTAATATAGCGACAAAACGGTAGCGAATCGCTATTAAGCTAGTATAAGAAAGCGCTGTATAAGTTGAATCGACTTAAATACTCTAATAGAGTCTAACTTAAACTCTAAGTTGTTAAAGTATATAGAATAGTTAGTTAATAGCTATAAGTTGTTACGCTAAGGTAATAAGATTTAGATACTAGAATACTCTATATTAAAGCTAAAAGTTATAAGCCGGAATTATAATAATAAGCTTGCTAGTTACTTTAAGGTTAAAAAGACTTTAAAGATTCTAAAACGTAAATATACGTAAAAGAATATAGCAACGTATATTAAGAACTTTATTACTAAATGCGACGTATATTAGTATACTACTGTAAAAAGGTATAAGCTATACAGCAAAATAGCGGCAATATTGGTTCCAATTAGTCTCTTTAAAGACCTGTCTTTAGACTTTGTCGTTAAATTACTAATAGTACGCTTAAAGAATAGAGATATTATTAATTTAATTCTTATAGTCGTTAACCGCTTCTTAAAGTTTGTAAGCTATATTTTAGTTAAAAAGACTATAGATACTATAAAGCTAGCGGAAGTACTCTACAAGCACTAAGCAAAAACATTAGGATTCCTAAGAAGCCTCCTATCTAATAGAGGATCTATATTTACTAGCTTATATTAGAGTACCTTTTACTAATATCTAACTGTAAAACGAAGATTAAGTATAGCGTTTTACCCTCAGACTAATAGTTAAACTATGCGTTTAAACTAGAAGCTTAAAAACTATCTACGTATCTATATCTCTTAGAATTAAGTTAATTAGTATAAGTATCTAGAAGAAGCTACTTTTACGTATAACTTAAAAATTTATTTATTAATAAAGATATTACCGATTAAATATAAGTTCGGTCGTATTATAGACGTACTAGACGGCGTACCGCCGCTAGATCGGTACTATATCGTTAAGCTAAACGACCTTTCTATCGGAAAGGATATCTTCCGTTAAGAAGGAAGGTAGCTTAGGCGAGAATACTCTATAGTAGTTAAGTATATAGAAGAACGCCTTCTCCGCTAACAGGAAATAAAGCAGCAGCTAGAGAAAGCTTAGTATCTACAGATAAAATAGTATAATACTAAGTATATACTAAAATACTATATAGTAGGTAATTTAGTACTACTATTGTTAAAGCACCTTAAAACAAAGAGGCTAATAAAGAAGCTTAATAATTAAAGCCTAGAACTATTTAGAATTCTTAAGAAAGTAAGTAAATAAGCTTACTAGCTAGTACTACTAGATTTCTACCGTATTTACTCTATCTTCTATATATTCTTACTAGAGCTATATCGCCGTCGGTCCGATATAGAACCGTCTAGTCCGATTAAAGTCAATAGTAGTAAGGAATAGCTTATTAAGGCGATTTACTTCAAGATTAAAAATAAAGACTAGTATTGAACTAAGTAGCAGAGATAGTTAGAGACGAATAATACGATAGAGCCGCAGATATATCTTAAAGACTTTAATGCTCTTAAGGAATTTAAGAAGCGTAAAGATACTAAGCCAAAAGATAAGCGTCTAAGGTAAACTAGATAATATAGATAAAAAAGAGCTATAAGCCTACGCAATTAGTCTCTAATATAACGCCGAAGAGAAGGTAAAGTACCTCGAGTACAGTTTAGAATATAGAATTAGTATAGTATTAAACTAAAGAAAATATAGAACTATTTCAATAAGCTAAGGAAAACTACTTATATAGACTAAGACCCTAGCTAAATAGAAGGTAGAAAACTATAAGAAGACTATCTAAACTAGCGTTGAAGTTAGTACGGATCGGCGGTATAATACTACTTAACCTAGCCGTAGCTACTATCTACGCGGTTCTAAATCTAATCAATTAGATCTACTATAGCTAGCTTGTAAGGAGCCTTATTTATAGATAGCTAAGGGCCGTATAACTCTATACTAGAATCGAAGCTCTAGCGTAGCACCTTAATATACTTAAAATTAATAGTATCGGCCTACTTAACCGACTTAGTACCTAGACCGCGCTACTAGGCCTATAGCTAAATATAAAAGGTACAAAGTAGAGTAAGATAGTTGTTATAGAAAGACGCTTTATTATCTTAGACGTTCTTACTAGAGGTTAAGAAGAAGTTAGCCTATATGAGAAGATTATAGGTATGTCTCTATTAAGCGGGGATCTAGTATATATTAATATACAATTAATTAGTATCTAAGACGGGGGGTATTAGACTTACTATCTTATACTTATCTTCTAACCTTCTAATACTAGTATAGCGAGTATACTTAGTATACTATCTCTTAGACTACTCGTAGGTCTAGTTCTTATAATACTTAAAGTTAGAGTTTATAGAAGGTCTACTATATATAGCTATATCGCTAAATAAGGCCTTTATATAACGGTAGTATATCGAAACATAATCCTCTAGCTAAGGCTAAATTAACGTAGATACGGCGCAAAAAGCGGGATTCGAGGAGGTAAACCGGTAAGACTTTATAGACGACTTAGGCTTATAAGTAGTACTATAGTAATAAGGAGAATAGATAATCTTATTATTGTTAGAGTTATCTTTATAGATATAACGCTTTTAACGAGCTAAAATACTAATAGTTAGACTAAAATAAAGTAATAAGAAATAGAAAACTTATAAAGAGTTATAGAAGTTAGAGATATACTACCTAGTCTAGAAGGGCGTAGAATAGAAGAAGCTATAAATAATTTAGAAATTAGTAAAGTAATTTTAGAAGCTTTCTTCTTATAAGCGTTATAAAGAAGAGCTTTAAAATTAATAGTAGCTTTAGAATTCTTAATACCGCGAGTTAAGTAGCGAGTTAGCGCTTTAGAAGAGCTTGCTCTAGTAGTAGGTTTATTAATAGGATTGAAACTCGATATAGTAGAGATTATAAAGACGAATTAGAGGCAATCTAACACTAGATTAGCTACAAACTCCTTGTCTAAGAAGAGAAGTAAAGATCTACTAAAGAAGAGAAGCTTATAGACTAAGTAAAAGAGTATAATAATATTAAAGAAAGAAAGAGAAAGTTTAAAAGAGTAGAAGCCTTATTTTATACCTATTGTTAGATATTAATAATAAAGCTTCCGCCTATAGATACTAATTTAGAAGTAAAGAAGCCTATTTACGTAGGTTGCTACTATCTATAGAGGTAATTAATTGGTAAAAGTGTGTATAAGAGTATGTAAAAGAACGTAAAATTAGGTAAAAATAATATAAAACCTTACTATCGAGCTTATAACTTAGGCTCGAGAGCTTTAGATTAAAAGTAAAGCTTAGTACTATAACTCGGTACTATAGAAAACTAGTACTAAACGATATATAGAATAATAGTAAGCAATATTACTCTTTTTCTAACTAAACGTAGATATAAGCTAGCAGGTTTTTAACGAGGTTATCACTCTACGTAATATAAGAGATAGAAGGTACGATAGATATAGCGAACTATATTTCGATCGAGGACGATCCTTCTTAAGGAGAAAGATAGTTATAATATATAAACGTCTCGATAGCAAATTAGAACGAAATATTATCTACTTAAGAAGGCTACAATTCTAGAAGAATATCTTTCGTCTAGTAGATACATCTCTTCCTTTTCTTCTTAATAATTAGCTTAAATACTAAAAGAGGTCTATTTAGGCTCTTTTTGCTATCTAACTGCTCCCTGCCCTACACCTAAATTATATACTATCAATAAGCTTTTATGTAATCCTACGTTATATAAAGAAGCTATAAGACAGCTAAATGCCTCTAAATAGAACTCTACGTCTAAAGCTGAGCTAAAATAACTGTATAATACTAGTACCGTTATACGCTACTTAATATTAAACCTTCTAAAGGATATAAAGCCGATATTAAGTACGCTAGTATTTAAGCTAAAACGCTATCTAAACGGAACGATCGATAAATATAAGATACGTCTAGTTGCCTGCGGCTTTAAACGAAGATATAGAATTAACTACTAGAATACTATAGCGTTAACTATAAGTATATCTATAGTACGTATACTCCTTACTATCGCTGTACAGCTTAGATAGACCTTCTTATAGGTCAACGTCGTTGGTATCTATCTTAACGGCGTATTGAACTATAGAAAACCGCTATATATATAGTTTCTAAAAGAACTTAAAGAAGAAGGTATTGTCCTCCGTATCTAAAACTTACTATATAGCTTAAAGTAGTCTGCTATACTATAGCAAGATAACGTTAAAGAAATAATATAGAAATTAGGCTTTACTAGTCTCTTTTCTAAAGTCTGTCTATACGCTAATAAGGACCGCTCCTGCTTAGTACTTATCTATGTCGATAATATTAAAATTACTAGATCTAATTCTAAAGCTATTTATTAGCTTAAAAGGAACCTTAAAAAGAAATATAAAATTAAGGAAATAGATTAAACAACTAGCTTATTTCTAGGGCTCGTTATTAAGAATTTACTTTAAGAACTTACCGTAGTCTAGCCGTAATATATCGATAAGATACTATATAATTTCGGTATAAAAGACTGTAATAAGACAAAGTCCCTCGGCAACGTTTAGTTCGAAGCTCATACTATCGGTACAGCGTCTTAAGCTAAGATTGTTCTATATATATTAGCTACTAGATTATTGCAATATCTCGCTACTTAGACTCGGCTAGATATATTAAATTAAACTAATATATACGCTAGATTAAATTATAACCCTAGACGTACGCACTAGAAGGCAGTTAAACAATTATTTTAATACTTAAAGAGTACTTACTAGCTAGGCTTACTTTTTACTAAGTATAACTATCTTACTATCGATACTATAACGCCGATCGCTGCGAGAACTAAACTAAGGCTTACTTACCTTATATACTTATTAACCTTAATAGGGGGGTATCTTATATACTAGAGACTAAAAGATAGGAGAGGCGAGATAGATTATAAAGAGTAAGAGGAGCTTAACTAAGTAGATAGAAGGTAAAGTACGTTATCTAAATATAGTTAAAGAACTTATATTTAAATATTAAGTTAATAAACTAAAGTCTATCTTAAGGTTAGCTATTAGTCTAGTTATATAGTCTAAGGTATATAGAGAAGTTCCTCTATATCTATTAATCTTAATAATGCTTATATCGGATTTATAGAGAATATAGGTCTTTTTAGCCGTTTTGTTTAATAATACCTATAGTAGGTTTATAGGCTTAGTCGGAAATAATACTAGTAGGGCTAAGATAACTAGCGGTAGTTAATACTTAGACGTACGCTAAGCTGTCTAGGGCTAGTATCTATAATACAATCCCCCCTCTTTTAGTTAAATTGTCCTCGATTAACCCTTAGCTTATTAAATACCTATAAGTTACGTATTATCCCTTCTCTTATAACTATTTTATAAGTCGCTATATCTCGTATAAAGTCTATTACTGTAGGTCCTAACAAAAAGTATAGCTAATACCTATTAATTAAAGCCTATAGTATCGAAATACCTCTTTATTCTAAATATACGTCGACTAGAGAAAGGTACGTAGTTTAGTCTAGAAAGGCAATATATTTAGTATATACTTAGAATAGAAAGAGTTATAATTTACGGATATTGATAGTAGATAGTATACCGTATCGCTATATTACTATAGCGCTTAGAACTAACTCTATTATAGCGCATTTAGTTTACTCTCAATACTTCTCTTAGTTAGCTGCTCTTTAGCGTACAAAGCGCTAGTTACGTAAGTTGAAGGCTTAAGCGGTAGTATTGGTCGTAGCTATATAGCGTAACCGATTAGAAGTTTAAAAGTTAAAAAAGAAGATTAAGAAGACTTATACGCGGGCGGTAGCAAAGCTAGCTCGAAATAAATAGTTAAAGCAAAAGGAGTTAGCCGCGTCGATAGCTAGTAGTTATATATTTAAGTATTTAAGCGGGTTATCTATTAACTTCTAGAGTAATTCTTACTCGAAGTTAGGTAGTAGACCTATAAGGTAGTATAGATACTAGTAGAGCGTATTAAGTAGTAGATTAGAACGTTAGTACTGCTATAACTAATTAATATTCTAGTTCTAATACTGTCGAATAGTATCTTTATAGTTAGTTAGGTTGTATTCTGGTTCCTATTAATTTTTATATTTAGAGTATCCTTTCTATTTTATAAGATACTGTTGTTTACCTTAGTATTATTTATAAGCTTGAATCGTTTTAATCTTATACTCAGGTCCTTAGTTATTAGAAAGAATTTCTAGGTTAGATCGTTCTACTTCTTAGAAGTAGACTGTTACGAGTCTACCTTACCTAAACCCAAACAGAAAACATACGAGGCCAGACTAAGTTCTAAATTAGAATACACTAATTAGAGAAAGACGTTAAAGATATGGCCAATCTATACGTCTACTACGACTATAGAACGTTAAAGACATTTAAAACAGATATAGAGCTATATATCTACTACGTTTCCTAGCGGGATATACTAATATACCTTAGACTATATAGCTAAACTAAAAATTAACCTTAAAATAGATGTTAGTTTATTAACTTAATATCTAAATATAAGTTTCTTAACTATATTTAGATAACGTACTTTATCTTCTATTTACTTTAGTTAAGCCTCTCTTACCCTCTATAATCTATCTTACTTCTCCTATCTTTTAGTCTCTAGTATATAAGATACCTACTACTAAGGTCGATAAGTATATAAGGTAAGTAAGCCTTAGTTCGGTTCTCTTAGCAACCGGTATTATACTTTAATAGACTCGCTATAAAAGTAGAGAAAGTAGATTAATTATATCTACTACTTCGGTACCTAATAGCTATAACGCTACAAATAGGCTAGCCAGCAAGATAGCCGCTATAGATAAGATATCGGATATTAACACTAAAATAGATAAAAGCTTCTTCGATAAACGTTCTAAACTTACTTTATTTCTAATATGCTTAGCTATATATTTTAAGACTTATAAGAATTAGTTCTTAAATAACAGTACTATAGTTTTATTTGTCGCATTCTATATAGACGGCAAGGTATATAAATAGTTTAACTTTTATCTTAAAGACTATCTCTATAAGGTACCTAATAAACAATAAGAGGAGACTAACAAACTCTTCTCTAGCTTTACTACGTTTTAGCAAAAGCTCTAATAGATATATAGAAATACCGATTTTAGACATACTACTATATATAAACTTAAGATACTCTGCTAGATAGAACCAGCTAGCCGGTACGCCGCTAAGTTTCTATAGTATACTAACTAAATCGAATAGAATAAAGGACCTTTAGTCGATACCTTTTATAAAGGCTTAAAGGAGTATATTAAAGAAATTATCTATATCTGCGGAGAGAAGTTTACTAAACTAGAAAAGTTTATAGAACGAGCTAAGAAAATCGACAATAGCAACTTTGAACAACAGTTAAAGAAGAAAGGAACTAACTTAAATAAGTTTATCTAGACTTAAAGTAAGTACAACTTATAATAAGACCGGGATAATCTAATAGAATTAGACTTTATAAAGCTCTAGGGGAAACTAAATAACTAGGAACAAGAATATAGAATAAAGAATAAGCTATACTTATATTACAGAAAACTAGAGTATTAAGTTAAAGAATACTGTTCTAAAAAACAACAGTTTAATAGTACTAGCAGAAATAGGTATAACAATCGATCTTAGAAACCCTATTTCCTGCGACAATAGTTTAATATAACTATCTAGATACAAGAGGACAACGGTCGTAATAAGGCAATAGAATTGCTAGCAGCCTTCTCTGACCGCTAGTATATAGACCTAACTAAGGGTCGTCTTCTTTAAGGATTAAGTCTTTTACTAAAGATTAACTAGAACTAGTATATGTCCGTTACTAAACTAACTAAGAAGTAGAAGGATATCTACTAGAGTACCTTCTATAACTAGGAAAATACTTACTAGGTTGCTTCTAATAAGAAGTATAACGAATTAAACTTATTTAATTTATATTAAAACTAGAATACAGACAACGAGTTATAGAAAGAGACAAAGGAACAATAAATAAAATAGAAATAACAAAATCTATAGGACTAAAATAATACTAACCGTACTATTTCGAGGTAGTAGATATAAGATACCGTTATACTATATAAAACGCTATTCTAGACTATATACTATAATAATAATTATACGATCTATAAATCTAATAAATTAGAGTTAGGATAGTAGCTAAAGAAACTAATATCTCTAAAATAAGATTTAATATAAGAACTAGGTCTTATTCGAGGACAATCTAGGTTATCTTATTTAGAAATTTAAGGAGAATTTAAGAAAGAATAGACCGTAGAGGCTAAGTAAGATAGTAGCTACGATACGTTATAGGTAAGATAACAACTTAAAGACAAGAATATAGATTCTAATAGTACAAAATCCTCTCTTGAGAACAATACTAACTAAAAAGAATAAACTCTAATCTGTTAGAAAGGAATAATATAGAGACTTTGTTAGTTAGCCTTCTACAATAGAAAGTTAAGCGCTAATAGAGATATTAATAATATTCTAAGATATATTTATTTACGTCTACAATAACTAGTAGACTACCTTATTAGGGGTCTAGAATTATATAGTTAGTACTAATATTTTTAACTAACAATATATAACTTATAAATATAATAGGTTTTAACTAGCAATAGTTATATAATTAAGATAGAGATTGTAAATAATAAACTAAACGTTATAATAAAGGTAGTACTAGAATACTCTATATAGAAATTCTTATAGTAAACTAACTAACAATAGATTCTAATACCTAGAATACGTTAGAATGTATATAATTAATAGAGAAAAGACTAAGCTAACTGCTCTAAGAGCAGTAGTACCGACCTATCGAACGATTAAACTTTTTAAGAGTTTAGCTCTATATAAGCTTAGCTTTCTACAAAATATATCTATATACTTAAGCAACAATAAGCTATAGAAACATTAAAATTATAATCAATTTTAGCGTAATAGGCAACTTTATCTTAATACGCTATATTAAGAAGTATTAGATATAAATATAAAAGAAGAAATTACTCTACGTACTATCTTAATTTTAAGGGATAGAGAGAAGAGTCGACTATAAAACTTTACTAATAGATATAATAATGAAAAACTATTAGAAAGAAATAACTTATAATATTGTAAATATTAACTAGTACTACGCTATACTAGATATACCTTAGTTATAACAATATAACCTAAAAGTAGATTAGAGAACTAAGAAACTCCTCTTTACTAGGTATAAGTACTCTAAATAAGAGTCGTTTTATAGAATAGATACTCTATAAGCTATTTTTAGTAGTAAGAATAAAGAGCACAATAAAGAACTTATATAGATTAATACTACTATACTTTAATACTTAGATATTCTATAAAAGAAGTTTAATATAGTATCTTGTTTATAGCTAACTATATATAGGTATAAATAAGAGATAACTATACGTTAACAATTCTATACGACAACAAATACTTAGTTAATTACTAAGATACCTAAGGAATACAATTAATTCTAATACCTGTTTAAGAAAGCTAAGCTAAACTCTACTCTTCTAAAATACAAACTGTAGGATTATATAATACCTTTATAAGAAGGTAAGATATCGATATTCGGTCTAATATCCTTTCTATTAGAAGTAGAAAATTAAGATCTCTATAACTATCTTAAAGAGAACCTTAAGAAGAACTTTATCTAAAAGTTAATATTACTAGCCAGATACTTAATACTCTTTGTACTAAAGAAGAATAGTAAATTACGACTCTATATAGATTATAGATAATTAAATAAGGTAACTATTAAGAACCGATATCTACTACTATATATCGATAAAATTATAGACTAACTATATAACGTATAATAGTTTACTAAGTTTAACTTATAAAGAGTATATAATCTAATTTATATAAAGAAAGGCGAAGAATAGAAAACAGCCTTCTATACTAAATATAGACTTTTTAAGTATTGCGTTATACCCTTTAGACTAATAAACGTACTAGTATTATTTTAGAAGCTAATTAACAATATACTTAGTAATTACCTAGATGTATTTATAACTACTTATTTAGACGATATTCTAGTATATAGCTATATACTAGAAGAATATAAAAAATATGTTAAGAAGGTATTAAAAAGATTAGCGCGTATCAATTTATAAATTAATATTAAGAAAATCTAGTTCTACTAATAATCCGTTAAATTTCTTAGATTTATAATTACCGAGTATAGTCTCTAAATAGAAGATTTAAAGATTTAATCTATTTTAACCTAGCCTACATTAAAGAATATAAAATAATTACAATAGTTTCTTAGGTTTACTAACTATTATAGATAATAGATATTTAACTTTAGCCGAATTATAGTACCGCTGTCTTAATAAATAAAATAATCGATAAAATTCTTTTAGACGTAGAAAGAATAATTAGTATTTAAAGAGCTTAAAAAAGCTTTTAAGATTAGACCCGTACTAGCAATATTTAAGTCTAACCTACTAATTGTTATAAAAATAGATACGTTAAACTATATAATTAGAGTATATATAAGTTAAAATAATAAGGAAAGAAAGCTTAAACTAGTAGCTTTTTACTTAAAAAAAATATTATTTATAAAACAGAACTATAATATTTATAATAAAGAGCTCTTAGCTATTATAGTAGTATTTAAGATATAGCAAGCTTACTTAAAAGAAGCAAACTATATAATTACAGTATATATAGACTATAAGAACCTAACTTACTTTATAACGATAAAAAAACTTAACTGTAAATAAGTTAAATAGTCAGAAACTATAGCTCTATATAATTTTATTATTACCTACAAGAAGGGTTCTAAGAACAATAGAGCTAATACTCTAAGTCGACGTTCTAATTACCTTAATAATAAGAAATATATTGAGTATATAATATTCTAAGAATATAATAATAAGATTAGATACAATTAATTAGCTATAATAACTAAGTTTGTTGTTAAACTAGACAACCGAATTCTAAATATCTTAAGCAACTCTAAAACTTACTAGGAAAACGAGAAACGATACCTAAGATTAACTAAAAATAATAAGGGCTATTATAAATTTTAAGGCAAAATCTACGTTCTAAGGAATCTAATTTAATATATTATTAGTAACTTCTATAATAACCTAACAAAAAAATATAAAGGTATCAATAATACTATTAAAAAGATTATAAGAATCTACTATATCTCGAGAATCTAATACTATATTAAAACTTATATCTGAGAATATAATATATATATAAGAAATAAGTATCTAAGATATTTACTATATAGTAAATTATAACTACTAGAAATATCTAAAAGACTATAGTATATAGTCTTACTAGACTTTATTACTAAGTTACTAATCTCTAAGGATTTACTTATAGAAGTAGCTTATAACGCTATTCTATTTATATACAATAAACTAATAAAGTACGTATACTTCGTACTATATAAGAAAGCTAGTAACTTAGAATAGTTAGTATATATCTTTCTCTAGATTATCTTAGCTAACTATAGTTAATTATAAAGAATTATCTTAAATAGAGATTAAAAATCTGTCTTACGATTTTAAATATCCCTAATATAACAATTAAAAACAAAATAGAAGATATTAATATTATTCTATCTATAAACAGATAAACAGACAGAATAAATAAATTAAATACTAGAATAGTATCTTTAGATATATATTAACTAGCAGTAAAACAACTAAATATAATTACTACTAGTAGCGTAAGCTATATTCAATAATATAAAGAACGATACTACTAAGATAACTCTATTCTATACCTTATATAGTTATTACCCTTTTTAGGGAAGATAACTATAGAATAATATAAAAAATAAATTAGCTACGTAAATAGCTATAAGTATAAAAAGCTTATACTAGTAATTAAAGTCTAATAGTAAGTTTATTAATAAATATATAAAAAAACAGTATAATAAGTTAAAAACTACCCCGAATATAAGTATAAAAGAAAAGAGAAGAGCTTACTTACTTATAAGAAATATAAAAACTATTAAACTAAGTAAAAAACTTAACTATACTAAAACAGAACCGTTTAGAATTTTATAGCAATTAAAATCTATAATATTTAAACTTAAACTCCTAAAAACAATAAGAATATATTCTATATTCTATATAGCGCTATTAAAACTAGCTTACTTTTAAGAAGTAAAATAGTCTAATCTAAAAATTCTATATAAGAACTAAGAATCTGAATATAAGGTAGAAGTAATATAAGTATACTAACAATATAGAGATAAGAACTAGTATCTTATAAAATAGAAATAATACTTTAAATATAAAAACTAGTAGAAACTAGTTAAATATTTAATCTACTGCTAAAATCTTCTAGAGTACTATTAGAAGTAACGCTACTAGCCGAGTACAATATAACTATATACTACTTTAGATTAAAACTACTCTAGTTTAGCCTAATATTAATAAATTCTAATCTAGTTAAGATACTAAAATAGAACTTTAACGCTACTTACTTCTTCTCTTTAAATTATTCGTTATAATAGATATAAGCCGCTAGTTTATACTTTAACTAAGCAATATGTTTCTTTTATATAAAAAGAGCCTTTTTAAGCTCTTTCTTCTACTATCTTTTTTTCTAGATAAGCGCCGCTAAACAATCCTCTAAAATATTATTAGAACTCTCTTAAAAATAAAACAAGTAAGCATAAAAGTATATACTTAGCTCTTATAGTAACAAAACTATACCGCTAACCTAGTTAAGTATAACGGCTATAGGTAGTTTAACTAAAAATAACTTTATAGATCTTTTTAATTTAAACGTAGAAAAAGTAAGCGGATATTATTAATAAGCTAATAGCTTTAATAATAGCTATACAACGCGTATAGTTAGCTTAACGGTTAATAGTTTAAAATATAGTAGCTTATAAAACAACGAGAGAAGTAGTAAAGTTACTAAGTTTTAAAGTTTAGTAAAAATATATTTAATTAAAGACAATTTAACTTAAAGAGGGGACCTTATATTATAAGTTTATCTTACTTAAACTTAAATAAAAAATATACGAGGCTAAATTAAGCTCTAAATTAGAATATACTAATTAAAGAAAGATATTAAAGATATAGCTAATTTATATATTTACTATAACTATAGAACGTTAAAGATATTTAAAATAGATATAGAGCTATACGTTTACTACGTTCTTTAGTAGAATATACTAATATACCTTAGACTATATAGCTAAACTAATAACTAACCTTAGAATAGATATTAGTCTATTAACTTAATATTTAAATATAAGTTTCTTAACTATATTTAAATAACGTACTTTATCTTCTATCTACTTTAGTCAAGTCCCTCTTACTCTCTATAATCTATTTCGCCTCTCCTATCTTTTAGTCTCTAGTATACAAGATACCTACTACTAAGATTAATAAGTATATAAGATAAGTAAGCCTTAGTTTAATTCTTCTAGCGACCGGCGTTATATAGACTAATTTTAATAGTACTATATAGAATATAGAATATATTCTTATTGTTCTTAAAAGTTTAAGTTTAAATATTATAGATCTTAATTACTATAAGATTCTAAACAGTTTTATCTTAGTATAGTTAAGTTTTTTACTTAGTCTAATAATTTTTAAGTTTCTTATAAGTAATTAAGCTCTTCCCTCTTCTTTTATACTTGTATTTAGGTTAGTTTTTAACTTATTATACTATTTTCTAGTTTGTTTGTTAATAAACTCGCTGTTTAACTTTAACTACCGATATAGAGTCTTTATATTTATAGCTATTTGTATAGCTATTTCGTTTTCCGTTGTATTTTATAGTTATCTTTTCTAAAGAGGGTAGTAGCCGTATAAGGCATAAAACAGAGTTATTTTCGTTATATTGTCTTTAGTATTATTATACGTAGCTTATACGACTAGTAGTAACTATATCTAGTCGTTCTACTGGTAGTTAATATATTACGGGTACCAGCTCTAGACGGCCTAGCGCATACCCAAGCATCAACCACCGCTAGTTATCTTAGCTCTACCAGTACCATTCCCGACTAAGCCTATAAACCCGCCGTAGGTATTATCGAACAAAATGGCTATAAAGGCCTATATTCCCTATAAACCCGATATAGGTATTGTCGGGTTGGCGAACACAAAGAAACTCCCTCTATGTACCTTAGACTATATAGCTAAACTAATAACTAACCTTAGAATAGATATTAGTCTATTAACTTAATATTTAAATATAAGTTTCTTAACTATATTTAAGTAACGTACTTCACCTTCTATCTACTTTAGTTAAGCCCCTCCTACTCTTAGTAATTTATCTCGCCTCTCCTACCTTTTAGTCTCTAGTATACGAGACACCTACTACTAAGGTCGATAAGTATATAAGGTAAGTAAGCCTTAGTTCGGTTCTCCTAGCGACCGGCGTTATACTTTAACAGACTCGCTACGAAAGTAGAGAAAGCAGATTAATTATGTTTACTACTTTAGTACCTAATAGCCGTAACGCTGTAAATAGGTTGGCTAATAGAATGGCCAGTACGAGTAAGATATCGAACGTTAACACTAAGATAGAAAAAAGCTTCTTAGATGAACGTTTTAAAGTTACTTTATTCTTAATACGCCTAGCCGTGTACTTTAGAACTTACAAAGACTAGTTTCTGAACGATATTACTATAGTTCTATTCGCTACCTCTTATATAGATAGAGATGCCTATAAGTAGGTCGAGTACTACCTCGACAATTTTTTATTTACCCTAATAAAGAGTAGACGCGAGGATACCGATAAGTTCTTTACTAGCTTTATCTTCTTTTAGAAGAAGCTTTATAAAATCTTTAAATAGACCGACGCTAGACGCGTCGCTACTAGGAAGCTTAGGAACCTTAAGTAGATAGGACTAGCAAGCAGGTACGCCGCTGAATTTATACAGTATGCTAATTAAATAGGATAAGACAAGAAATCCCTAATTAAGACCTTTTATGAAGGACTTAAGGATTATATTAAGGAAATAATCTATATTCGTAGAGAGAAGTTTAATAATCTCGACAACTTTATACAACGAGCAAAGAAGATCGACGACAGCAACTTCGAAAGACAAATAGAAAAGAAGGGTAATTCTACTAATAGATTCTATAAAGCAAAGAATCGAGCAAACTTACGATAAGACTGAGACGATCTAATAGAGTTAGATTTCACAAGGCCTCGAGAGAAACTAAATAATCAAGAAAGAGAACACTAAATAAAGAACAAGCTATACTTGTATTGCGGAAAGCTAGGGCATTAAGTTAAAGAATACCGTTCTAAAAAACAACAGTTTAATAGTACTAGCAGAAATAAACACAACAATCGATCTTAGAGACCCTATCTTCTACGATAACAGTTTAACATAACTACCCAGACAAAAGAGGACAACGGTCGCGATAAGGCAATAAAACTACTAGCAGCCTTCTCCGACCGCTGGCAGAAGGACCCGACCAAGGATTGTCTTCTTTAAGAATTAAGTCTCTTATAAAAGACTATCTAAAACTAATATAAGTACGTTACTAGACTAACTAAGGAGCAGAAGGACATCTACTGGAATACCTTCTATAACCAGAAAAATACTCACTAGGTTTCGTCTAACGAGAAGCACTATAAGTAAAATTTGTTTAACTTATACAAAAACTGGGATACAGACATTAAGTTATAGGAAGAAACAAAGAAACGATAAATAAAACGGGAACAATAAAACCTATAGGACTGGAATAACATTAACCGTACTATTCCGAGGTATTAGATATAGAGTACCGTTGTACCACACGAAACACTATCTTAGACCGTATACTACAACAATAATTGTACGACCTACGAATCTAACAAACTAGAGTTAGAATAGTAGCCGAAGAAACTAACATCTCTAAAACAAGGTTCGATACAAGAACTAGGTCTTATTCGAGGACAACCTAGGTTACCTTACTTAGAAACCTAAGGGAAGTTTAAGGAAGAATAGACCGTAGAAGCTAAGCAAGATAGCAGCTACGATACGTTATAGGCAAGATAACGACTTAAAGACAAAAAAATAGATTCTAATGGTACAGAATTCTTGCTTAAGGACGATACTAACTAGGAAGAGCAAACCCCAATCCGTTAGAAAGGAATAATATAGAGACTTTGTTAGTTGGCCTTCTACAATAGAAAGTTAAGCGCTAATAGAGACATAAACAATATTCTAGGATATATTTACTTACGCCTACAACAACTAGTAGACTACCTTATTAGAGATCTAGAATTACGTAGTTAGTACCAATATCTTCGACTAACAATATACAACCTATAAACACGACGAGTCCTAACTAGTAATAGTTGCATAATTAAAGTAGAGATCGTAAATAACAAACTAGACGTTATAATAAAAGTAGTACTAGAACACCCTATACAGGCATTCTTACAGCAAATTAACCGATAATAGATTCTAGTACCTAAAATACTCTAGAATGTATACAATTAACAGAGAAAAGACTAAGCCAACTGCTTCGAGGGCAGTAGTACCGGCCCGTCTAACGGTTAAACCCTCTAAAAGTCTAGCTCTACGCGAGCTCGGCTACCTATAGAATATACCTACACACTTGAGCAACAATAAACTACAGAAACATTAAAATTATAATCGATTTAGACGCAATAGGCAACTTTATCTCAATACGCTGTGTTAAGGAGTACTAGATATAAATACAAAAGAAGAAATTACTCTACATACTGTTTAGATTTTAAGGGGCAGAAAGAAGAGTCGACTACAAGACTTTGCCAATAGGAATAATAATTAGAGACTATTAAGAAGAAATTACTTATAATATCGTAGATATTAACTAGCACTACGCTATGCTAGGTATACCTTAGTTGCAACAATATAACTTAGAAGTAGATTAGAGAACTAAAAAACTTCTCTTTACTAGGTACAAGTACTCTAGACAAGAGTCGTTCTACGGAATAAATACTCTATAAGCTAATTTTAGTAGTAAGGATAAGGAGTGCGATAAAGAACTTACGTAGGTTAGCACTACTATACTTCAACATTTAAATATCCTGCGAGAGGATTCTAACGCAGTATTTTGTCTATAGCTAACTATACGCAAGTATAAACAAGAGACGACTGTACGCCAACGATTCTACACAACAACAAGTACTCAGTTAATTATTAAGATACTAGAGAAATACGATCAATTCTAATATCTATTTAAGAAAGCTAAGCCAGACTCAGCTCTCCCAGAATACAAACCGTAGAATTACACAATACCTTTATAAGAAGGCAAGACGCCAACATTTAATCTAATATACTCTCTATTAGAAGCAGAAAATTAAGCGCTCTGCAACTATCTTAACAAAAATCTTAAGAAAGGATTTATCTGGAAATTAATATTACTAGCCGGATACTCGATACTCTTTGTACTAAAGAAGAATAGTAAACTACGACTCTACGTAGATTATAGACAACTAAACGGAGTAACTATTAAAGACCGATACTCTTTACTACGCATCGATAAAATAACAGATCGATTGTACGACGCGTAATAGTTTACTAAGTTTGACCTACGAGGAGTATACAACCTAATTTATATAAAGAAAGGCGAAGAATAGAAAACAGCCTTCTGTATTAGACACAGACTTTTCGAGTATTGTGTTATACCTTTTGAGCTAATAAACGTACTAGTATTATTTTAGAAACTAATTAATAACACACTTAGCGATTATCTAGACATATTTATAACTGCTTATCTAAACGATATCCTAGTATACAGCCGTATACTAAAAGAACATAAAGAATATATTAAAAAGGTATTAGAAAGATTAGCGCGTACCGATTTACAAATTAACATCGAGAAAATCTAGTTCTACCAACAATCCGTCGAATTTCTTAGATTTATAATTACCAAGTACGGTCTTTAAATAGAAGATTCGAAGATCTAATCCGTCTTAACCTAGCCTACACCAAAGAATATAAAATAATTACAATAGTTTCTTAGTTTTGCTAACTACTACAGGCAATAGATATCTAACTTTAGCCGAATTATAGCACCGCTGTCTTAACAAACAAAATAATCGACAGAATTCTTTTAAACGCAAAAAGAACAATTAGCATTTAAAGAGCTTAAGAAAGCTTTTAAGATCGGGTCCGTACTAGCAATATTCGACCCCAACCTACCGATTATCATAAAAACAGACGCGTTAGACTATATAATTAGAGCATGCATAAGTTAAAATAATAAAGAAAGAAAGCTTAGATTAGTAGCTTTTTACTCAAGAAAAATATTACTTACAGAATAGAACTACAACATTTACAATAAAGAGCTTTTAGCTATTATAGCAGCATTTAAAATATAGTAAGCTTACCTAGAAGAAGCAAACTATACAATTATAGTATATACGAACTATAAGAACCTAACTTACTTTACAACAACAAAGAAAATTAACCGTAGACAAGTTAGATAGTTAGAAACTATAGCTCCATACAACTTTATTATTACCTACAAAAAGGGTTCTAAGAACGACAGAGCCGACGCTCTAAGCTAACGTCTAGATTACCTTAATAACAAGGAACACGTCGAACATACAATATTCTAAGAACACAATAATAAGATTAGATACAATCAATTAGCTATAACGACCGAGTTCGTTATCGAACTAGATAGCCGAATTCCGGACATCCTAAACGACCCTAAAACCTACTAGGAAAACGAGAAACGACACCTAGAATTAACTAAGAACAACAAAGGTTGTTACAAATTCTAAGGCAAAATCTACGTTCCGAGGAATCTAATCCAGTATATTATCAGTAACTTCCACAATAACCCAACGAAGGGACATAAGGGCATCGATAACACTATTAAAAAGATTACACGAACGTACTACATCCCGAGAATCCGACATTACGTCGAGAATTACATCCGAGAATGCGATATATACGCAAGGACCAAGCACCCAAGGCATTCACTATACGGTAAACTACAACTACTAGAAACACCCGAGAGACTATAGTATATAGTCTTACTAAACTTTATAACTAAACTACTAATATCCAAGGATCTACTTATAGAAGTAGCTTACAACGTTATCCTCGTTATATGCGATAAACTAACAAAATACGCGTATTTCGTACCTTACAAGAAAGCTAGCAACTTAGAACAATTAGTATATATATTCCTTTGGATTATCCTAGCAAACTATGGTTAACCGCAAAAAATTGTCTCGGATAGAGACTAGAAATTCGTCTTACGATTTTGAACATCTCTAATACAACAACTGGGAACAAAATAAAAGATATCTACGTTATTTTATTCGCAAACAGACAGACAAACAGAACGAACAAATTAGACATTAAAACAGTATCTATAGGCATACATTAACTATCAGCAAAATGACTAGGTATAGTTACTACTAGTAGCGCAAGCAGCGTACAACGATACAAAGAACGATATAACCAAGATAACTCCGTTTTACGCTTTATATAGCTATTACCCTCTTCAAGGAAGACAACTACAAAATACTACAGAGAACGAATTAGCTACGCGAATAGCTACAAACATAAGACACCTGTACCAGCAGTTAAAGTCTAACAGCGAGTTTATTACAGAATGAACGAGAAAATAGTATAATAAGTTAAGAACGACCACAAACACAGGCATAAAAGAGGGGGAAAGAGCTTACTTACTTATAAGAAACTTAAAAACCGTTAGACTAAGCAAAAAACTTAACTATACTAAGACAGGACCGTTTAAAATCTTATAGCAATTAGAACCTATAACCTTTAAACTTAAACTCCTAAAGACAATAAGAATATATTCTATATTCTATGTAGCGCTATTAAAACCAGCCTACTTCCGAGAAGCAGAACGACCTAACTCAGAAATCCTTTCTAACAATCAAGAACCTGAGTATAAGGTTAAAATAATTCGAGCCTATAGACAATACCGAGGTAAACGACAGTATCTTATAAAATAGAAAGGATATTCTAAACATAAAAATTAATAGAAACCGGAATAAAACCTAACTAACTATAAAGACACTATTCAACGATATTAGAACTAGAATATTAATCGGTCGTAGTAGTACTAATACCCTAATTTACTATCTAGTGTGCCTCGCTAGCATCTAGATTACCCTTAAACGAACCAGCCTACTATATTATAGGACTACTACTTAATACCGGGTAGGGGTTACTCTGAAAGTCAATAGATAACCCGCTCGGATATTTAAATGTATTACTACTAGCTATCAACGTAGTAAACTCTTCTTGCTTCAACAACTTATTCCGAGCTAACTTCGCTGCTGCCCGCGTACAAGTCTTCTTAACCTTCTCTTTTAACTTTCGGACCTTAGATCGGTTACGCTATACAGCCGCAACCAACGCTACTACCTAAGCCTTTAACGCACGTAATTGGCTCTTTGCGCGCTAAAGAGTAGCCAACTAAGAGGAATATTAAGAATAAACCGAACGCGCTACAATTAAGTTAGTTCTAGTTACTATAAAAAGACACTAACAAGGTATACTATCTACTATTAATACCCGTAAATTACAACTCTTCTTATTCCGAGTACATACTAAACACGTCGTCTTCCTAAACTAAATTACACATCTTTCCTTAGTCGACACATATCTAAAACAAGGAGGCATTTTAATACCGTAGGCTTCAATTAATAGGTATTAGCTATACTTTTTATTAGGACCCGTAGCAACAAACTTTATGCAAGATATAGCGACTTACAGATTAGTTACAAAAAGGAGGAACAAAACGTAACTTATAGGTATTTAAAAGGCTAAGAGTTAATTAAGAACAATTTAACTAGAAGAGGGGGAATTGTATTACGAGCACCAGCCCTAGACGGCCTAGTATATACCTAAGTATTAATTATCGCCAGTTATCTTAGCCCTACTAGCACTATTCTCGACTAAGCCTATAAATCCGCCGTAGACATTATCGAACAAGACGGCTATAAAGGCCTATATTCCCTATAAACCCGATATAGACATTGTTGAGTTGGCGAATATAAAGGAACTCCCCCTATGTACCTTAGACTATATAGCTAGACTGATAGCTAACCTTTAGATAGACTTTAGTCTGTTAACTTAATATCTAAATATAAGTTCCTTAACTATATTTAAGTAACGTACTTTACCTTCTGTCTACTTTAGTTAAGCCCCTCTTACCCTTAGTAATCTATCTCGCCTCTCCTACCTTTTAGTCTCTAGCACACAAGACACCTACCACTAAGATCGACAAGCATACAAGGCAAGTGAGCCTTAGTTCGGTTCTCCCAGCGACCGGCGTTACATAATATATACTTAGAGGTATTGTTCTAGAGTTTAGTTTGTTCGTTCTATTTGTCTGTCTGTCTATAAATAAAATAAAGTAGATATTCTTAGTTTTGTTTCTAGTTGTTGTATTAGAAACGTCTAAAACTGTAAGACAAATTTTCTATCTCTATTAGAGATAATTCTTTATAGTTGTCTATAATTTGCTAGGATAATCTTAAGAAAGATATATACTAATTGTTCTAAGTTACTAGCTTTCTTATATAGAATAAAGTATACGTATTTTATTAGTTTATTATATATAACTAGAATAGCGTTGTAAGCTACTTCTATAAGTAGATTCTTAGAAATTAGTAACTTAATAATAAAGTCTAGTAGAACTATATACTATAGTCTCTCAAATATCTCTAGTAGTTATAACTTGCTATAGAGCGAGTATCTCGAGTATTTAGTTCTTATATATATATCGTATTCTTAGATATATTCTTCGACGTAGTATTAGATTCTAAAGATATAGTAGGTTCTTATAATCTTTTTAATAGTATTATTAATACCTTTATATCCTTTTATTAGGTTATTATAGAAGTTACTAATAATATATTAGATTAGATTTCTTAGAACGTAGATTTTTACTTAAAATTTGTAATAGCCCTTATTGTTCTTAGTTAGTCCTAGATATCGTTTCTCGTTCTTCTAATAGATCTTAGAGTCGCTTAGAATATCTAAGATCCGGCTATCTAGTTTGATAACAAACTTAATTATTAGAGCTAATTAATTGTATCTAATCTTATTATTATATTCTTAAAATATTGTATGCTTAACGTATTCCTTATTATTAAGGTAGTTTAGTTATTAGCTAAAAGTATTTACTCTATTGTTCTTAGAACCTTTTTTATAGGTAATAATAAAGTTATATAGAGCTATAATTTTTAACTATTTAACTTATCTACAATTAAGTTTCTTTATTATTATAAAGTAAGTTAGGTTCTTATAGTCTATATACACTATAATTACATAGTTTGCTTTCTCTAAGTAAGCTTACTATATCTCGAATACTGCTATAATAGCTAAGAGCTCTTTATTATAAATATTGTATTTCTATTTTATAGGTAATATTTTTCTTAAGTAAAAAGCTACTAGTCTAAGCTTTCCTTCGTTATTATTTTAACTTATATATACTCTAATTATATAGTCTAACGTATCTATTTCTATAATAATTAGTAGGTTAAAGTTAAATATTACTAGTATAGGTCTAATCTTAAAAACTTTCTTAAGCTCTTTAAATACTAATTGTTCTTCTTACGTCTAAAAGAATTCTATCGATTATTTAATCTGTTAAAATAGCGGTACTATAATTTAGCTAAAGTTAAATATCTATTGTCTATAATAGTTAATAAAACTATAAAACTATTAGAGTTATTTTATATTCTTTAGTATAAGCTAGGTTAGAATAGATTAAATCTTTAAATCTTCTATTTAATAACTATACTCGCTTATTATAAATCTAAGAAATTTAATAGATTGTTAATAAAACTAAGCTTTCTCGATATTAATCTGTTAATTGGTACGTACTAATCTTTCTAATACCTTCTTAATATATTCTTTATATTCTTCTAGTATATAGCTATATACTAGAATATTTTTTAGATAAGTAGTTATAAATATATCTAGATAGTCGCTAAGTATATTATTAATTAGTTTCTAAAATAATACTAGTACGTTTATTAGCCTAAAGAGTATAACGTAATACTTAAAAAGTCTATATCTTATATAGAAGGCGGTTTTCTATTCTTTACCTTTCTTTATATAAATTAGATTATAGGCTTCTTATAGATTAAACTTAGTAAACTATTATATATTATATAATTAGTCTATAATTTTGTTAATATATAGTAGCGGATACCGATTTTTAATATTTATCCTATTTAGTTGTTTATAGTCTATATAAAGCCGTAATTTACTATTTTTCTTTAATATAAAGAGTATCGGGTATCCGGCTAGTAACGTTAATTTATAGATAAATCCTTTCTTAAGGTTTTTATCGAAATAGTCGTAGAGCGCTTAATTTTCTGCTTCTAATAAGAAGTATATTAAACTAAATATTAGCGTTTTACCTTCTTATAAAGATATTATATAATCCTACAGTTTATATTCTAAAAGAGCTAAGTCTAGCTTAGCTTTCTTAAATAGATATTAGAATTAATTATATTTCTTAAGTATCTTAGTAATTAATTAAGTACTAGTTGTCGTATAGAATTGTTAGCGTATAGTTGTCTCTTATTTATACTTATATATAGTTAGCTATAGATAAGATACTACGTTAAACTTCTCTTGTAGAATATCTAAATATTAAAGTATAGTAGTACTAACCCGTATAAGTTCTATATTACGCTCCTTATTCTTACTACTAAAAATATCTTATAGAGTATTTATTCTATAGAACAACTCTTATTTAGAGTACTTATACCTAGTAAAGAGAAGTTTCTTAGTTCTCTAATCTATTTCTAGGTTATATTATTATAACTAAGGTATACCTAGTATTATATAGTACTAATTAATATTTATAATATTGTAAGTAATATCTTCTTAATAGTCTCTAATAGTTATATTTATTAGTAAAGTTTTGTAGTTAACTCTTTTCTCTACCCCTTAGAATTTAAATAGTATATTATAACGTCGGTTGCTAGAAGAACTAAACTAAGGCTTACTTATCTTATATACTTATTAACCTTAGTAGTAGGTATCTTATATACTAAAGACTAAAAGATAGAAGAGGTAAGATAGATTATAGAGAGTAAGAAAGACTCAACTAAAGTAAATAGAAGATAAAATACGTTATCTAAATATAGTTAAGAAACTTATATTTAGATATTAAGTTAATAAACTAACGTTTATTCTAAGATTAATTATTAGTTTAGCTATATAGTTTAAGATATATTAGTATATTTCGCTAAAATACGTAGTAAACGTATAGCTCTATATTTATTTTAAATATCTTTAACGTTCTATAGTTATAGTAGATATATAAATTAGCTATATCTTTGATATCTTTTTTTAATTAGTATATTCTAATTTAGAGCTTAATTTAGCCTTATATATTTTCTATTTAGGTTTAGATAAGATAGACTTGTAATATAAGGTCTTCTCTTTAAGTTAAATTATTCTTAATTAACTATATTTTTACTAAATCTTAAAACTTAGTAACTTTACTACTTTCCTCGTTATTCTATAAGTTACTATATCTTAGACTATTAACTATTAAGCTAACTATATGTGCCGTATAGCTACTATTAGAGCTATTAGCTTATTAATAATATCTACTTGTCTCTTCTATATTTAGATTAAAAAGATCTATAAAGTTATTTTTAGTTAAACTATCTATAGCCGTTATACTTAAATAGATCGGTAGTATAGTTTTGTTACTTTAAAAGCTAAGTATATATTTTTATACTTACTTATTTTACTTTTAAGAGGGTTTTAACAATATTTTAGAGGGTTGTTTAGCGGCGCTTATTTAGAAAGAAAAATATTAGAAAAAAGAACTTAAAAAGGCTCTTTTTATATAAAAGAAACGTATTGCTTAGTTAAAGCGTAAACTAGCGGCTTATATCTATTATAATAAATAATTTAAAGAAAAGAAGCGAGTAGCGTTAAAGTTCTATTTTAGCGTCTCAATTAGGTTAAAATTTATTAATATTAGGCTAAATTAGAGTAGTTTTAACCCAAAGTAGTATATAATTATATTATACTTAGCTAGTAGCGTTACTTCTAGTAGTACTATAGAAGGTTTTAGCAGTAGATTAAATATTTAATTAGTTTTTACTAGTTTTTATATTTAGAGTATTCTTTCTATTTTATAAGGTACTGGTTCTTACCTCTATATCGTTGGTATATCTATATCGCTTCTATCTCGTATTTAGGTTCTTAGTTCTTATATAAGATCTTTAAATTAGACCGTTTTACTTCTTAAAAGTAAGCTAATTTTAATAGCGCTATATAGAATATAGAATATATTCTTATTACTCTTAGAAGTTTAAGTTTAAATATTATAAATTTTAATTGCTGTAAAATTCTAAACGGTCCTTTTAGTATAGTTAAGTTTTTTACTTAGTTTAATAGTTTTTATATTTCTTATAAGTAAGTAAGCTCTTCTCTCTTCTTTTATACTTATATTCGGGGTAGTTTTTAACTTATTATACTATTTTTTTATATATTTATTAATAAACTTACTATTAGACTTTAATTACTAGTACAGGCTTTTTATACTTATAGCTATTTACGTAGCTAATTTATTTTTTATATTATTCTATAGTTATCTTCTCTAAAGAGGGTAATAACTATATAAGATATAGAATAGAGTTATTTTAGTAGTATTGTTCTTTATATTATTGTATATAGCTTACGCTACTAGTAGTAATTATATCTAGTCGTTTTACTGCTAGTTAATATATATCTAAAGATACTATTCTAGTATTTAATTTATTTGTTCTGTCTATCTATCTGTTTATAAATAGAATAATATTAATATCTTCTATTTTGTTTTTAATTGTTATATTAGGGATATTTAAAATTATAAGATAAATTTTTAATCTCTATCTAAGATAATTCTTTGTAGTTAACTATAGTTAGCTAAGATAATCTAAAGGAAGATATATACTAACTATTCTAAGTTACTAGCTTCCTTATATAGTATAAAGTATACATACTTTATTAGTTTATTGTATATAACTAGAATAGCGTTGTAAGCTACTTCTATAAGTAGATCCTTAGAGGTTAGTAACTTAGTAATAAAGTTTAGTAAGACTATATACTATAGTCTTTTAGGTATTTTTAGTAGTTATAATTTACCGTATAGTAAATATTTTAGATACTTAGTTCTTGCGTATATATTGTATTATTAAATATAATCCTTAATATAGTGTTAGATTCTTAGGATATAGTAGGTTCTCGTAATCTTTTTAATAGTGTTATCGATAACTTTATATCCTTTTGTTAGGTTATTATAGAAGTTACTAATAATATATTAAATTAGATTCCTTAGAACATAGATTTTGCCTTAAAATTTGTAATAGCCCTTATTGTTTTTAGTTAATTCTAGGTATTGTTTCTTGTTTTTCTAGTAAGTCTTAGAGTCGCTTAAAATATCTAGGATTCGGTTATCTAGTTCGACAATAAACTTAGTTGTTATAGCTAATTAATTATATCTAATCTTATTATTGTGTTCTTAAAATATTACGTACTTAATATATTTCTTATTATTAAGGTAATTAGAACGTTAGCTTAGAGCATTAGCTCTATTGTTCTTAGAACCCTTCTTGTAGGTAATAATAAAATTATATAGAGCTATAGTTTTTAACTATCTAACTTATCTGCAGTTAAGTTTTTTTATTGTTATAAAGTAAGTTAAGTTCTTATAGTTTATATATACTATAATTATATAGTTTGCTCCTTCTAAGTAAGTTTACTATATCTTAAATACTACTATATATCGGATATCCGGCTAGTAATATTAACTTTTAGATAAAGCCTTTCTTAAGGTTCTCTTTAAGATAGTTATAGAGCGCTTAATTTTCTACTTCTAATAGAGAGTATATTAGATCAAATATCGGCGTCTTACCTTCTTATAAAGGTATTATATAATCCTACGGTTTGTATTCTAGAAGAGCGGAGTCTAGCTTAGCTTTCTTAAATAGATATTAGAATTAATTATATTTCTTAAGTATTATAGTAATTAACTAAGTATTTATTGTTGTATAGAATTATTAGCGTATAGTTGTCTCTTATTTATACCTATATATAGTTAGCTATAAACAAAATACTACGTTAAACTTCTCTTATAGGATATCTAAGTGTTAGAGTATAGTAGTATTAATCTATATAAGTTCTTTATTACACTCTTTATTTTTACTACTAAAGATAGCTTATAGAGTATTTATTCTATAAAACGACTCTTGTTTAGAGTACTTATATCTAGTAAAGAGAAGTTTCTTAGTTCTCTAATCTACTTCTAGATTATATTTTATAACTAAGATATACCTAGTATAGCGTAGTACTAGTTAATATTTACAATATTATAAGTAGTTTCTTTCTAATAGTCTCTAATTATTATATCTATTAGTAAAGTCTTATAGTTAACTCTTCTCTCTACCCCTTAAAATCTAAATAGTTTATAGAGTAATTTCTTCTTTTATATTTATATTTAGTACTTTTTAACGTAGTATATTAAGATAAAGTTACCTATTACGCTAGAATCGATTATAATTTTAATATTTCTATAGTTTATTGTTGCTCAAGTATATAGATATATTCTATAAAAAGCTAAGCTTATATAGAGCTAAACTTTTAAAGAGTTTAACCGTTAGACGGGCCGGTACTACTACCCTTAGAGTAGTTAGCTTAGTCTTTTCTCTATTAATTATATATGTTCTAGAGTATTCTAGGTATTAGAACCTATTATTCATTAATTTACTATAAGAATTTCTATATAAGGTATTTTAGTACTATCTTTATTACAACGTCTAGTTTATTGTTTACGATCTCTATCTTAATTATATAACTATTGCTAGTTAAAACCTATTATATTTATAAGTTATATATTGTTAGTTAAAGATATTAGTACTAAGTATATAATTCTAGACCTCTAATAAGGTAGTCTACTAGTTATTGTAAACATAAATAAATATATTCTAGAATATTATTAATATCTCTATTAGCGCTTAACTTTCTATTGTAGAAGACTAACTAATAAAGTCTCTATATTATTTCTTTCTAACAGATTAGAGCTTATTCTTTCTAATTAGTATTGTTCTCGAGAGAGAATTCTGTACTATTAGAATCTATATTCTTGTCTTTAAGTTATTATCTTATCTATAACGTATTGTAGCTACTATCTTACTTAGCCTCTATAGTCTATTCTTCCTTAGATTTCTCTTAGATTTCTAAATAAGATAATCTAGATTGTCCTTAGATAAGGCCTAGTTCTTATATTAAATCTTGTTTTAGAGATATTAGTTTCTTCGGCTACTATTTTAATCCTAATTTATTAAATTTATAGATCGTATAATTATAATTGTAGTATACAGTCTAGAATAGCGTTTTATATAGTATAACGGTATCTTATATCTACTAGCTTAGAATAGTACGGTTAGTATTATTCTAGTCCGATAGATTTTATTGTTTCTATTTTATTTGTCGTTTCTTTATCTCTTTCTATAACTTGTTGTCTGTATTCTAGTTTTAGTATAAATTAAATAAGTTTAATTTGTTATGCTTCTTGTTAGAAGCAACCTAGTAAGTATCTTTCTAGTTATAGAAGGTACTCTAGTAGATATTCTTCTGCTTCTTAGTTAGTTTAGTAACGTACTTATACTAGTTCTAGTTAATCTTTAGTAGAAGACCTAATTCTTAAAGAAGACGATCTCCGGTTAGGTCTATATACTAGTAGTTAGAGAAAACTACTAGCAATTCTATTGCCTTATTGCGACTATTGTTCTCTTATGTGTAAATAGTTATATTAAACTATTGTTATAGGAAATAGGGTTTCTAAGATCGATTATTGTATCTATTTCTACTAGTACTATTAAACTATTATTTTTTAGAACAGTATTCTTTAACTTAATACTCTCGTTCTCTATAATATAAGTATAGCTTATTCTTTATTCTATATTCTTGTTTCTAGTTGTTTAGTTTCTCTTAAAGCTTTATAAAGTCTAATTCTATTAGATTACCTTAGTCTTATTATAAGTTATACTTACTTTGAGTCTAGATAAACTTATCTAAGTTAGTTTCTTTCTTCTCTAACTGTCGTTCAAAGTTGCTGTCGTCGATTTTCTTGGCTCGTTCTATAAACTTTTCTAGTTTAGTAAACTTCTCTCTATAGATATAGATAATTTCTTTAATATAGTCCTTTAAGTCTTTATAAAAGGTATTAATTAGAGGTCCTTTATTCTATCTAGTTTAGTTAGCATACTATAGAAACTTAGCGGCGTACCGGCTAGCTAGTTCTATCTAGTAGAGTATCTTAAGTTTATATATAGTAGTATATTTAAAATTAGTATCTCTATATATCTATTAGAGCTTTTGCTAAAACGCAGTAAAGCTAGAGAAGAGTTCGTCGGTCTCCTCTTATTGTTTATTAGATACCTTATAGAGATAGTCTTTAAGATAAAAGTTAAACTATTTATATACCTTGCCGTCTATATAGAATGCGGCAAATAAAACTATAGTACTGTTGTTTAAGAACTAATTCTTATAAGTCTTAGAATATATAGCTAAGTATAATATATAGACGTTTCGATAGCGAATTAGAACGGAATACTGTCTATTTAGGAAGGCTGCGATCTTAGGAGAATATCTTCTCTCTAGTAGACGTATTTCTTTCTAGTCTCCTTAATAATTAGCTTGAATACTAGTAGGGCCTATTTAGACTCTTTTTGCTATCTAACTGCTCTCTGCTCTATATCTAGATTACATTATAATTATTTTAAACCTACAAGGAGGGCGGCCGGCAGTTAGGTACCTTATCGACGTTATTTAAGGGTTAACCCGGTATAACCGAGTATAGCCAAGACTCTATATATATATTAGAATAAATAATATTAAAGTTAATTAATGGCCGGTGCTAGCAAGTACCGTATTTAAAGAGAATAAGCAAGGAACTAAGTACGCAACGATAGTTACTTTATATCCGCTATATAAGTAAAATATAGAGCGTAGCAAAATATAGTTAACGCTAAAGAAGACTAGAACCCTTATATAGAATTTAGCGACAATAATAAGCAAGAGGACTTATAAGCTGGCGAATAGACGTCGAGTAGATTGTAGACTAAGGAGAATAATAGTCTAAACTAAAACAATAACGACAACGAAGAGGTCTACTAAGGCTTTAACCGCAAAGAATCTCTCTTTAGTACCTTCTTAAGTATTAAGATGTAAAAGCTAAGACAAGAATTGCTAGTATAGTAGCAGTAGTATACTATTAAGAAGCTTAAGCTCGAAAAGCGAATACTTAAAGTTAAGCTCTAGTTTATCTATAATTTAGAGGCTAGTAGTAAGCGGCTATAGAGCGATTTAAGCCTTTAAAGCTAAATTAATAAGCTTCTTAAGAAAGAGACGTCTAAGCTTAAGAGAGCTATAAGCTCTATAGACACTTAATAGACTTAAACTATTAAGAAAAGATTTTAAATAGCTAATATATTAGATTCCAACAACGTTCGTATTATTACTTAGTACGTTTAGAGACTCTTTAAAGACCTAGTAGATAGGTAGCAAACTTACACTAAAAAGAATAAAGAGAAGACGTCGCTCTACGTATAAGCGTACTTTAAAGAATAAGTAATAGAATATATTATTAACTTAGCTACAGCTACTATAGCTAATATAGAAAAGTTCTTTACGTTAATATAGAGTTTAACGTAAAAGCTTAAGAACTTTCTAAGCTTTCTATAGAACAAAGAAACTAAGTTGCTAGGTAGCAAGATACTAGATCTAAATTAGACTGTATTTTACTATATACGCTTACCTTTATAAATTAAGGTAAAGCTAATTAAGTAAAGTCTCTTAAAAAACCTACTTAAAGATATAAACGAGCTTCTAAAAAAAGTTTATTAATATATAAATATTAATTATAGTATATCGTAGGACGTCCGCAATACTAATATAAACTAAGATCGCTTTAATAGCGGATTAGATACAAACTATAGTAGTTATAACGCTAGAGTTTGTAGCGTTATAGCTATTAGATACTGAAGTAGTAAATATAATTAATCTGCTTTCTCTACTTTTGTAGTGTAATCTGGGTGTAGGGCAGGAAGCAGTTAGATAGCAAAAAGGGCCCAAATAGGCTCTACTAGTGTTCAAGCTAATTATTGAGGAGACTAGAAAGGGATGCGTCTACTAGAGAGAAGATATTCTCCTAGAATCGCAGCCTTCCTAAATATGCAACATTCCGTTCTAATTCGTTATCGGGACGTTTATATATTATAACTGCCTTTCTCCTTAAGAAGGATCGCCCTCGATCCGAATACAATCCGCTATCTCTATCGTACCTTCTATTTATTATCTTACGTAGAGCAACAACCTTGTTAAAAACCTGCTGGCTTATATCTACGTTTATTTAGAAAAAGAGTAATGTTGCTTACTATTATCCTATACGTCGTTTAGTACTAGTTTTCTGCAGTACTAAGTTATAGTACTAAGCTTTACTTTTAATTTAAAGCTCCTAAGTCTAAGTTGTAAGCTTGGTAATAAGGTTATATATTATTTTTACCTAATTTTACGTTCTTTTATATACTCTTATATACGCTTTTACCAATTAATTGTCTCTATAGATAGTAGCAACCTACATAAATAGGCTTCTTTGCTTCTATATTAGTACCTGTAAGCGGAAGCTTTATTATCGGTACCTAACGATAGGTATAAAATAAGGCTCTTGCTCTTTTAAACTTTCTCTTTCTTTCTTTAATATTATTATACTCTTCTGCTTAGTTTATAAGCTTCTCTTCTTTAATAGGCCTTTACTTTTCTTCTTGAGTAATAAGTTTGTAGCTAATCTAGTGTTAGATTGCCTCTAATTCGCCTTTATAATCTCTACTATATCGGGTTTTAACCCTATTAACAAATCCGCTGCTAGAGCGAGCTCTTCTAAAGCGCCAACTTGCTACTTAACTTACGGTATTAAGGACTTTAAAGCCGCCGTTAATCTTAAAGCTCTTCTTTATAACGCCCGCAAGAAGAAAGCTTTTAAGATTGCTTTACTAATTTCTAAATTATTTGCGGCTTCTCTTAGTTTACGCTCTTTTAAACTAGATAGCGTATCTCTAACTCTTGCGACTCCTTATAAGTCTACTATCTCTTATTGCTTTATTTTAGTCTAAATATTAGCATTTTAGCTTGTTAAAAGTATTACGTCTGTAAAGATAACTTTAACGATAATAAGATTGTCTATTCTCTCTATTACCGCGATACTGCTTATAAGCCCGAGTCGCCTATAAAGTCTTGCCGGTCTACCTCCTCGAATCCCGCTTTTTGCGCCGTACCTGCGTTAATTTAGCCTTAGCTAGAGGCTTACGTCTTAGTATACTGTCGTTGCATAAAGGCCTTGTTTAGCGATATAGCTATATATAGTAGTTCTTCTACAAACTCTAATTTTAAGTATTATAAGAACTAAACTTACAAGTAGCCTAAGAGATAGTACGCTAAGTATGCTTGCTATACTAGTATTAGGAGGTCGAGAGACAAGTATAAGATAGTAAGTCTAATACCTCCCCGTCTTAGATACTAATTAACTCTATATTAATGTATACTAGGTCTCCGCTCGATAGAGACGTACCTACAACCTTCTTATACGCGCTAACTTCTTCTTAACCTCTAATAAGAACGTTTAAGATAACAAAGAGTCTTTCTACAACAACTATCTTACTTTGCTTCGTATCTTTTACGTTTAGCTATAGGCCTAGTAGCGCGGTCTAGGCACTAAGTCGGTCGAGTAGGCCGATACTAACGATTTTAAGCGCATTAAGGCGCTACGCTAGAGCTTTAATTTTAATATAGGGTTGTACGGCCCTTAGCCACCTATAAATAAGGCTTCTTACGAGCTAGCTATAGTAAGTCTAGTTAATTAGATTCGAGACTGCGTCGACGGTAGTCGCGGCTAGGTTAAGCAGTATTATACCGCCGATCTGTACTAACTTTGACGCTAGTTTGAGTGGTCTTCTCGTAGTTTTCTGCCTTTTGTTTGGCTAGGGTTTTGGTCTGTGTAAGTAGTTTTCCTTGGCCTATCGGAATGGTTCTACATTTTCTCTCTATACAAGTCTTATTTCAGCAATTCTATGTTCTAAACTATACTTCAGGTAATCCGCCTTCTCTTTGGCGTTACATCGTAGGCTAATTGCGTAGGCTTGTAGCCCTTTCTTATCTACGTTGCCTAGTTCGTCTCAGACGCTTGCCTCTCGGCTCAGCGTCTTTACGCTTACCTCTTAGCTTAGCGTCTTTACGCTTCTTAAATTTCTTAAGGGCGTTAGAGTCTTTAAGATGTGCCCGCGGCTCTATCGTGTTATTTGCCTCTAACCACCCCTGCTACTTGGTCCAATACTAGTCTTTGTTCTTAATCTTAAAGCGGATCGCCTCAACGAGCCATTCTTTATTACTATCGACTTCGATTGGACTAGGCGGTTCCGTACCGGGCCGACGGCGATATAGCTCTAGTAAGGACACATAAAAGATAGAGTAGATACGGTAGGAGTTTAGTAGTACTAGCTAATAAGCTTATTTACCTACTTTCTTAAGGATCCTAAATAGTCCTAAGCTTCGATTGTTGAGCTTCTTTATTAGCCTCTTTGTCTTAAGGTTCTTTAACGACAGTAGTACTAAGTTATCTACTACATAGTATTTTAGTATATACTTAGTGTTGTATTATTCTATCTATAGACGCTAAGCTTTCTCTAGCTGCTACTTTATTTCTTATTAGCGGAGAAGGCGTTCTTCTATATACTTAACTGTTATAGGACATTCTAGCCTAAACTACCTTTCCTCTTAATAAAAGGTGTTCTTACCGACAGAAGGGTTGTTCGGCTTAACTACGGTACGGTACCGATCTAGCGGCGGTACGCCGTCTAGTACGTCTATAACGCAACCGAACGTACATTTAATTGGCAAAATTTTTGTTAATAAATAAACTTTTAAATTGTACGTAAAAGTAGCTTCTTTTAGATACTTATACTAATTATCTTAATCTTAAGAGATATAGATACGTAGGTAGTTTTTAAGCTTCTGGTTCTAGCGCTCGGTTTAACTATTAGTTTAAGGGTAAAATGCTGTGCTCAACCTTCGTTTTACGGCCAAATACTGGCAGAAGGTGCTTCAATATAAGCTAGTAAATATAGATTCTCTATTAGACAAGAGGCTCCTTAAAAATTCCGACGTTTTCGCCTAGTGTTTGTAAAGCACTTCTACTAGCTTTATAGTATCTATAGTTTTACTAACTAGAATATAGGTTACAAACTTAGAGAAGCGGTCTACGACTATAAGAATTGAATTAAGAATGTCTCTGTTCTTTAAAAGAACTATCGGTAGTTTAATAATAAAGTTTAAGAATAGGTCCTTAAAGAAATTAATTGGAATCGGTATCGCTGCTATTTCGCCGTATAGCTTATACCTCTTTATAGCTGTCCGTTAGTATATATTATATTTAGTAATAAAGTTCTTAATATACGTTACTATCTTTTCCTACGTATATTTATATCTTAGAATTTCGAGGGTCTTCTTAACCTTAAAGTAGCCAATAAGCTTATTATTATAATTTCTGCTTATAATTTTAAGCTTTAACGTAGAGCATTCTAGTATCTAGATTTTACTATTTTAGCGCAACAACCTATAGCTATCGACTAACTATTCTACGTGCTTTAGAGACTTGAAGTCTGAGTCGGGCCCTATTAGGGTATTTAAGTCGATTCGACTCGTACAACGCTTTCTTATACCGGCTTAACGGCAATCTGTTGCCGTTTTATTACTCTGCTGACTTTTAGTTCTAGCTAATAATTTTAACTCTAATACTTTCTACTTTATAAAGGCGTTTCTCTACTAAGCTTTAAGAATTAGGGTCGCAAGACCCCAAGAAGTATTATTGTAAGCTATTTTAAGAGCGGTAGCTATAACTACCTTAACTCGTAATACAAGAGCTACCGGAAAAGGCTCTGTATTAGTAGAGAAAGATAAACGCGTTTCTCACTCCTAGGCGTTCTATATAAGGTCTATGTCTAACTTCGATTTACCTTCGATTTAGGCTACAGTCGCGTCTAGGGTTTTAGGTCGGTAGCTAAACCGCTAATAGTGTTTAAACTAATTTTTAAGTAATATAATTAACGCAGCAATTATACCTTCTTCTAGGCTAGAGGGCTCTTCCCTAGTATTAGGTAAAGTAGTATCTCTTCTAAGCTTCTGCTATAGGCTCGGTAATATCTTATTAACGTTGTCTTCCTTTGCTCTATATAAATTCTTGTAATCTAGACGGCGCGACAGCGCGTCTGCTAGGTTCTTGCTATCCGTAAGGTATAGTATTTTAAAGTTAAATGCTAATAGGTCTTCTGCCTAGCGCGCCTATTAGCGAGACAATACTTTCGTTATTATAAAATACTATAGATTATTGTAGTCTATTACGATCTTTACTAAGTACTGTACATTAATAAGGTAATAACGCTAGTACTTAAAGCTAGCCTATATTGCTATAAGCTCTTTATTATAGGTATTATATCTTAGCTTAGCGTCTATAAATTTCTTTAAAAAGAACGCTACCGGATATAGGTATGTATCTACCTTGTTATCGGTACTAGTCCGAGCGGTGTCCGCTATATCTAGTATAGGCAAGTCTAAGTTAATGTTTAACGGCAATAGTAATTAACTATCTTCCCTTAGCTAAAGTAAGATATCTACTATTATAAAGTCTAATGCGTTAGTTATTAAAACGATCGATAGTACCGAGTTAAAGTACGTTAGTACTAGTATATTTATAAAGGCTTGCTTTAGCGCTTTAAAAGCTTCTTATTGGACTTTGCTCTAGACAAACTTAACGTCTTTCGTTAGTACGTTTATTAGCACTACGATGCGGCTAAATCCGTAGATAAATCGCTGATAGAAGTTTACGAATCCCAGGAAGGATAGAATCTGCTTTATAGTAGTAGGAACTAGCTATTTAGCTATAGTCTGTATCCTTTTTAGGTCTATTTCGATATTATTAACTTCTACGGTAAACTCTAGGAAAGAAACCTTGGTAGTATAAAATTAATACTTAAATAGCTTTATAAATAAACTCTATTTATAAAGCCTTCGCAGAACTTCTTTAATATAGCCTTTATAGCTTTCCTCGGCTTCAGAGAAAATTAAGATATCGTCTATATAAACGATACATACGGTATTAACAAGATTATCTATAGCTTTATAGATATATACCTAGAACGTAGTAGAGGCGTTTGCTAGTTTAAAAGGTATTACTAGGTATTTATAGTGCCCGTATCGAGTACAAAACGCTATCTTCTACTTATCCTCTTTACAAATATAGATACAGTAATAGGCATCGTAAAGATTAAGCTTCGTAAATACCTTCGAACCTTGCAGGCAATTAAGAATCTTAGAGACTAGCGGCAATACGTAGCGATTCTTTATAGTTACATTGTTTAAACCGCGGTAGTTAACATACAGTCTCAACGATCCGTCTACCTTAAATATAAACAGAACTAGAGCACCCGTTGGACTAGTAGAGGGTTGTATCTATCTTTTCTTAATTATAGCATTTAGGTACTTCTAGAGCGTCTTCAGCTTATCTTACGATATAAGGTAAATTAGCTTATACGGAGGTTCTATACTATTCTTAAGCTTAATCTTATAAGTATGCTCACCAAGCGGCACAAGCTTACTCAATAGTTCTTTAGAAAAAATATCTTTATATTTAGCGTACTAAGGAGGAAGCTTATCTCGCTTCTCTACTTTCTTAGGCTTACTATTCGAGGTCCGGTTTAGCGGCGAACTAACGTCTAATAGGACCGCTATTTAATACTTATAACGTCTATCCGCTTCTATCTATAGGATCGCGGAGTAGTACTATTCGCCTCTTTATAAATATACTAAAATTACGTCTTTATTAACAATCTTAACAGATTTAGCTCCTGCTACCCGTTATTTAGGCGCAGAGAGGTTTCCTCAAGCGATTGTTCTTATCGTTCAGCTAATCTAGAGCTCAACTTACTTAAGCTATAGATATCCTAAGACGAGGCTGTATCCTACAAAGTTAGCTAAATATAGGTAGAGTTAGCAATACCGTTCCTCCCTATATACGTCTCTTACAGTTACGTTTACGTTATAAGCGCTATAGAGCTGCAGCTTATTTTTATTAAGGAACTTAGTATATAGAAGCTTTACTCTATACAATTTTTGCTATTCTCTTTTAAGCACAATACAATAATTAATAAGGTTAATCTCTATACTAAAATCTATTAGCGCGAGGATCTCTTGCGGCGACCTATTTAGCTGTATCAAGACTTTAATTCGTCCTCGCCGTTAATTAACAGCCCCAAGCTTTAGGAACGCGAGGCTTACCCTCGGGGCCTATTGTTTCTCTGCCTAACTAGCGTCGAATTAACACCGGTTTAAGGCATAGTATATTTAGTGATATAATGTCCTTTCTAATTGTATATAAAGTAGATAATATTTGTCTTACTATATATTGACTCTAGTTGCCTCTATGCGGCAGAGCTATTATCTCTTTGTCGGACCGGTAAGTTGCCTCGTTCTCGGTATAAACTGCCTCGTCCGCGGCCCAACCCCTATAGAGATACTCTAGCGTTATAACCGCTATAGTTTATACTCGATCCGCTACCGAAGCGATTTCGGTTTATATTAATATTGCAAGCGTCCTGCGATATACTACGATTAATATTTATATATTAATAAACTTTCTTTAGAAGCTCGTTTATGTCTTTAAGCAGGTTCTCTAAGAAACTTTACTCAATTAGCTTTACCTTAATTTATAAAGATAAGTACGTATAGTAGAATGCGGCCTAATTCGGGTCTAGTATCTTGCTACTTAGTAACTTAGTTTCTTTATTCTGTAGAAAGCTTAGAAAGTTCTTAAGCTTCTGCGTCGAACTCTATATTAATATAAAGAACTTTTCTGTATTAGCTATAGTAGCTATAGCTAGGTCGACGATATATTCTATTATCTATCCTTTAAAGTACGCCTATACGTAGAGCGACGTCTTCTCTTTATTCTTTTCGGCGTAAGTTTGCTACCTATCTACTAGGTCTCTAGAGAGTCTCTAAACATACTAAATAATAATACGAACGTTGTTGGGGTCCGATACGTTAGCTATCTAAAATCTTTTCTTAATAGTTTAAGTCTATCGAGTGCTTATAGAGCTTATAGCTCTCTTAAGCTTAGACGCCTCTTTCTTAAGAAGCTCGTTAATCTAGCTTTAAAGACTTAAATCGCTCTATAGCTGCTTGCTATTAGCTTTTAAATTGCAAACAGACTAGAGCTTAACTTTAAGCATTCGCTTTTTAAGTTTAAGCTTCTTAATAGTGTACTGCTGCTACTATGCTAGCAGTTCTTATCTTAGCTTTCGTACCTTAACGCTTAAAGAGACGCTAAAGAGGGATTCTTTGTAGTTAGAGTCTTAATAAGCCCCTTCGTTATCGTTATTGTTTTGGTTTAGACTATTGTTCTTCTCAGTTTACGATCTACTCGGCGTCTGTTCGCCGGCTTATAAGCCCTCTTACTTATTATCGTCGCTAAATTCTATATAAGGGTCCTAGTCTTCTTTGGCGTTAGCTATATTTTGCTACGCTCTATATTCTACTTGTACAGCGGATATAAAGCGACTACCGTTGCGTACTTAGTTTCTTACTCGTTCTCTTTAAATACGGTACTTGCTAGCACCGGCCATCAATTAATTTTAATATTATTTATTTTAACGTATATATAGAGTCTCAGCTATACTCGATTATACCGAGTTAACCTCTAAGCGACGTTAATAAGGTATCTAACTGCCGGCCGCCCTCCTTGTAGGTTTAGAATAATTAGAATGTAATCTAGGTATAGGGCAGAAAGCAGTTAGATAGCAAAAAGGGTCTAAATAGGTTCTACTAGTGTTCAAGCTAATTATTAAGGAGACTAGAAAGGGATGCGTCTACTAGAGGAAAGATATCCTCCTAGGATCGCAGCCTTCCTAAATAGGCAACATTCTGTCTTAATTCGCTATCGGAACGTTTATGCATTATATATAGCGAGTCTATTAAAGTATAATACCGGTTGCTAGAAGAACCAAACTAAGACTTACTTACCTTATATACTTATTGACCTTAGTAGTAGATATCTTATATACTAGAGACTAAAAGATAGGAGAAGTAAGATAGATTATAGATAGTAAGAGAGGCTTAACTAAAGTAAATAGAAGGTAAAGTACGTTACCTAAATATAGTTAAGAAACTTATATTTAGATATTAAGTTAATAGACTAACGTCTATTCTAAGGTCGGTTATTAGTCTAGCTATATAGTCTAAGGTACATTAGTATATCCTGCTAGAGGACGTAGTAGACGTATAGCTCTATATCTATTCTAAACGTCTTTAACGTTCTATAGTCGTAGTAGACATATAAGTTAGCTATATCTTTAACGTCTTTCTCTAATTAGTGTATTCTAATTTAGAGCTTAGTCTAACCTCGTATGTTTTCTATTTAGATTTAGATAAGGTAGACTTATAATATATATAGAGTAATTTCTTCTTATATATTCTTATTTGGTACTTCTTAACGTAGCGTATCGAGATAAAGTTGTCTATTGCGTCTAAATCGATTATAATATTAATATTTTTATAGTTTATTATTGCTTAAGTATATAGATATATTCTGTAGGCAGCTAAGCTTACGTAGAGCTAGGCTTCTAGAGGATTTAACTGTTAGATAGGCCGGTACTACTGCTCTTAAAGTAGTTAGCTTAGTCTTTTCTCTATTAATTATATACGTTCTAAAGTATTTTAGATACTAGAACATATTATTAGTTAATCTACTATAAGAACTCTTATATAGGATATCTTAGTACTACTTTTATTAAAACGTTTAGTTTGTTATTTACAATCTCTACTTTAATTATATAACTATTGCTAGTTAAAACTTATTATATTTATAAGTTATATATTGTTAGTTAAAGGTATTAGTACTAACTATATAATTTTAAATCTCTAATAAGATAGTTAACTAGTTATTATAGGCGTAAGTAAATATATCCTAGAATATCGTTAATATTCTTATTAGCGCTTAACTTTCTATTGTAGAAGGCTAACTAATAAAGTCTCTATATTATTTCTTTCTAACGGAATAGAGTTTATTCTTTCTAGTTAGTATTGTTCTTAAGAGAGGATTCTATACTATTAGAATCTATATTTTTATCTTTAAGTTATTATCTTACCTATAATATATCGTAGGTACTATCTTACTTAGCTTCTATAGTCTATTCTTCCTTAAATTTCCCTTAGGTCTCTAAATAAGGTAATCTAGGTTATCTTTAAATAAGACCTAGTTCTTGTATTAAACCTTATTTTAGAGATATTAGTTTCTTTAGCTACTATCTTAACTCTAACTTATTAGATTTATAGATCGTATAATTATTATTATAGTATACGGTCTAGAATAGTATTTTATATAGTATAACGGTACTCTATATCTAATACCTTAGAATAGTACGGTTAATATTGTTTTAGTTCTATAGGTTTTGTTGTTTCTGTCCTATTTATTGTTTCTTTGTTTCTTTCTATAACTTACTATCTATATCCTAGTTTTTATATAAATTAAATAAGTTTAGCTTGTTGTGCTTTCTATTAGAAGTAGTCTAATAAGTATTCTCTTAGTTATAGAAGGTACCCTAATAGATATTCTTCTGCTTCTTAGTTAGTCTAGTTACGTACTTATACTAGTTCTAGTTAACCTTAGATAAGAGTCCTAATCCTTAAAGAGGACGACCTCTAGTTAGGTTTATATACTAGCGGTCGGAGAAGGCTACTAGTAATTCTATTATCTTATTGCGGCCGTTATTCTTTTATATCTAGATAATTATATTAAGCTATTATTATAGAGAGTAGGGTTTTTAAGATCGATTATTATATCTACTTTGTCTAGTACTATTAAACTGTTATTTTTTAAAATTGTATTTCTTAACTTAATGCTTTAGTTTTCTGTAATATAAGTATAGCTTATTCTTTATTTTATATTCTCTTTTCTAATTGTTTAGTTTCCCTTAAGACTTTATAAAATCTAACTCTATTAGATCGTCTCGATCTTATTGTAAGTTTACTCGATTCTTTGTTCTATAGAATCTATTAGTAGGGTTACTCTTCTTCTCTATTTATCTTTTAAAGTTACTGTCGTCGATCTCCTTTGCTCGTTGTATAAAGCTATCTAGATTATTAAACTTCTCTTTATAAATATAAATTATTTCCTTAATATAATCTTTAAGTCCTTTATAAAAGGTCTTAATAAGGGGCTTCTTGTTTTATTCTATTTAATTAGTATACTATATAAATTTAGTAGCGTACCTGCTTGCTGGTTCTATTTGCTTAAGGTTCTAAAGCTTTCTAGTAGCAATATGTTTAGCGTTAGTTTGTCTAAAGATTTTACGGAGCTTCTTTTAAAAGAAGGTAAAGCTTACAAAGAATTTATTGGTATCGTCGCGCCTATTCTTTATCGAAGTAAACAAGAAATTATCGAAATAGTACTTAACCTACTTATAGACGTCTCTATCTATAGAAGAGATAGCAAATAGAACTATAGTAGTGTTATTTAGAAACTAGTCTTTATAAGTTTTAAAGTATATAGCTAAGCGTATTAAGAATAAAGTAACTTTAGAACGTTTATTTAAGAAGCTTTTTTCTATTTTAGTGTTAATATCTAATATCTTACTTATACTAGCTATCTTATTAGCTAACCTATTTGTTGCATTATAGCTATTAGATACTAAAGTAGTAAATATAATTAATCTACTTTCTCTACTTTTATAGCGAGTCTATTAAAGTATAACGCCGGTCGCTATAAGAACTAAACTAAGGTTTACTTATCTTGTATATTTATTAACCTTAGTAGAGGGGTATCTTATATACTAGAGACTAAAAGATAGGAGAAGTAAGACAGATTATAAAGGGTAAGAGGGGCTTAACTAAGTAGATAGAAGGTAAAGTATATTACTTAAATATAGTTAATAAACTTATATTTAAATATTAAGTTAATAGACTAAATTCTATCTTAAGGTTAGCTATTAGTTTAGCTATATAGTCTAAAGTATATAGAAGAGTTTCTCTATATCTATTAATCTTAATAATGCTTATATTAGGTTTATAAGGAATATAGGCCTTTCTAGCCGTCTTGTTCGATAATATCTATAGCAGGTTTATAGGCTTAGTCGGGAATAACGCTAGTAGGGCTAAGATAACTAGCGGTAGTTAATACTTAGACGTACGCTAAGCTATCTAGAGCTGGTACCTATAATAGATGCCTTTAGCGATATCAACTATACTAGCGACCTAGACAACTATAAGTCGACAAGCGGCTCTATTATTAAGATTAGCGGTAGCCCTATTGTCTAGCGCAGTAAACTCTAGAAGAAGGCGGTTTTCTCTACTACCGAAGTAGAATACTATATCTTATTTAAAATAACTAGAGATGTTCTCTAGTTAAATAATATACTTAAGAAACTTTACCTTACTAAATTAGCTAATTTACTAATTACGATCTATAAGGATAGTAATAGCGCTATTAACCTAGCTACTAATTATACTAATTATAAGCGCTCTAAGTATATTAATCTAGCTAATTATATCTATCAATAATTAGTCGAAAACCGCTCTATCTACATTTAAAAGATAGATACTATAGATTAAGCTACAGATAGTCTTATTAAGCCTTTACTACTTCTAACATAGATAGGCTTTATTCGATAATTAGAGCTCTACGCCTAGCCGTAGTACGTACGCTATTTCTTTTGTTACTTACTACCTTCGGTAGGCCGTTTCTTTTGTTTAAAACAATAATATTTAGCTTATTATTTACCTATATTAGTAATTCTAAGGGGGTATATTGTATATAGAATTGCCTAGTCTAGATAGCTATACTAAGATATAGGATACCTGGTAGAGAATTATCTAAATAGATATATATTAGAATTACGTAATAGACGTACTTATATTTTCTGTCTTATTCTTATGTACCTACCTTCCTACTATATTAGTTGGAATGTAATAAAAGCTATATACCTTATTACAGGTTCTACTATATATAGTATTGTAAGTACTTCTTCTACGCTATAGTAGCAAACCAGGATTCCTGGTTCTACCGATACTATACTAGAATCAGGGGTCTCATCGCCGTCGATCAGGAGGCAGTGCTAGGCAGCAGCATTAGCAAAGGTAGGATATATAAGGGGTCTCCTAGACACTGTAGCATGTCAAGGTCGGTAGTAGCAATCGAGCGACAGTATCCGCTATCCCTTACAACATGTAGGACTTCATTTGCACGTGCCATACACAGACACGTGTCAACCCTAGACCCAGCTTTTTACCTCAGGATTGTAAAGTTACATGATGTCGATAATTGTCTGATTTGTCTAAATACGAGTTACGTCGCGACTACTAGGGCTGAGAAAATGCACGTGCGTACAGCTAAAATTAGTAACGATCACCATCGCTGGCGCCATGGCTCCGCATCTTCGAGGGTTTGGTGGTCTGCTTGACACAACAAATCATCCTCTCTCTCTCACTTGACGAACTTACTCAGGTCAGCTCGCCTTGGTTGCATATAAGATTGTACGTTGTATGATCCACCATACACCATCTATAACGTAATAATCCTAACCTTGACAACTCCGCCTTTCCTATTGCCTGCTGCCTGCTGCAGTGATACCTGATCTGCAGTCCTTCGCCAACGGGAATGACAAATTACGCGCTGAGCCTGCAGCATAACATCATTGCTCGCTTATTGTAGCCATCTGTCGCTACATAAGGCACAGAACAGCCCATCACCTCTCATATCTCGCCTGTCCTCCCGTCTTTCCACCCATCCCCTATTGCATCTATAGATTTACTCCGCTACTTCATACTATGTTTCGAGCCAATAACATCTTAACGTTAGGTGCTCAGGCAAATCAGGGGCCTTGGAGCTGACGCACGCATTCACTCAACCTGGTTCAAGGCCTTGCCGCATGCTCTCGACAAATACCCATCAGACAATATAAACACGATCATCCTTGAATAAGTCCAGCGACGGTTCGAATGCTGCATTTAAACCCATCGAAGACTAAGATGGATCAACAATCTCGCCGCATGCGAGATTTCTTTTGTGGGGAAGCAACCAGCGATGGTACCAATGCTGCATTGAGGCGCATCACCAATTCAGATGGATCATCAATCTCGTTTGGCGTTGAATTAACGTCACAACATCGCTCGACTCCAAGATCGGACCGATACGACCAAAGACGTGCAAAGCTTAGATATCTTCTTAAGCGTTACAGTACAGATGCTTTACAGCAGGGACAGCACTCCCAAAAGATGTGTCCACAACATACGGACATTAACTTCAACGCTCTTTCAAGAGCAAATGGGCCTGCGAACAGCGTGGACTTAGGCTATCTCGATGACATCTTTGCAAACGCCAGTTGCCCAATGTGTCGCATCGTTGCATTTACACTCGAGCTGACAATGAGATCGGTGCTTTTGCAGCCTCAATCTTACACTGGTTGTGCGCTGGTTCCGTTTGAAGAAGACTATTCTCTTCGCAGCGGGTACGTTTCAGTTGCGTCGACTCTGGGGCACGGCCTGCAGAAATTATATCACTTGCATCTCAATCGTCGACATCCTGAAGCTGATGATCCTCAGCTTAATTTGCATGGTCCAGAATTCAGCATTTTTGAGGAAGGTTCTCAGACCCCACCTCTTTTCAGTGGCCTTCCTGTCGATAAGTTTTGCAATTTCAAGCTTCTTCAAAGCTGGCTCAATAATTGTCAATCACGGCATGGCCATCTTTGTGCAGACGCAATTTCGGAATGGGACCATTACGAGCCAAGAAGGAGATTGAGACTTGTTGACGTTCTCGAACGAAGGGTAACTTTGGCACCATCCCGGTGTAGATTTGTTGCACTGAGTTATGTCTGGGGTCCTCCTTGGAACCAAACATTTCGATCAACAAAATCAAACTCTTTCAGTCCGTATGGTGAAATGAAAGATCTAGATCTACCTTGCAGACCCAGACTTCCAGCAACTATCGAAGACGCGCTTGAGCTTACTGTAAGACTTGGCGAAAGATATCTCTGGGTTGATGTCCTCTGCATAGTTCAAGATGATAACGATCATAAATACTTTCAAATATCTCAAATGGATCGGATATATTCCTCAGCATTTCTGACCATTATCGCGGCAGGGGGTGACACCGCTCAAGCTCCAATCCCTGGAATATCATCTTCAAGTTCAAGATCTGTACATCAGTGGTCTGAGTCTCTGGGAAACATACGCATGAGCAACCTGCTACCATACAGCAAACTTGACATAGAGTCTTCCGTGTGGAATTCACGAGCATGGACATTCCAAGAGAGGGTTCTGTCCAAGAAATGCCTGGTGTTCACGAAGTATCAGACTTATTTCCAATGCACCCAAGGAGAGGCGTGCGAAGGACTCTCTAAGGATCTGGAAGTTGACAAGTTTCCAAGCCGAGCTCGAAACATGTTCTCGCGTATCTACGAGCAGTCGTCAGATGGCCAGCTTACGGACATCTTTCCCTATCTTGTCAACTCGTATTCGAAACGGCAACTTTCCGTCTCTAAAGATGTGCTTAAAGCCTTTATAGGAATTACCAAAGTTCTAGAGAGACTCCATTCTACTCCATTCATTCTAGGTGTACCTAGCAATAAGCTTGGACATGCGCTGCTTTGGGAAGCACGTGAGCCGCTCTCCGTGAGAACCGCCTCTGGAAATCGACCAAATGCACGCTGGGTTGGTTTCGGTCCAGAAGATGCGATTTTGCCAAGCTGGACATGGGTGGCCTGGCATGGTGAGGTCGAATACGAAGCTCACGCTCTCGACCAGGGTGAAATGCGAAACAGACTCGTCCTATACAACAGCTATACTAGAAGTACAATTACCGTGTCTAAGCTCAACGATAGCGGCAATCACTACCATTCCAACCAAAATTCAAATTTCTTCGACCAGCACACAATGCAGCTTGGGGTGCTTTATTTTTGGGCCGAAGTGGCGCAATTTCGAGTCGTTCCTGGCGACGTCGTAAGGCCTCCCGTTACGATCAAGAAAGCTACAGCAGACCACCCTGATGCTCAGCCTGCGCTTCGAGATGCTTTGCTTATTGACCGTCACGGAGTCGAATCTGGACAAATACGCTTTAACGAGTCACTAGATTTGTTCCGTCAAGAGGCACATACCTTCATTCTCATTTGTGAAGCGAAAAGCACGGAGAGAACTGTATGGAGGGGTGGCTTCGGAGGCAACGCGAATGATGTCTGGTTTGTTGATAAAGGATTCAACACAACAAGAAAGCCTGCGGTCATTCAGCTCTGGTCCTACTATAAAATTATGCTTGTCGTTACGAGAGGTCAGTACTTGCACCGAGTCGCTATTGGAACTGCCCACAAAGACGCCTGGAAATCTCAAGCCCCATTGTGGGCATTTGTTCAGCTATCATAAGGTGAGGTTGAACTAGGTGCGGCAGTTGTCGACTGTAGTCTGCGTCGATGACCCATTCTCTGGACTTGCGAAGCCCTGGACCGCAACAGTATACAAAAGAACTGTAAACTCCATGGCCAGGAAAGACGACCGAGAGGGACAGGCGTTTCATGTAGAAGAAGAAGGAGTTATCGTGTGGGATGGGAAAAAAAGGACAAGGGTAGTGGATAGACGGAAAGAGCGATCCAGGCTATTGAGGTGTCTCCTTGTAACCCGTGTACAGACAGTAAATAGGCCCTCGTTGCCGGGAAATTTCTGTCTCGAGCTCGTTAGTCCAATGACAGCGAACGTCGGCCGCTTGAGGGTCGAATGTCGATAAAGAAGCGGCAGTGCCTGTCACTCGCAGGGAAGAGACGTTTCGTGCTAGTGCGCGAGTAAGCGTATTAGTGTTGTCGCTACTTAGAGTAGAACAACAGCAGCGCAACTTGGTCTGCGTGAAAACTGGGCCACGTTGGGCGTCAGCGCACGGGCACGTGGCATGAAGACTCTACTAAATGGTAAGGGGCATAAAAGCCTCGAGAAAGGTACTGCTTGCAGCAGCGATCGACCTAGTACGGAGTGTTAGACAAGTAAAGGTACAGGTTCACAAGTATCGAAAACTAGACAATTGGATATGCAACAAGTTGTGGGCTCTAGGAATTGCCGTAGGTTATCGCTACCTAATAATTGTCAGACAGAATAATCTTCAATTTTGCTTCTTGGTTTATTATCAATCATTGTACAGTAGCTTACTAGTAGTTACACACGAAGCCCATGCCATATTCTTTCCAATCGACTTGTGCTCTCCAGTAGACAGTCCTAGAACCCTTGCTTCTTTCTGGTATGCAGCGGAATCAATGCATATTGCCCAGCATTATATTCCAACAATAGGGGTCCGATTGCTCCCTATCCTACTGTTATGATGCAAGACCACCAATTAGGTAACTAATTACTATATTAGGCAGTATATGAGCTAGAACAAACATTTTCTATTTAGTTACTCCTTTGTATCTACAGTCCTTTGCAAAACAGGCGTTGGTATTTTCTATTCTCTTTAGAAGTTTCTCTGCACGGGCCATCTATAGATCTGTCCTAGCCCCAATCTTTATTTCTATTCGTAAGAATATATTCTATATTGTTTCGATAATTATCTAATTCATCTAACTTAGCTATATTGTAAGTATTGTAAGTACTCCTCCTACGCTACGGTAGCAAACTAGGATTCCTAGTTCTACCAATACTATACTAGGATCAGGGGTCTTATTGCCGTCGATTAGGAGGCAGTGCTAGGCAGTAGTATTAGTAAAGGTAGGATATATAAGGGGTCTTCTAGACACTATAGAATATTAAGGTCGGTAGTAGTAGCAATCGAGCGACAGTATCCGCTATCCCTTACAATAGATGCGGTGCGGGACTGTCTCGAGCTAATACTGTCCTACGTTGCAGATAAGGCTACTTACTACGCTTTAAGCCGATCTATTCTAGATCCAAAAGTCGATAAGCTTAAACAGATGCTGTTAGAGAAAGCTACCAAACTTTTGTGTCCCTACCAATAAGGGTATCTAATTACATACAACCATTATTTTACAGATACGGTGCAGAAAGCTTGCTATAAGCACTAACAGTACGATCTAAAGAAGCTATTATATTATTACTTCGGCGTTAATACGGACTTTAAGATCTTCGAGATTAAACGTATTTTAAGTATAGTACTACTAAGTGCCCTTACCTTAAGAACAGAGCAAGATATAGATCTATATACCTGTTCGGAGCTAACTAGCTGTATAGAGGCTTACTACAAGGTACGCAAGCAGACTTAATCTAATTTAGGCCCTTCTTAAATATAGTAAGACAATAGATTGCTATATGTCTCTTGCTAATAACGTTCACTAGGTTGCTATAAAGACTCTAATTAACAATGTTGCAGCCTTAGCAAGCGAGTCCTGCCTTCTCGATATGCTATCAGCCTTACTTTTGTTCGATTCGATTATAAATATTAAAGATAACGACCTATTAGGTATTGTAGGCAAATCCCTAGACGTCTAAAGCTAGAGAGCTAGTACGACGTCTAAGCTTAGAAGTCTTGAGCAAGGATTACAGATCCTTTAGAGATTTAGTCGCTATTGCATTAGAGATACATATCCTTAACTTCTGCTAATTTTTACCTTCTTGCTTACAAATTATTTGTAGCGACCAATAACAAAGTGCTACTTGGTAACACAGTCTCAGACTCTAATTGTAAGAACTAGGATCAAGCTGTTCGAGTTAGAATAGTAGAAGATAAGGAAGAGTTGCAAGATAGTTAGATTAACCCTAACAACGCAGAGAGATGCGATCTATAGACGTAGCCCTCGGTACTTACGATGCTCTTAGATCGAGAAAGAAAAAAAAGTAGGAATCTTAGGTTCATTGACTAGAACCAAGAATAGATTTCTATTAAGTAAGGTTAAGGGTAAAATGTCTTATTAAGCTCCGAATATAGTTTTTTCTTCTAGATTTTCTATATTCTCTGCGTAAATACGGGAGCGGGCGTAACATTATATAGGTTATTATATATAGAGTATTGTATTAGGTATCTTGCTATAGTTTTTAGTTCTTAGAAAGCCTTCTTTTGTGCTTTTAATATATATTTATAACCTAAGCGGAAGGAGTATCGAGCCTAGAGGTCTAACAGAGGACTATACTTAAAGATAGAACTACAGAGACTTCGAGAGCTGCAAAATAATCTTAAACAAATAGTGTTAAGAATCGTCGAATGCTTATAAGGATTATTAATGATAGTATAGAGTGCTTAGCTATATATAAGATATAAGCGCAAGTATATTAATAAAGCTAAACTTATCTACGCGGCTAGAATTATAGGCAATAGCATTCAATACGATTAACAGAGTAATAGTTACTAAGAAACCCTTATTCTAAACCGTCTAGCATTACCTATATATAGTGTTGGCGTTAATACTTAGCCTAGTGTCTATATCTAGTACTAAGCTATATACTATAACAAACTTATAGCGCAGCAACGAAGCGTATCGAAAAGTAGCGCTATTATATCTCGTTCTAAGAGAGCCCCTGCTTATCGTATAGGCAGAGAAGCGCTTCGTTATCCTCCTTGATATACTTAATTCTCTTTTATCTGCGCGGTTCCTCTTTTAAAGGCGCATCTAACTACGGTAACAGAAGCTGTATCGCACATTAAAAAGACGCGAGTATCGATAGAAGCCTATTAATATTAAAGATAATTCTAAATTTAGTTAAGCTTCTATTAACGCGTTCGACGAAGCCTTAAATCGATTGTCGTTTAAGTACAATCCGGGTATAATGTCTCAAACTATTAGCTAAAGAATATATTGGGTATAATAATAGAGACTAACGCGGACGAACGGCTTCGGTACTATTTATAAATATAGCTATCGACAAGCGATAGCGTACGCTGCGCTGCTTACCTATATTTAGAGTTAGACAGCCCGCTATTCTCTTCTGTACGCTAGCCTTGTAGATAGTACTTTTATTTATATTACTAGTTTAATTATCTTTAAATTCGCTTTCCTCGGTCGTATTACCCTATATAATCTCCTCGCCGCTATTGTGTAAATCGATATACTCGTCGTTATAAATACTTTCGCCTTCGCCTTCGCCTTCGCTAGTCTCGGTATTCCTGCATGCATCTTGTGCTCTAGAGGCATTCTTCTTTTAGTTGCGCCTATCGTTGATATAAGAGCGCAATATATCTCGATCTAGAATTTCTTTAAAACCTTGGGCTAGTACGTCCTACGCTATAACTATATTAATACCTGTGTATTAACTAGGCGTGCAAGTACCTTAACAAGAGTATTTACTGCTTGTCTTTATAGCTATTTCTGTAAGTTTCGGAGAGCTTGCAGCCTAAAGATACGGACAAGTAATCTAGTTCTCTATAGCTAGAAGGCTGTTGTCCGCCGCCTTTAGAGCCTTTTTACTTGTAGCGGGCTTAGCCGCTAGTATTAGAGTAGCCAAGCTTCCTGGTCTAGTGCTATTGTCTACCTATTCGGGCAGGTCTAAGTAATTGCCCTGAGCGGGATCTTGTAGCGAGCAGGGCACAGGCTTACGCTCGGCTATTGCAGCCGTATTTAGAGGCGTAATTAGACTTAAAAGCTCTTCTCGCGACAGCATAGATTTATTATTGGAGCCGCTATCGAAGATAGTCTATAAATTCTCTAGATACTATTAAAAATAGCTAACTAATTTAGCGTCTAAAATTATTCTTATCTTATATACCTAGGGGCGTAGTATATATACAGCTACACGCGTTTTTGCTGTCGTCTACATTAATGTTCTCTCTATGAATCTTGCCTTATAGCGATATTAATTCGCAGAACTGATATATCGTGCGAGGGCTATTAATTGTGGTCTCTCGCAGTTACTGAAGCTAAGATATCTTTGGAGGTAAACCAGTGTCGAGAATAAACGTAAAGGAGGCCGCTATCGTAGAGAGAGACGATTCTGCGGGAGAAATGAACGGGGCAGACCTAGAGTAGGTTGCTACGGTCAATAAATAATGCAGCACTGCAGAAGCGGATGCTGGACCTCGAGAGATGCCGATGGGCTGGCTGAACAGCCCCGGACGGTCGCTTTCGGCGTTTGAAAATTACCTTCATTATTCAGTACCCGATACTTGCGCCTAGAGCGCGTACCTGAGACGACGGGGCTTCTGAAAGTGACGCTGCGGAGACGCCTGCGATTTCCTGCTCCAGGCTGCGGAGCCTGCGAACATTGTCCCAACACATCGGACTTGAAATCAGCGCTGACGACGAGCCCGTGGTGACGTAGAGCATAACCACAACTGGGAACTTTTGCGTTGTCACTTCGTTAGTCTTGCACAGATAGAATTACACCGGTGCTCCTCAACCAGGTCGTCGGGCAGTGCAATGCCTATCCTCTATCGACGCCATCCGGTCAGACGGCATGCTGACCTGCCTGACTAGAGAGCTTAGCGTAGCTGCAATAGTCCCTCCTGCAATCTCTACAGCGGTGTGTTTATCGTTTTATCCTGCTACTCGCAGCTTCCTGGAGGACCGTTGCGCCCTCCTGCTCTTGCTCTGCCCCGTCTTGGGTCATGTCTATGTCTACCGGTGTTTCAATGCCGTCGTTAAGAATCGCAAAGGGGTTTGGTAGCTGGTGGGGCGTTCTCGGCGCCGTTGCAGGTGCGGACTGGCGCCGAATTGGGGTGGAAAGGCCTGCAAACAGGCCCAATGGGCTGCTTGAGGGGTGGAGTGTATTTCTTGACAAAGGCTACGCGTTCAAACACTCAAACTCGACCAAAATCCATTCTTCTTCTCGTGCAGTGGCAGAGAGGAGGCGGCCTAAGCAGGGAGTTGTGCACAAGATGAAGGGTTTAGGCGCAAGGGTTGATAAAGTGCACGTGCCCGTTTCTATAATTAGTGACCGCCGTGTGTAATAGGGGGATGACTGGCGCCACGGCTCCGCACCGTCGATGGCTCGAAGCTCTGCTCGACACCGCATTAGTCCTCCCCTTCTTGATAAACTCGCTTGGATCAGCTCGCCTAGGTCGCATGCTGTAGTCGTAAGTTGAACGATGCACCGCGCAGCTTCTGCAACACAATTCATCCAGCCTCGACGACTGCTTACTTCCTATTGCTCGCTGCCTGCTGCCTGCTGCAGTGACGCCTGATCTGCGGCCTTTCGCCAATGGGGATGGCCGAATCCCGCGCCGAGCCTGCAGCATTACATCTTCGCTCGCTGATTGCAGCTATGTGTCCGTATGTGAGGCATAGCAGAGCCTATCGCCTTCCCCATCTCTACCCTGGCTTGCCTTGTTGCCTTGATGTTACACCAAATCGCCCCCACTTATTTCATTTTCACTTGTTCTTCGTCACCTATCTACTATACACTCTCGTATGCTGCACTTCCTTCTCGAGTCTCTGAGGTGGAGTATATATAACAGACACAAAGCATATGATACGTGAAGCTTATCTGTACCAAAGGCCAGTTGTCAAGTTATTGTCTTGCCGAGGCTGCGTTTTAGAGATTTGTTGTTATGATGTCGTCTAGCTCGTGATTATGCTTTGCGTTGAGATGATCCCACATCGCTCTGTCGGAATGAAAGCTTCGGTGGCCTTTTCCCCAGCGAGCATCACAAGAGAAGCAACACCATAAGTTTCCATGAGTATCTCGTCCGCCGAGAGCCACTGCTCGCTTCAAAATATAGTTGTGTAACGTATGATATCGCAGTAGATGTTCAATTGTTGCACTAAGCGTTCGTAGCTTTTCATCGTGCTCTACACATAGTTTTTCTTGACACCTGTTCCAAATAGGATACCCTCTAGCATGTTTGTTATCTCCGTACTTTCGCTCAATCGATCTGGAGGAGTTAGAGTCGGCAGACATTTCAGAAAGGTTGAGAAGCTTTTCTTTCGACATAAAGCCTGATTTATGAAGTTGACTGTTGGTGATCTTCCAGCTTTCAGCGAGACTAAGCAAAAGTTCGATAACTTTGGTAATTTCCTCGATAGTGTATCTGTACTTAGATGGGTAGGCGAATAGCTCTCGTAGAACTAGCCCTGTCGAGGCGAGGACCATGTCGTGGTTGGACGCCACTCGCTCTGTGGAGCACAGACCGCGGGTCATGCTATAGAGGAATTGGCGAGGTTGACCGTTGGAGCCGGAGTCTTCGGTAGTATGAGCACGCCTTCTAAGTTGGTCGTACAATTCGCGTCCATCAGCCCCATACTGTTGTAAGGAATAGCGGATACTGTCGCTCGATTGCTGCTACTACTGACCTTACTATTTTGCTGCGCCTAGGAGTCTGCTCATATACCCTACTGTGGCCAGCTGGCTTCTACTATACTAGGTATCTCTCTGCCGCTGTCTTACCCTATCCATGGGTAGTTGCCGAGAAGGCTCCGGTCTGGGCCCTATTTGCCACCTGTTAGCTGAGGGAGTATTTACAACACATACGGTCTAGTAACGAAATCCAAGCTAAGGATTGACAGGCTCAAAAACCGGCGAAGTACGCTTTGGTTAGCTCTGTACTTCATTGCAAACAGCTCTGTATGTTGAACGTTGAGATGAGACTCAATGCATCTAACCGAGCAGACATCTAAGTTACGCAACTGACTATTCACATCTTGATGATTATCGATGAAATCTAGAAGAGCTTGGTCTGCAATGGATATGTGAGTGACTATTCAATCAGAACTGAGCTGTGTTGCCTTCCGACCTCACCACATCGTGAATGACTTAACATTTTGGCTAGGGTGCGGTATCGGAACCTGTAGTTCAGGAGACGGATGTGTCTCTACTGCTTGGCTCTGAGCAGCTTCAGTGCAACGTTAGACTTTTTAATTAAATTAATGGCAAGGACGATGTCCGTACCTTGAACATTGATAGGATTGTCTGAAACCTGAATCCTGTTTAGAAGCTCAAATATGTGGGAATGGAATTAACAACTTGAAGTGTTTCTAGAAGCTGGATTGTGTGTCGTGCGCGCTCTTTTACCCGGGAGTGTGTCGCGAGAGATAAAGACAAATGTAGTGTTGTCAAGCAATGCTGCAATTCACGATGTTACTTCCGTATCCGTCCGATTGTTCAACTTGGATCTGTGTATCCCGCAAGATCTGTGTCACCACGTCGACTTGCTGAATGAGTCTTTCGGCCCGCGGTGAATAGGTTTGTACTCTGTAGCGTAACTCACGAAGCTTCTGGATAGACTTCAAAGCAATGACGCCTGCTTCTCCTAAGGCTACAATGAGTCCTGCTGTCTCAAAACCCGACATTACCTATATAATTATGACGTCTGTCCTGCTTCTCGCACACTAGATTGACGTGTGAGATTGTTAGAAATACAGCTTCAACAATTTTCAGATGGAAGAAGGGGCAAGAGATGTTAGCTCCTGCGAACCATTTGCCTAACAAAGCGAGCCACGCTAGTCAGTTATTCCGCTGAGGCTTACGTAACCAGCGTTGTGCAAATTCCTGTCAGTGTCAGAAAGTGCGTGAGTCAGACCTTATGGCGTTCTCGTTTTGCCTACTGCTCTGCCACCAGATGTGCGCCCTGGGCAGTTTGCTGCTGTGAAGACTACTGTCGTTCCTGGCAATGGCAGTGGGCGAGTCACGTTCATTCATGCTCTTCGCATGACTTCTCCAGCGTTGTAGTTTGAAGCTTTAACAATAGTTAAATTAATTAATCAATGTCCAGGGAGCAGAGAGCTATATGTTCTGGAGCAGCTACACTATACAACACATTTGTAAGATAGTAAACAGAATAACTTTATCGCTATTCGATCTACGGTGTTGGCCGGTCTCTGAGAGACTGCTTATATACTCGTAGAAATTGCACCTACACTCAGGAGGCTCGATATGACACCGATAACCGTAACTAAAAGAGGATCTAGCAAACTTTTGTTGCGCTTTGCCGCCCTCTAAATATCTTCTGCTCTATTTATAATCTTAATTTTTGGGCAAGCCTCTAATTTTGCTGAGCTTTTTGGACATCTACTTCCTTTTGTTGCTACTACTGCTACTCTTACTAATGTCGCTCTTCTTTATGCCTTCGTTGCCGCTACTGTTCTGATTACGTATATAGTAAGCCTTCCCTTTCTGCTATTCGTTGAAGCTTAACTTATTGCTACTACCGCCTATAAGCCCTTAAGCGTTCTACGTTGTACATTAAAGTTAGAACGATAATAGATTGTAGAAGAAGAGCGGCGCAAAAAACGCTAAGTATTGTAAGCAGGCTATAACCTAAGTACTGTAGTATTGTATAGATTGTATTTATATATATACAAGTAGCGCTTATAAAGCTAGTAATTAGTGCGTTGTATATATAAATTAGAAGATATACGAGCTATAAAAACGTAGTTGAGATCTTATTGCCGAGCTTGTTGTAGTGGGACTGTATGCCTTGCCTAACGGTATAGAGGGAGGATGTTGCTAGGCCGGGAGATCGACCGAGCGGTACTATCTATGCCTGCCGGCGGCTCAATATTTTTGTTAAGAATTGTAGAGAATTGAGTATAAATAATTTAGCTTTACTTCTCTATCTATCCTTGCTCCTCTAACGCGAGGGCTTATATAACGCCCGATTTAAAGTCCGCTGAGGTAATACTGTTACTTTGATACTTTTATTAAAGGATAGACCTTGCGAACTAGATATTATAGAGTAGTAGGAAGGCTAGAAGCATCAGAAAGAATAGAGTTGTGGTAGCAATAAGAATAAGGATCGTATATAAGAACTATTACAAAGCGCTCGAGAACGCCGTCTATCGAGCCGTTGTGTCGCGTAACGACTCTTATACGCTAAGCTCGACTTATATAGCGCTTAGCGTAGTTAAAACTATAGCGAAAATCGGGAGGAAGAAACTAAGGAAACGTTTGAGAAACTTACTCTACTAGCTATTAATATAATAGAATGTTAGTTTCCTGAAGAAGATTTTAGCACAAATATTTAACTAAGTAAGCCTAAGCTCGCTATATATATATCGAGGGTTAACGGCGTTATTCGGTAGCTTCTTAAAGAAGGCAATAAACTATACGAAACGCTTAAATGTAATCCTAGTAGTAGCGTCTAATATAGCCGATCTATTATTAATAGGTATTAAGAACAGCTCTTTTGTTGTAGCTAGTCTAAAGTTACTCTTGTATCGAATAAGTTATATATACGTCCGTATAAAGCCTACGATTGTACGTCGAAGGTCTATCTTCCTTAGGTTCTAATCGAGGTATTGCTAAAAGGCAGAGGAGAGAAGGTATCTTAGGATAGACTTAATAAATATACGGTTATAGTACTATACAAGATAGAGTTGCGGATTCTTGGTAAGTATAATTTTATAGTCGCGTAGAGCTTATATATATATATAGAAGAGATGTACTAATACCGAGGTATAGAGACCTAATCGATTTACAATCAGCTTTGTCTATCTTACCGTAATATTTATAGAAACACTACTAGCTAGAGTCGCGGTATAAGTACATTAAGACTTAGTATTAAATGCTTGTAGTCTAAATAAATATCGAGCAAAGCGCGTAATGTTAAGGGAATCCTTAGTTGGCCCGAAAGCCGTTCTATAGTAGGGTAGCGTCTATCTAAAGCTACCAGTGTTATTCTAGAAACTTTAAGGTCTTTGTTTAGTTTAAGTTGTACTAGAACTATTGTTCTAGCCATTATTTAATTAAAAGCTTGTTACTATGCATTTATCGACGCTAATGCAACAAGAAGGTCTCGGTTAATAGGAGATACCTTGCTAAGGCTTATATAGAGCTATACTAGCCCCTTCTTGTTTATCTACGCTATCTAAGTCCTAATTAAATACCGTTTGCCTTGATTGTTGCCTAGGCTTTACGGATACTATATTCTTTAATTTTTATAGGGACGTCTTACTAGATACCGCCATAGAATTTCTCAAGAGCGAGTTATAACTTATCGTTCCTAGTGCCTCTAGCGTTGTTGTACTATTATCTCTAGGTCTACGATAAGTTTTAAGCAACAACTAGTAAAATTTTACCTGTCTAAGGGGTCTCAGGACACAAGTACCGTCGAGTAAGAAATTTAGTACTTTATTGTATAAAAGCTCTTAGATCTAACAACTTTTTAGTATTGTTGCTATATACGGCCTTGGAACTACCTCGCCTGTAATATAGTTAGCTAATACCTCTACAGAAGATAATCGCCCAAGAGAAATTAACTAGCTCTACAATACAGATATGCTACTAAGCGTCGTACTGTTTGTATAGACATTTACTTTCGATTAGAACTCCTAATATCTTAAAAATATACTAGTTATACGTATCCTTAACGTTGGCTAAGTCCTGCTACAGTACTTAAGACTAGAATAAAACAAGGTTCGTAACGTATATAGTCTACGTTAACAGAAATTTACAGTTATAAGAACAATGGCTACTTAAGGCCCTTAATCTTTGTCGCTTTATGTTTTAGAGGCCTCGTTCTTACCTAAGTATATCCTTTAAGGCTTATTATATCTTTAAATCTACTAACCCCCTATCTTTGTAATTAGGCTCTTATAAGTATAGACCGTAGAGAGAGCCCGTATCTTAATATTTTAACAGCTACGCGTAGCATTGTCTTCCTTTAATCTCCTTTATAAGGCACTTGTACCGCCCAAGCAGTATAGTAGAGAATTATAATAAATAGTATTCTTAGCGAACAAATTTTAAAAACGCTAATTAAAGATCTAGAGGGCCGTACTAGTAAGCTACAAGAAGTTACTAAATCCTTCCTTTACGCTACTTAAGATAGAAAGATAAGAAGTAGGACTATATACATTTTTAGAATAATACTAATATAGCTACTAAACGCTATACTACCTGTTAAAAATTAACCAACTAGCTGGTTAGCCGGAACCCTCAGGGGCCCAGAGTATTAAATAAGTTCTACTAGCTGTCTCGGCCTAGAATAGAACAAGCCTTTTACCTAAAGGGTCGGGCCTAGTATCCCGAGTTTAGAACAAAAAGAAGCATTGTACGACCCGTTCTAGACAGCTGGCCTATAGTCTAAGACAACACAGAATAGACTTAAAGACTAATAATTTTAGATAAATAGAATTACTATCTTATACGGTAAGTTACGGATTATTTAGCCTCTATTAAAAGAATAGATATCTAGTAAGTTCTATACGGGCCGCTAAACTTAGATATATAAGCTAGGATCCCTCTAGAGGATTCTAGCTAACAAGATAGACAATATAACAATAGCTTCTCCTTGCTACTAAGTATTGTATCTGTATTGAGCCTGAGTATTGCACTAGTCTCAAGCTAGTCTCGTCTTCCTACTCTTTGTAGTAGTATCCTTCTTCTTCCCTGCACCTTTTTAACACTATCTAAATAGCTAGCGTTATTCTTTTCTTAGACAAAACGTATCGTAAGTAACTATTCTAAAGTTTTAAGCTAGTAGTTAACAATAATGTTTATAGCTTGTTAAGAAGGACTTAACTATAATTATGCTTTATAAATACTATACTCTAAATGTACCCTATATTATAATAAACAAGTATTGCGGTCTATATAACTCTAACTTTAAGCTTGTTAGTAGCGTAATTAAGGAAATGTCCGCTTAGCGTGCTAGTAATGCTATAAGTATTAGAGACTATAATAAGGAGCTAATATATTAACAGGGTCTAGAATTCGAGATGCCGATATCTAGATATATAAGAAAGTGTATTTAACGAAGGCCTTAAATATTAAACAACTCTCTAGATAGACCTACCTATAGAACACTGCTACATTAATATAGCTATTGTAAAACAGTCGGATAGGGTTCGTAGTAGCGTCGAAGGATATCTAGCGTATATATCTTCTCTATTTACCCTTCTTACCCGGCTTAAGGTAGAAGAGCCGTACAAAGAACAGAGAGTTAACCTGCTAGAACTCTTTAATGCACGCAAGATAGACGGTTAGAAGCATCTAACGAGACAGATCTTAATCTAGGGCCGTACCGGCGTCGGTAAGACTACTCTGTATAAAAAATTGTATATAAGTTTATCTGCCAGCCCGTTAATTAAAAATTAAAGTAAAGAAAAATGTTTAATTACGTCCTTTAGGTATCTTTAAGATATCTAAAATGTCTCTTAAACGACATTCTTAGCTACAAGAATCTGTTTATTTCGATCTTATTCTGTAGCGCCTAGGAACCGGACAGCTTCGCTAAGGCTTTATTAAGTAAAGTTCGTAATAACCGTCCTACAAGCGCCAACAACACAACCTTATTTATTCTCGATAGATTAGACGAGTTATCTTAAAAATTGAATCGCGAGAGCAGTATATTCTAGTTTCTAAGGGAATTGCTAGATTAACCTAATGTTATTATAATATCTCGACTATATAGAAACCTTCTAGTAGATTTAAAGCCTCTATACCTTAAATTAGAGGTAGTCGGATTCTACAACAATTAAGTAGGGAAATATATTAAGACAGCTTTTACCGACCTAGATACAAACGAATGCAAAAAGAAAAAAGTTTATAAACTTAAATCTTTCTCAAAACCTATCCGCTTGTTTAAGACCTCGTCCGTATTCTAGTTTAGCTGGACGCACTTTATTATACGTAGAGTACTAATTTTAGGTTTTAAGATATACTGGAGACAATAACCGCCCTCTACGAAACGGTAGCGGGTAAAATATAACGTAAAGATCTTTTAAAGCTTCAAATACTTTGTAGATCGAAGAGAGAAGAATATTTTTCTATTTCCTAGATTATACCTCTTATAGAAAGAGAAGTATAGTTTCTTTAGATTATAGCCTTTATAGGTCTTAAATATAATATTCTTAACTTCGGTTTAGACTATCTAAACACAATACTTAAATATTCTTGCCTCTAGCTTAAATCGAATCTAGAAGCTACTCTTACAAGGCTCTTATTTATACGTACATTATATTCTATATCTAAGACATATTATAATTCGACTTATTACTTTATATATTTAACCTACTAATAGTACTTTACTATAGCGTATTTTGTACGGAAATAGATCTCTAAAACCTAGCTTGACTGTTTAAACTTAAATACTAGGATCAATAAACCTATTAGCGCTAAAGATTTCCTCCTAAAAGCGAGATACAACGCGCGGTACGGTATTTTTTAGCGATTTGTTGCCAGCTTGCTGCAGTCTTCTAGAGACAAGAAGAAATCTTGCTATTTTTTCGATACTATTAAGAAAGAACTACGTAATCTCCTGAGTCTAATATATAGACGTTTAGTTATATACTACTTAGCCGAAGTCGCGGTACAAGAGGAAACATTAATAATTACTAAGACTTGAATACAGCTAGAAGATTGATTTTTCTAGTTATCATTGTTTTAATGCATACATCTAGGAGACATAGGACCTCTAAGCTTAGTAGAAGAAGTCGAGATACTAGAGCAAGTCTTAGATAAAGTACTAAAGAAAGGTTTAGAGAACGTAAGACGTATACTTCTTAAGTATCTCGGTACGCGGACAATAATCTCTATAGATATTGCCTATATCGCAGCTTTTTAGTTAGGAAAAAATGTTTCTATATCTTTAATAATTGTTATCCTTAACTTTATAAAGATCTTAAGCGTAGGATTAGACAAAAAGATCCTAGAACAGGTAACGGTATTGCTTTAGTATACTAATATAAGTATTTGAAGAGCGGCCGTCGACGTCCTTAGAGGTCGGATAGACTTTTCTTTAAAAAAATCTAAACGTAGTAATATTAATACTTAAAGACTCTAATTAAGATATATAAAGGACGGCCGTCAACGTTCTTAGAGTTTAGATAGACTTATTTTAAGAAGATCTAAATATAGTAATATTGATACTTAAAGACCCTTACTAGGATATTTAAAGGGCGGCCGTCGGCGTTCTTAAAGGTCGAATAGACTTATCTTAAGAAGATATAAATATAGTAACGTTAATACTTAAAGATCTTTATTAGAATATTCAAAGGGCGGCTGTCGGCGTTCTTAAAGATTAGGTAGACTTATCTTAAAAAAATATAAATACAGTAATATTAATACTTAAAGACCCTTACTAGGATATTTAAAGCGCGGCTGTTAGCGTTCTTAGAGATTAGGCAGACTTATCTTAAGAAGTTATAAGCGTGGTAGTATTAATACTTAAAGACCTTTAATAAGATATTTAAAATACGGCTATCGGCGTTCTTAGAGGTTAAATAGACTTGTCTCGAGAAGATCTAAACGCGGTAATATTGATACTTAAAGACAATTACCTAGATTTTAGATTAGCCGCCGTTTAAATCTTAGAAAATTAATTAATTATACTTCTATAATCCCTGTATAGTTTGTATAAAGCCTAGTTCTATAAAAGCTTCTAACAGCATTTTGCTTGCTATCTATATAATGGAGCACTTTATATTAGTAAACCGACGGGCATTAGAAGGTTCTATTTAGGAACGTCTTAAGATCAGACTATAGATATAATAAGGTAAGTAAAACAAGAGTTGAGAATTTCCTTAATTAGCTAGCCTTTACTCCGGATAAATAGAGTTTTACAGGTAGTTAGAAAATAGAGAATAGGTTTTGCAAGCGATTATAATTAAGATTAACAGTCTAGTTCGCAACGCACTACAAAGGCAAAATGCATTAGAAAGCATTTATACGAAGGAACGATAATCTATACGACAGCAGAAAACCAAGCAACAGCCAGCTCTATAAGATTAACGCCTTTTGCTCTCCTTCTTAGAGTTCCGTCAGCCCTTCTTGTAATCTACACCTTAAAGACCAGTATGTGAACTAGTTATCAGGCTTACTATTCAAACGACCCTACTCTACCCCCCCTAGTGTCCTTGCGAGACAATATTGTTATTGTCTACTAATCCTTAGTACGTTTGCAATTCAGGCGAGAGCTGTAGCGTACTTGCAACGTACTTATAGTACGGTGCGGAAAATACTCGCTTATCTCTTTTTATAAACAGATTTAGTCCTCCAGCCTAATAAGCAGCCTGTTCTCTGTTAGCTTAGACCTAGCGCGGCGATTTAGGGCCTTAGTACTAAGGCAAGAGGATATACAATACTTGCCTCCTACTAATAGCGACGGTAATGGCGGTTCGAAGGTTTCCGCCGGAAAGGACTGCGCTGATAGCTCAATCAACAAAGCATCTTGAGATTCGCTACGCGTGCTAATAAGAAAGGCACAAATCGGCCGCTTTTTATAGGTGCCTCTCGACGTAGATGCCGCTAACAGAGTGCCGCATTAAAGTTCTCTACTAGCCTTCTTCAAGACCCTCCTCCGAAGCTGCTTGCGAGGCTAAAAACGCTAGGCTCTATCTAAAGATAATAAAGAGCAGCGCAAGCGCTGGTATAGCGGTTGATAGGCGGTTTCAAGATATTTACGAGTAAAGTGAAGCGCTAGAACAGGCGAGAGTTCCAGCAGAGCAGACGAGCGAACTGCAAAGGTACGAAGGATAAGATCGCACTAATGCCGTCGACAGCTTTAGAAGCGTGAATGTGGTAGTAGAAGCAGAATATTACTACAAACAAGCAAGGCGCAAAACTACCCTATGTTAGCGCTATGCTAGCTATTACAGCCTCTTATAAATTAATTACTTAGAAGAATGCGCGACGTTAGAAGACAAGACTTAATACTAATAGAGCACTATACAAGGCTGCTTGCTAGGGCTTAATTAATGATATAGAGATCTAGAGAAACATCTCTATGTCTAAAGCTTTTAATCTTTGTAGAGCGTATAACAATTGCCTACAATTTACTCTTTCTGTATATAATGTTGCCTGTTACGATCGACGTCTGCTGCATCTTTTCCTTAGAGTCGGTATTTTAGTCTTAATCTAATTATAACAAACTTAAAGTACAGCTCTAGTGCGCCTTAAAAAGAATTAGCGCTAAATCTTATTAAAAGAGAGCCTCTATCTGTTGTATAGGCGGAGAAGCGCTTTGTTATCCTTCTTAATATACTTAATCCTCTTTTATCTGTACGGTTCTTCTTTTAAAGATACATCTAATTATAGTAATAGAAGCTATATAGTATATTAGAACGCTACAAGTATTAATAGAAACCCGTTAATATTAAAGATAATCCTAAATTTAGCCAAACTTCTAATTATATACTTAATAAAGCTCTAAATTGGCTGTTAGTTAAGAGCGATCTAGGCGTAATACTAAGAGCTATTAGATAAAGTATATATTGTCTATAGCAATAGAGACCGATATAGCTAAATAAATTTACTACTATTTATAGATATAGAGATTGACAAGCAAAACGATCTATTAAGCTACTAACCTATATTTAGATTTAAATAACCTATCTTTTTCTCTAAATTGCTAGCTTTATAAGTAGTACTTTTATTAACGTCGCCGCTCTAATTATCTTTAAATTTACTTTTCTTAGTCGTATTGCTCTATATACTCTTCTTATCGCTATTATGTATCTTAGTATACTCGTCGTTATAACTACTATTGTATTTACTATTGCTAGTATTAGTATTATTGTAGGTATTTTATATATTAGAAACGTTACGCTCTTAGTTACGCTTATTGTCTATATAAGAGCGTTGTTACAGGCATCAGTCCCAGACGGCCTAGCGTACATTCAAGCATCAACCACCGCTAGTTATCTTAGCTCTACCAGCATTATTCCTAACCAAGCCTATAAACCCGCTGTAGACATTATCGAACAAGACGGCTATAAGAGTCTATATTCTCTATAAACCCGATATAGGTATTATTGGGTTAAAGAATATAAAGGAACTTTCTTATATACCTTAGACTATATAGCTAGACTAATAGCCGACCTTAGAATAAACTTTAGTCTATTAACTTAACATTTAAATATAAGTTCCTTAACTATATTTAAATAATATACTTTATCTTCTATCTACTTTAGTTAAGCCTCTCTTATTTTCTATAATCTATCTTGTCTCTTCTATCTTTTAGTCTCTAGTACACAAGATAACTACCACTAAGGTCGATAAGTATATAAGATAAGTAAGCCTTAGTTTGGTTCTCCTAGCGATTGGCGTTATACTTTAATAGACTCGCTATAAAAGTAGAGAAAGCAGATTAATTATATTTACTACTTCGATATTCAATAGCTACAACGCTATAAATAGGTTAGCCGATAGAATAGTTAGTACGAGTAAGATATTAAATATTAACACTAAGATAGAAAAAAGCTTCTTAGATAAACGTTTTAAAGTTACTTTATTTTTAATACGCCTAGCTATATACTTTAAAACTTATAAAGACTAGTTTCTGAACGATACTACTATAGTTCTATTCGCTACCTCTTATATAGATAGAGATGTCTACAAGTAGATTAAGTACTACTTCGACGATTTCTTGTTTACCCCGATAAAGAGTAGGCGCAAGGATACCAACAAGTTCTTTGCTAGCTTTATCTTCTTTTAGAAGAAGCTTTGTAAAATCTTTAGATAGACCGACGCTAGACGCGTCGCTATTAGAAAGCTTAGAAACCTTAAGTAGATAGGATTAGCGAGCAGGTACGCCGTCGAATTTATATAGTATGCTAACTAAACAGGATAGAACAAGAAACCCCTTATTAAGACCTTTTATAAAGAACTTAAGGATTATATTAAGAAAATAATCTATATTTATAAAGAGAAGTTCGATAATCTCGATAACTTTATATAACGAGCGAAGAAGATCGACGACACTAACTTTAAAAGATAAATAGAAAAGAAGAGTAACCCTACTAATAGGTTCTATAGAACAAAAAATCGAGCAAACTCTTAATAAGACCGAGGCGATCCAATAAAGTTAGATTTTACTAAGTCTTAAGGGAAACTAAACAACTAGAAACGAGAATATAGAATAAAGAACAAGCTATACTTATATTACAGAAAACTAGGGCATTAAGTTAAAGAATACTGTTCTAAGAAACAATAGTTTAATAGTATCGGTAGAAACAAACATAATAATCGATCTTAGAAACCCTGTCTCCTACGACAATAGTTTAATATAACTATTTAGATAAAAGAGAACAACGGTTGCAATAAGGCAATAAAATTACTAGCAGCCTTCTCCGACTGCTAACAGATAGACCCAATTAAAGATTGTCTCCTTTAAGAATTAGGTCTCTTACAGAAGACTATCTAGAACTAGTATAAGTACGTTACTAAACTAATTAAGAAGCAGAAGAATATCTACTAGAGTACCTTCTATAACTAGAAAGATACTTACTAGATTTCTTTTAACAAGAAATACAACGAGTAGAACTTATTTAACTTATATAAAAACTAAAACACAGACATTAAGTTATAGAAAGAAACAAAGGAACGACAAATAAAATAGAAACAACAAAATTTATAGAACTGAAATAACATTAATCGCACTATTCCAAGGCAGTAGGTATAAAATACCGTTGCACTATACGAAACACTATTCTAAACTACGTGCTACGATAACAATTGTACGATCTATAAATCCGATAAATTAGAATTAAAATAATAGCTAAGAAAACTAATATCTTTAAAACAAGATTTAATACAAGAACTAGGTCTTACTCGAAAACAACCTAGATTACCTTATTTAGAGATCTAAGAGAAATTTAAGGAAGAACAGACCGTAGAAGCTAAGTAAGATAGTAGCTACAATGCGTTATAGGCAAGACAACGACTTAAAGACAAAAATATAGATTCTAATAGTATAGAATCCTCTCTCGAGAACGATACTAATTAGAAAGAACAAACTCTAATCCGTTGGAAAGAAATAATATAGAGACTTTATTAGTTAGCCTTTTACAATAAGAAGTTAAGCGCTAATAAAGATATTAATAATAATTTAAAATATATTTACTTACGTCTACGACGACTAGTAGACTACCTTATTAGAAGTCTAGAATTGCGTAGTTAGTACTAATATCTTTAACTAACAATATACAATCTATAGATATAATAAGTTTTAACTAGTAATAGTTGTATAATTAAAGTAGAGATTATAAACAATAAACTAGACGTTATAATAAAGATAGTATTAAAATACTCTATACAGGAACCCTTATAGCAAATAAACCGACAATAGGTTCCGGTATCTAGAATAGTCTAGAACGTATACAATTAACAGGGAAAAGACTAGACCGACTACTTTAAGGGCAGTAGTACCGACCCGTCTAACGGTTAAGCCCTCTAGAAGTCTAGCTCTGTACAAGCTTAACTTTCTATAGAATATACCTGCACACTCGGGCAACAATAAACTACAGAAATATTAAAATTATAATCGATTTAGACGCAACAAGCAACTTTATTTTAATACGCTACGTTAAGGAGTAGTAAATATAAATATAAAAAAAGAAATTACCCTATACACTGTCTAAATTTTAAGGGGCAGAGGAAAAAATTGACTATAAGACTTTGCCAATAGATATAACTATTAGAGACTATTAGAAAGAAATTACTTATAATATTATAAATATTAACCAGTACTACGCTGTACTAAGTATACCTTAGTTACAACAATATAACCTAAAAGTAGATTAAAGAACTAAAAAACTCCTCTTTACTAAGTATAAGCACTCTAAATAAGAGTCGTTCTGCGGAATAAATACTCTATAAGCTATTTTTAGTAGTAAGGATAAGGAGCGTAATAAAGAACTTACGTAGATTAGTATTACTATACTTAGATACTTAGATATCTTACAAGAGAAGTTTAACGTAGTATCTTGTCTATAGTTAACTATACGCAAGTATAAATAAGAGACAATTGTACGCCAACGATTTTATACGACAACAAGTACTTAGTTAATTACTAAGATACCTAAGGAATATAATTAATTCTAATATCTGTTTAAGGAAGCTAAACCGGATCCAGCGCTCCTAGAATATAAACTATAGGATTATATAATACCTTTATAAGAAGGTAAAACACTAATATTTGGTTTAATATACTCTCTATTAGAAGCAGAAAACTAAGCGCTCTACGACTATCTTAACAAAAATCTTAAAAAAGGATTTATCTAAAAGTTAATATTACTAGCCGGATACCCGATACTCTTTGTACTAAAGAAGAATAGTAAACTACAACTTTATGTAAACTAAAGATAGTTAAACAGAGTAACTATTAAAAACTAATACCCTTTACTATATATTAACAAAATAATAGACTAATTGTACGACGTATAATAGTTTACTAAGTTTAACCTACGAGAAGCCTATAACTTAATCTATATAAAGAAAGGCGAAGAATAGAAAACGGCTTTCTATACTAGATACAGACTTTTTAAGTATTGTGTTATACTCTTTAAGCTAACTAACGTACTAGCATTATTCTAGAAATTAATTAACAATATACTTAGTAATTACCTAGATATATTTATAACTGCTTATCTAAACAATATTCTAGTATATAGCTATATACTAAAAGAATATAAGAAATATATTAAGAAGGTATTAGAAAGATTAGCGTGTACCGATTTACAAATTAATATCAAGAAAACTCAGTTTTACTAACAATCCGTCGAATTTCTTAGATTTATAATTACCGAGCATAGTCTTTAAATAAAAGATTTAAAGATTTAATCTGTTCTAATTTAGCCTATACTAAAGAATATAAAACAATTACAATAGTTTCTTAGTTTTACTAATTATTATAGACGATAGATATCTAACTTTAGCCGAATTATAGCACCGCTGTCTTAATAAATAAAATAATCGATAGAATTCTTCTAAACGTAGAAAGAACAATTAGTATTTAAAGAGCTTAAGGAAGCTTTTAAGATTAAGTCTGTACTAGCAATATTTAACCCTAACTTACCAATTATTATAGAAATAGACGCGTTAGACTATATAATTGAAGTATATATAAGTTAAAATAATAAGGAAAGAAAGCTTAGACCAGTAGCTTTCTACTTAAGAAAAATATTACCTGTAGAACAAAACTATAATATTTACAATAAAGAGCTTTTAGCTATTATAGCAGTATTCGAGATATAGCGAGCTTACTTAAAAGGAGCAAACTATATAATTGTATTATATACAGACTATAAGAACCTAATCTACTTTATAACGACAAAAAAACTTAATTGCAGACAAGTTAGATAGTTAGAAACTATAGCTCTATACAACTTTATTATTATCTACAAGAAAGGTTCTAAGAACGATAGAGCCGACGCTCTAAGCCGACGTCCCAATTACCTTAATAATAAGGAACACGTCGAGCACGCAATATTCTAAGAGTATAATAATAAGATTAGATACAATCAATTAGCTATAACAACCGAGTTTATTATCGAACTAGACAACCGAGTCTCAGACATTCTAAACGACCCTAAGACCTACTAGGAAAACAAGAAACAACACTTAGAACTAACTAAGAGTAATAAAGGCTATTATAAATTCTAAGGCAAAATCTATATTCTAAGGAATCTAATCCAACATATTATTAGTAACTTCTACAATAACCCAATAAAGAGATATAAGGGTATTAATAATACTATAGAAAAGATTACGAGAACCTACTATATTCCAAAAATCTGACATTATATCGAGAATTATATTCGAGAATGCGACGTATACGCAAGAACTAAGCACTTAAGATATTTACTATACAGTGAATTACAGCTACTAAAGATACCCGAAAGGCTATAATATATAGTCTTACTAAACTTTATTACTAAATTACTAACGTTCAAGAATTTACTAACAGAAGTAGCTTACAATGCTATTCTAATTATATGCGGCAAACTAATAAAGTACGCGTACTTCGTATCTTATAAGGAAGCTAGCAACTTAGAACAATTAGTATATACCTTCCTTCGTATTATCTTAGCTAACTATAGACAACCCTAAAGAATTATCTTAGACAGAGACTAAAAATTTGTTTTACGATTTTAAACATCCCTAATAAAACAACTAGAGACAAAACAGAAAATATCTATGTCGTTCTACCTGCAAATAGACGGATAAATAGAATAAACAAATTAAACACTAGAATAGTATCTCTAAATATATATTAACTACTAGCAAAACAACTAGATACAGTTACTACTAGTCGCGCAAGCCGCGTATAATAATACAAAGAACGACACAACAAAAATAATTCCGTTCTATATACTGTATAGCTACCACCCTCTTTAAAGCAGACAACTATAGAATACTATAGAAAATAAAATAGCTACGCAAATAGCTATAAACATAAAAACCCTATATCAGTAATTAAAGTCTAACAGCAAGTTTATTAATGAACGAACCAGAAGTTAGTATAATAAGTTAAGAACAACCCTAAACGCAAGCATAAAAGAGAGAGGAAGAGCTTACTTGCTTATAAGAAATATAAAAACTATTAGACTAAGTAAGAAACTCGACTATACTAAGATAGAACTATTTAAAATCTTACAGCAGTTAAAATCTATAATATTTAAGCTTAAACTCCTAAAGACAATAAGAATATATCCTATATTCTACGTAGCGCTGTTAAAACTAGTCTACTCTTAAAAAGTAGAACGACCCAATTTAAAAATCCTTCTAGACAACTAAGAACCCGAATATAAGGTCGAAACAATTTAAGCTTATAGACAATATCGAGGCAAACGATAGTATCTTATAAAATAGAAAGGATACTCTAAACATAAAAATTAATAGAAACTGAAACGAAACCTAGCTAACTACAAAGACACCGTTTAGCAATATTAGAACTAAAATATTAATTGGCTATAGCAGTATCAATACTCTAATTTATTATCTATTGTACCTTATTAGCACCTAAATTATCCTTAAACGAGCTAGCTTACTACGTTATTGGACCGCTATCTAACTCTAGGTAGGGGTTACTCTAAAAATTAACGAATAATCTGCTTAAATATTTAAATATATCGCTACTAGCTATCGACGCAGGAAACTTTTCTTGCTCCAATAATTTATTTTAAGCTAACTTCGCTACTGTCCGCGTACAAGTCTTCTTAACCTTCTCTTTTAACTTTCGAACCTTAGATCGGTTACGCTATATAGCTATAACCAACGCTGCGGTCTAAGCCTTTATCGCGCGTAGTTAGCGCTTTATACGCTAAAGAGTAGCCAACTAAGAGAAGTATTAAGAATAAATTAAACGTACTACAATTAAGTTAGTTCTAGATATTATATAAAGATAACTACTAGGTATACTATCTACTATCGATACTCGTAAATTACAACTCTTTCTATTTCGAGTATATATCGAATACGTTGCCTTCCTAAACTAAACTATATACCTCTTCTTAGTCGACATATATTTAAAACAAGAAGGTATTTCGATATTATAGGCTTTAATTAGCAGGTATTAGCTATACTTTTTGTTAGAACCCGCAGCAACAGACTTTATGCGAGGTATAGCGACTTATAGATTAAAGACAAGAGAAGGTACGATACGTAACTTATAGGTATTTAACGAGCTAAGAATCAATCGAGGACAATTTAACTAGAAGAGGGGGAATTGTATTATAGATACTAGCTCTAAACGGCCTAGCGCACATCTAAGTATTAATTACTGCTAGTTATCTTAGCCCTACTAGTATTATTCCCGACTAAGCCTATAAACCCGCCGTAGACATTATTGAACAAGATGGCTATAAGAGCCTATATTCTCTATAAACCCTATATAAGTATTGTTAGGTTAACGGACACAAAGAAACTTTCCTATGTATCTTAAACTATATAGCTAGACTAATAGCCGACCTTAGAATAGACTTTAGTCTATTAACTTAATATCTAAATATAAGTTTCTTAACTATATTTAAATAATATACTTTACCTTCTATCTACTTTAGTTAAGCCCCTCTTACCCTCTATAATCTATTTCGCCTCTCCTACCTTTTAGTCTCTAGTATACAAGACAACTACTACTAAGGTTAATAAGCATACAAGGCAAGTAAGCCTTAGTTCGGTTCTCTCAGCGACCGGCGTTACAAGCGTATTGCGTCTCGATCTAGTATATCTTTATAATCTTAAATCGACTCGTCTAGCGGTATAATTACATTAATATCTATATATTAAATAGACGCAGGGCTAGCTTATAGAAAGCGTTTATTACTTATTGCCTTAGCTAATTCTATAAGCTCTATAGAGTCTATAGCCTAAAGATATAGGCAAGCACTCTAATCCTTTATAGCTAGAAGGTCGCTATTAACCGTTTATTAGGCCTCTTTACTTATAGCTAACTTAACTCTAGGAGAGTTTGTAATCGAGCATCTAAATTAGATATTATTGCCTATATACTCGAGAAAGCCTATATAGTTGCTTTTATCCAAAGACTAATAAGAAGGCTTATACTTAGCTATTGTAGCTGTATTTAAGGGCGTAATTAGGCTTAGAAGCTCTTTTAGCGACAGTAGAGATTTATTATTAGAGTTACTATTAAAGATAGTCTATAGGTTCTTTAAACGCTATTAGAGATAGCTAACTAAACTAGTAGCTAAAGTTATTCTTATTTTATATACTTAGGGACGTAGTATATATATAGCTATAGATAGTTTTACTATTACGTATATTAATATTTTCTTTTTAAATCTTGCTTTATAGTAATATCGATTCGTAGAAATAATTAGTAACTATGAGAGACTATAATTAATAGTCCTTATACGATATAAGCTAAGATATCTTTAGAGATAGACTAGTATAGAGAATAATTATAGAGAAGGCTGCTATTATAGAGAGAGACAATTCTATAGGAGACATAAATTAGATCTAGAAGGGAATACTACGGTTAATAAATAATATAGTATAGTAGAAGCGGATACTAAACCTCTAGAGATACTAATAGGCTAGCTAAGTAGCCTCGAGCGGTCGCTTTAATCTACAATAGCGTACTACTATATAGCAGCGATTATAATAGTCGACGTCTACCTAGCTTTAGCCTCTATAACCGGCCTAAATACTTAGGGTTAGTATATAGCTAGTACTTATAGATAAACGCAATAATAATTTATATATATATACCGCTCCGACGGTTGCACCCCTATCTGTTATAGAGTAGTAATAGGACTACCTATGTTTCTAAGCTACTAATACTAGACCTAACTAGAATCTTACTTATCTTCTTCTACTTACGGACTTAATAGACTATATAAGGCAATAAGTAAAAGTATATAGTTGTAGTAGCAGGTACCGTAGAAGCTATATCTTCTTAGCTACTAATCGTCTATTAGTAAAAGAGACGTAGTATAAGAAGGACGGCCCAGTACTATTTAAAGTAGGTAATAGCTAGCTAAAGCTATAAGGTTTATTACTTATAGTAGGTATCGTACTAATCGTAGCTATTACAATCTTACTTTATTAGGCTAGTACAAGGCTAAGCGTAGCTAGCCTTATTAGAGCATTATACAGTATACTTAACGACTCTAATATAGTAACGTTAGCAACGTCGCTATATTACAATAAGATCCCTACTACACGACAAAGGGATTGTTAAGACCGTTAAACACAGAAAAACATACTTTTATACCTTAAACTATATAGCTAGACTAATAGCCGACCTTAGAATAAACTTTAGTCTATTAACTTAATATTTAAATATAAGTTTCTTAACTATATTTAAATAATACACTTTACCTTCTATCTACTCTAGTTAAGCCCCTCTTATCTCTAGTAATCTATCTCGCCTCTCCTACCTTTTAGTCTCTAGTATATAAGATACCTACTACTAAGGTTAATAAGTATATAAGGTAAGTAAGCCTTAGTTCGGTTCTCCTAGTAATTGGCGTTATACTTTAATAGACTCGCTATAAAAGTAGAGAAAGTAGATTAATTATATCTACTACTTCGGTATCTAATAGCTGTAACGCTATAGATAAGCTAGCTAGCAAAATAGCTACTATAGATAAGATAATAGACGTTAATACTAAGATAGATAAGAGCTTCTCTAGTAAACGTTTTAAACTTACTTTATTTCTAATACGCTTGGCTATATATTTTAAGGCTTATAAGGATTAGTTTCTAAATAATAGTACTATAGTTTTATTTGCTGTATCCTATATAGATAGTAAAGTATATAAAAAATTTAACTTCTATTTTAAAGACTATCTCTATAAGGTATCTAACAAATAATAAGAGAAGACCGACAAACTCTTCTCTAGCTTTGCTACGTTTTAGTAAAAGCTTTAATAAATATATAGGAATACCGATTCTAAACGTACTACTGTATATAAACTTAAGATACTCTATCAGATAGAACTAGCTAGCCAATACGCCGCTAAGTTTCTGTAATATACTAATTAAACTAGATAGAATAAAGGACCCCTAGTCGACGCCTTTTACGAAGGCTTAAAGGACTATATTAAGGAAATTATCTATATTCGTAGAGAGAAGTTTACTAAACTAGAAAAATTTATAGAACGAGCTAAGGAAATCGACGACAGCAACTTTAAACAACAGTTAGAAAAAAAAGAAACTAACTTAGATAAGTTTATCTAGACTCAGAGTAAGTACAACTTACAATAAGACTAGGGTAATTTAATAGAATTAGACTTTACGAAGCCCTGTAGAAAACTAAATAACTAGAAACGAGAACATAGAATAAAGAATAAGCTATACTTATATTGCAGAAAACTAGAGCATTAAGTTAAAGAATACTGTTCTAAAAAAATAATAGTTTAATAGTACTAGTAGAAACAGACACAACAATCGATCTTAGAAACCTTATTTTCTACAACAATAGTTTAATATAACTATCTAGATACAGAAGAACGACGGTCGTAATAAGGCGATAGAATTGCTAGCAGCCTTCTCCGACCACTAATATATAAATCTAACTAAGGGTCGTCCCCTTTAAGCGTTAGGACTTCTACCTAAGATTAACTAGAACTAGTATAAGTACGTTACTAAATTAACTAAGAAACAGAAGGATATCTACTAGGGTACCTTCTATAACTAGGAAGACACTTACTAGGTCCCTTCTAACAAGAAATATAACAAATTAAACTTATTTAATTTACATCAAAACTAGGATACAGACAACGACTTATAGAAAGAGATAAAGGAACGATAAATTGTTTAAAAAGGTACAGGAAAGAAGAAGAATACTACTACAAAGAGTAGAAAGACAAGACTAGCTTAAAACTAGTACAATACTTAGGCTTGGTACAGGTACAATACTTAGTAGCAAGGAGAAGCTATTGTTATGTTGTCTATCTTATTAGCTAGAATCCTTTAAAGGGATCCTAGCTTATATATTTAAGTTTAGCGGCCTATATAGGACCTACTAGATATCTATTCTTTTTAATAGAGGCTAGATAACCTATAACTTACCGTACAAGATAGTAATTCTGTCTATTTAAAACTATTGGTCTTAGTCTATCCTATATTGTCTTAGACTACAGGCTAGCTGTCTAGAACGGGTCGTACAATACTTCTTTTTGTCCTAGGCTCGGGCTACTAGACCCAACCTTTAAGGTAAAAGGCTTGTTCTATTCTAGGCTAAGACAGCTAGAAGGACCTGCCCAATACTCTGGGTCCCTAGAGGTTCCGGCTAACTAGCTAGTTAGTTAATTTCTAATACAAATAAAACAGAAACAATAAAACCTATAGGACTGGAACAATATTAACTGTACTATTCTAAGGTATTAGATACAGAGTACCGTTACACTATACAAAATACTATTCTAGACCACGTACTACGATAATAATTATGCGATCTATAAATCTAATAAACTAGGGTTAGAATAGTAGCTAAAGAAACCGATATCTCTAAAATAAGGTTCGATACAAGAACTAGGCCTTATCTAAGGACGATCTAGGTTACCTTATCTAGAAACCTAAAAGGAATTTAAGGAAGAATAGACTGTAAGAGCTAAGTAAGATAGTAACTACGATACGTTATAGACAAGATAACAACTTAAAGACAAAAATATAGATTCTAATAGTATAGAATCCTTACTCGAGAACGATACTAACTAGAAAGAATAAACTCTAATCTGTTGGAAAGAAATAATATAGAGACTTTGTTAGTTAGCCTTTTACAATAGAAAGTTAAGCGCTAATAGAGATATTAATAATATTCTAGGATATATTTACTTACGCTTACGACAACTAGTAGACTACCTTATTAGAGGTCTAGAATTATATAGTTAGTACTAATATCTTTAATTAACAATATACAACCTATAAACACAATAGGTTTTAACTAGCGATAGTTATATAATTAAGACAAAGATTGTAAACAATAAACTAGACGTTATAATAAAGATAGTACTAGAACACCTTATATAGAAATTCTTATAGCAAATTAATCGATAATAGATTTTAGTATCTAGAATATTCTAGAATATATACGATTAATAGAAAAAAGACTAGACTAACTGCTCTAAGAGTAGTAGTACCGGCCCGTTTAACGGTTAGACCCTCTAAAAGCCTAGCTCTATACGAGCTTAGCTTTCTATAGAATATATCTATACACTCGGGCAACAATAAACTATAGAAATATTAAAATTATAATCGATTCCGGCGTAATAGGCAACTTTATCTTAATACGCTATATTAAAGAGTACTAAATATAAATATAAAAGAAGAAATTATTCTACGTACTATTTAAATTTTAAGGGATAGAGAGAAAAGTTAACTACAAGACTTTACTAATAGATATAATAATTAAAGACTATTAAAAAGAAATTACTTATAATATTATAAATATTAACTAGTACTACGCTATACTAGATATACCTTAGTTACAACAATATAACCTAAAAGTAGATTAGAGAACTAAGAAACTTCTCTTTACTAGGTACAAGCACTCTAAATAAGAGTCGTTTTACAGAATAGATACTCTATAAGCTATCTTTAGTAGTAAGAATAAGGAGCGTAATAAAGAACTTATATAGGTTAGTACTACTATACTTCGATACTTAAATATCCTATAAAAGAAGTCTAACGTAGTATCTTGTCTATAGCTAACTATACGTAAGTATAAATAAGAGACAATTGTACGCTAATAATTCTATACGACAATAAGTACTTAGTTAATTACTAAGATACTCGAAAAATATAATTAATTCTAATACCTGTTTAAGGAAGCTAAGCTAGACTTAGCTCTCCTAGAATATAGACTGTAGAATTATACAATACCTTTATAAGAAGGTAAGACGCTAATATTCGGTCTAATATACTTTCTATTAGAAGCAAAAAATTAAGCGCTCTGCGACTATCTTAACAAAAATCTTAAGAAAGGATTTATCCAGAAATTAACATTACTAGCCGAATACCCGATACTCTTTGTACTAAAGAAGAACAGTAAACTACGACTTTATATAGATTATAGACAATTAAACGGGGTAACTATTAAAAACTAATATTCTTTACTACGTATCGACAAAATAACAGACTAATTGTATAACGTATAATAGTTTACTAAGTTTAACCTACAAGGAGTCTATAACTTAATTTATATAAAGAAAGGTAAAGAATAAAAAACAGCCTTCTATACTAGATACAGACTTTTTAAGTATTACGTTATACTTTTTAAAGTAATAAACGTACTAGTATTATTTTAAAAACTAATTAACAATATACTTAGTAATTATCTAGATATATTTATAACTACTTATCTAGACGATATTCTAGTATATAGCCGTATACTAGAAGAATATAAAAAATATATTAAGAAGGTATTAGAAAGATTAGTATATACCGATTTAAAAATTAATATTAAGAAAACCTAGTTTTATTAATAATCCGTCGATTTTCTTAGATTTATAATTACTAAGTACGATCTCTAAATAGAAGATTTAAAGATCTAATCTGTTTTAACCTAGTCTATACTAAAGAATATAAAATAATTACAATAGTTTCTTAGTTTTACTAACTACTATAGACAATAGATATTTAACTTTAGCCGAATTATAGTACCGCTGTCTTAATAGATAAAACAATTAATAGAATTCTCTTAGATATAAAAAGAACAATTAGTATTTAAAGAGCTTAAGAAAGCTTTTAAGATTAGACCCGTACTAGCGATATTTAATCCTAACCTACCGATTATTATAAAAATAGACGCATTAGACTATACGATTAGAGTATATATAAGTTAAAATAATAAGGAAAGAAAGCTTAGACCAGTAGCTTTTTACTTAAGAAAGATATTACCTATAGAACAGAACTATAATATTTATAATAAAGAGCTCTTAGCTATTATAGCAGTATTTAAGATATAGCGAGCTTATCTAGAAGGAGCAAACTATACAATTATAGTATATACGGACTATAAGAACCTAACTTACTTTACGACAATAAAGAAACTTAACTATAGATAAGTTAGATAATTAAAAACTATAGCTCTATACAACTTTATTATTATCTACAAAAAGGGTTCTAAAAACGATAGAGCCAATGCTCTAAGCTAACGTCTAGATTACCTTAATAATAAGGAATCCGTCGAGCATACAATATTCCGAGAACATAATAATAAGATTAGATACAATTAATTAGCTATAATAATTGAGTTTGTTATTAAACTAGACAGCCGAATTCTAAATATTCTAAACGACTCTAAAACCTACTAGAAAAACAAGAAACGACACCTAAGATTAACTAAGAATAGTAAAGGCTATTATAAATTTTAAGGCAAGATCTACGTCCTAAGGAATCTAACCCGACACATTATTAGTAACTTTTATAATAACCTAATAAGAGGATATAAAGATATCGACAATACTATAGAAAAGATTACGAGAACCTACTATATCCCGAAAATCCGACACTACGTCGAGAATTATATCTAAGAATATAACGTATACATAAGAACTAAGTATTTAAGATATTTACTATACGGTAAACTATAGCTACTAAAAATACCTAAGAGACTATAGTATACAGTCTTACTAGACTTTATTACTAAACTACTAATATCTAAGGATCTACTTATAGAGGTAGCTTACGACGCTATCCTAGTTATATGCGATAAACTAATAAAGTACGTATACTTTGTACTTTATAAGAAAGCTAGCAATTTAGAATAATTAGTATATATATTCCTTCGGATTATCCTAGCAAACTATAGTTAACTACAAATAATTGTCTTAAACAGAGACTAAAAATTTATCTTACAATTTTAAATATCTCTAATTAAATAACTAGGAACAAAATAGAAAATATCTATGTCGTTCTATCCGCAAACAGACAGACAGACGGAACGGACAAATTAAATACTAAAATAGTATCTTTGGGTATGTATTAACTACTAGTAAAACGACTAGGTACAATTACTACTAGTAGCGTAAGCCGCATACAATAATATAAAAAACGATATAACTAAGATAACTCCGTTCTATACCTTATATAGCTATTACCCTCTTTGGGGAGACAACTATAAAATAATATAGAAAATAAAATAGCTACGCGAATAGCTACGAGCATAAAAACCCTATACTAGTAGTTAAAGTCCAACAGCGAGTTTATTAACGAACAAACTAGGAAATAGTATAATAAGTTAAGAACTACCCTAAATATAAGTATAAAAGAAGGGGGAAGAGCTTACTTACTTATAAGAAACATAAGAACTATTAGACTAAGTAAGAAACTTAACTATACTAAGATAGAACCGTTTAAAATCTTATAGCAATTAGGACCTATAACATTTAAACTTAAACTCCTAAAGACAATAAGAATATATTCTATATTCTATATAGCGCTATTAAAGCCAGCCTACTTCCAAGAAGTAGAACAATCTAACCTAGAAATCCTTTTTAACAACTAAGAATCTAAGTATAAGGTTAAAATAATTCGAGCTTATAGATAATATCAAGGTAAACGATAGTATCTTATAAAATAGAAAGGATATTCTAAATACAAAAATTAATAGGAACTAGAATAAAACCTAACTAACTATAAAGATACTATTTAAGAATATTAGAACTAGAATATTAATTGGTTGTAGTAGCACTAATACCCTAATCTACTATCTAGTACGCCTCGCTGGTACCTAGGTTATCTATAAACGAACTAGCCTACTATATTAGTAGCCTACTACCTAACTCTAGGTATAGATTATTATAAAAATCTATACTTAGGCTACTTAGTATATCTACAATATTACTACTAAACATAGCTACTAGCTATTCTTCCTCGAACAGTATATTATTCTAATCTATTTTATTCTGCGTCTAGACGCGCAACCTTTCGAGCTCTTCTTTAAATCTATAAACGCCGCTTTAATAGCTTCGCGCTACCTTTTCGCTATACAAACGACTTCCTTCTCTTCCGCTAAACGCTTACGTTGCCTCTAGAGGGTATCTAATACCCGTAATTACTAAGAATAGATACTCTAAGCTAAAATAGGTTAAACTTATATAAAAAACAGACGTAGAATAGAAACTAACTATCCTCTAACAACGGGCGAACGTTATACAACTTCTTATCGCGAGTATATATAAAATATAATGCCTTCCTAGACTTTAGAATATACTTCTTACTTAGATAAGAGTAGCGAGAATATAGAAGCATCTCTTAACTATAGACTTTAGTAAGAATAGTATTAATCTTAAGCGCTTTATTAGCGTTAGAAGCCTTCTTAACTTTAGATATAACGACTTATAGAACTAGATCTACTATAAAGTAACGATAAGGTTTTAATGTCTCTAGGGCCGTCGAGGACGACTAGCCTTAAAGAGAAGACCTTGTATTACAATCTTACTACATTAGGCTAGTATATAGCTAAGCGCAGCTAGCCTTATTAGAGCATTATATAGTATACCCGATAACTCTAATATAGCGACGTTAGCAACGTTACTATATCGTAATAAGATTCTAACTACGTAATAAAGAGATTATTAAGACCGTTAGATATAAAAGAATATACCTTTATACTTTAAACTATATAGCTAAACTAATAGCTAACCTTAGAATAAACTTTAGTTTATTAACTTAATATCTAAATATAAGTTTCTTAACTATATTTAAATAGTATACTTTATCTTTTATCTACTCTAGTTAAACCCCTCTTACCTCTAGTAATCTATATCGCCTCTTCTACCTTTTAGTCTCTAGTATACAAGATACCTACTACTAAGGTCAATAAGTATATAAGATAAGTAAGCCTTAGTTTGGTTCTCCTAGCGACTAGCGTTGTAGTAGCGCTCGAGTAACCGGTCTAGCTAAGAATATCTATAGGCTAAGTGAATCTAGATAGCAATAGCTTAAGTATATAATTAATTATATTCCTAGCAAATATAACTTATAGCAGTAAACTAATAGGCAGGATTACTAGCAAAGGTAGAGAAACGCTATTAATAGACTATAGTACGTAAGGTATATACTCATAGATATATCTAGAGTTAATTATTAGAGACTTAAGCTAAGGGTAGAAAAGGTATTAATTGCTATTCTAACCTTTATATAGCAAGCAGTAGATTTATTGTTAGCGCTACGCTTGTACGGATACAAGGAAGGCGGGTCGAAACAAAATCTGTAGTCTAGGGGTTAGCTATATAGGCTCGATAGTTGCAGGACTAGAGTTGTATTGGCCTTGTACTAGCTTACAGCTATTAGTATAAGCAAGAAAAGGACCGTTAGCAGACAGAAAGGACCTAGTCTAGCGTAGATAGAGACGTCTTAAGCGAGGGTAAGAAGGAATAATAGTACAAGGGAGCGGCGAGACTTTATAATCTTTAAGCGTATATAGGCTATATCTATAGGGCCGTTATAGACTAGACAGTAGATTTAATTGGCCTATTAAGGAAGTAGCTTTCTATTGTAGGTAATTTAGTAATAAATTACTGTATAATAAAACTTAACTATTATTATAATTTTATACTTTATTTATTTTAAGTCTATATTTTAATAATAGCTTAAAAAAGATATTTAATATTTTCTTTAATCTTTAAATAAATAGTAGGAAATAAAGTATTTTTATAATATTTTCTATCTATTTTTACTTATATTATAGTAATTTAATGAATATAAGATTTTATAAATTTAAGATATTTTTAATATTTATAACTATTTATTTATTAAGTTTAATAAACTTAATAAAAAGCTTAAATATAAATTAATTTAATAATAAAAGAATCTCTATTAAGGTTTTAATAAATACTATGTAATATTTAAAAGTATTATAATTAAATATAAAAGTCTTTTAATTACTTCTATAGAGTTATAATGCTTTTTAATTTAATAAATTATATAATTTACTTTATATATAATTTAAATACTGAGAACTATAACTATAATACTAGTACTATAATATAGTTAATATAAAGAAATAAATAGTAAATACTATAGTAAAGCTTCTTTTTACTTAGTATTATTATTAAAGCTAGTTTTATAAAGTTAAGCTTAATAATATATTTAAAGACTTCTATATAAATTAAAATATTAATATTATACATTAGAATTTCTAATAAGTATTTAAGAATAATTTATTAGTACTATAATATATAATACTTAGAAGTAATATAGTAAGTAAAGACTAAGTTATAATATATTTAGATATAAATAAGTTTATTATTATATTAAAATAATCTTTTTACTAATAAGTTTATATAAACTTAATTATTTTTAGTTTTTTTAATATAAATCTATTATTAACTTAAAAATAATATAAGATATATTTTTTATATCTTATTTATATAGTATATAATATATTAATAATTCTTTTTAGTAGTATAAATTATAAATAAGAGTTTCTATATACTTATACTATTATTAGCTTTAATTAACTATTTACTTTTAAAACTATTAATAATATTATACTTATATATAAAAAAGATATAAAAAATAATAAGTAAATATAACTTAATATTATATTAGAGAGTATATTAAAAAAGACTAACAATATTGAAGCTCTATAATTTAATATTTAAAAGAAAATATTAAAGCTAAAGAAGTCTAATAAGAAGTATATTTATATTAATAATAATAGAAAAGATAAAAAAAAGAAATATAAAGAGACTAAGACTAAAACTAATAAAAGTCTATTATTTAATTTAATAATAGTAATATTAGTATTAATATTAATATTAATATTTATAATAGTATTAATAGTAATATTAAAACTAGCTTTAAAAGTAGTACTAATAAAAGATAGTAGTTATAGTAAATATAAAAAAAAGACTAAAGCTAATAGTATATGTAAGCTATTAATTATATAATAATAGAAAAACAAACTACTATAAATAATAAAAAATAATTTTATATAAATAAATAGTTTATAAATATAATAGCTATAAACTAATACAAATATATATAATATAAATAGAAGCTTATTTAGCTATAAATCTTTTTTTAAATAATTAAAATAATTTTTTTTATATTAGAATACTTAGTAATTATATACTTAATAGAATTTTAACTTAAATTTATCTTCTATTTAATTTTTTAAAAAATTCTATTTTACTTTTATAGTATTAAAATATATATTAGAATATTCTATTAAAATAGAATTTACTATATCTCTCTTTTAACTTATTTTTGAAATATTAGAATGTAAAATATTACTCTTATTCTAATTCTATCTCTATAGAATAAAAATAGAAGTAAAGCTAGTAAATTAGAAGCTAGTATATAACGTTCTATTTTATCTTATTTTCTATCTTATCTTATCTTCTAATAGAAAAATACTGTTCTATAGAGAACTCTATTAAAAAGAAAAGAAAGAAATATATTTACTAGATAAAAGATATTCTTCTAGAATTATAGTCTTTCTAAATAGATAATATTCTATCTTAATTTACTATTAAGATATCTATATATTATAAAACTAATACTAGAGAATATTCTTATAAGGAAATTAAACTTTTATCTCTAATAGTTTAATCTTAATATTATTTAGAGAGAAAAATAATTTATTAAAATTATTATAATATTAATAGAAACAGACTTTCTAGATCTACTTTATATATTTTTTCTATAGCTACTATTAATAAGCTTTTACTTAATTCTATATTATATAAAGAAGCTATAAGACAGCTAGATACTTTTAAATAGAACTTTATATCTAAAGCTAAGCTAAAATAACTATATAATACTAGCACTATATAATACTATTCTATATTAAGTCTTCTAAAGAATATAAAGCTAATATTAAGTATACTAATATTTAAGCAAAAATACTATTTAAATAGAATAATTAATAAATATAAGATATATTTAGTTACCTATAGCTTTAAATAATAATATAAAATTAACTACTAAAATACTATAGTATTAACTATAAGTATACCTATATTATATATACTTTTTACTATTACTATATAGCTTAGCTAAACCTTTCTATAGGTTAATATTATTAATATCTATCTTAATAGTATATTGAATTATAGAAAACTACTATATATATAGTTTTTAAAAGAACTTAAAGAAAAAGATATAGTTCTTTATATCTAGAACTTACTATATAGTCTAAAGTAGTCTACTATACTATAGTAAGATAACTTTAAAGAAATAATATAGAAATTAAGCTTTATTAGCCTCTTTTTTAAAGTCTATCTATCTACTAATAAAAACTATACTTACTTAGTACTTATCTATATTAATAATATTAAAATTACTAGATCTAATTTTAAAGCTATTTACTAGCTTAAAAGGAATTTTTAAAAAAATGTAAAATTAAGAAAATAGATTAAACAACTAACTTATTTCTAAAGCTTATTATTAAGAATACACTATAAAAACTTACTATAATCTAGCTATAATATATTAATAACATACTATATAATTTTAATATAAAAGACTATAATAAAATAAAGTCTTTTAGTAATTTTTAACTTAAAGCTTATACTATTAGTATAATATTTTAGAAAAGATTATTCTATATATATTAGCTACTAGATTATTATAATATTTTACTATTTAAACTTAACTAAATATCTTATATTAAACTAATATATATATTAAATTTAATTATAACTCTAAGTATATATACTAAAAGATAGTTATATAACTATTTTAATATCTAAAGAGTACTTACTAGCTAAACTTACTTTTTACTATATATAACTATCTTATTATTAATATTTTAAGTAATACTAACTATACTAGTAACTTAGATAACTATAAGTTAATAAGTAGCTTTATTATTAAGATTAGTAGTAACTTTATTATTTAGTATAGTAAATTCTAAAAAAAGATAGTTTTTTTTACTATTAAAGCTAAATACTATATCTTATTTAAAATAACTAGAGATATTCTTTAGTTAAATAATATAATTAAGTAACTTTATTTTACTAAATTAACTAATTTACTAATTATAATCTATAAGAATAGTAATAATACTATTAACTTAGCTACTAAATATACTAATTATAAGCGCTCTAAGTATATTAATCTAGCTAATTATATCTATTACTAATTAGTTAAAAATAGCTCTACTTATATATAAAAGATAAATACTATAGATTAAGCTATAAATAGTCTTACTAAGCCTTTACTACTTCTAATATAGTAAGGCTTTATCTAATAATTAGAGCTCTATACTTAGCTATACTATATATACTATTTCCTTTATTACTTACTACCTTTAGGAGGCTATTTCTGTTATTAAAAATAATAATATTAGCTTATTATTACTAATATTAGTAATTCTAAGAGAGTATATTGTATATAGAATTATCTAGTTTAGATAGTTATACTAAGATATAAGATATCTAGTAAAGAATCGCCTAATTAGGTATATACTGGGATTACATAATAGACGCATCTATATTTTCCGTCTTATCCTTATGTACCTACCTTCCCACTATACTAGTCGGAATGTGATAAAAGCCATATACCAAAAGAACATCTCAATCTGGGCCGCCACGATCACTTTTACATGCACTACTTCTTGATGTGCAGACGGAATTGTCAATCCAACTCAACCTCCCGACTCAAACGCAATGATTGGAATAGTGCAAAATCACCATGAATTGAAGCGAGCCATTCTGCGATACATACCATAGCCAATCGTCTCACATACGCTGGCTTTACCCTGAAGGGACTCAGTTGCGAATTTGATGGCTTTTCTTCATGTCTCTCCGACGCTTTTCAATGCGATGGTCAGTCTCAACAGCCGTTCGGAGCAGCTCCTATGGCTGTAACAGGGGACATGATTTCAGCGGAAAGAGTAAAGCAGTAGGAATCGCCTTAGCTGTTTGAGTAGCGTGAAGTCGAGCGCCCGAACCTTGTGACTCGATCATTGCCGATTTTGCATGGAGCTGCTTGCCCATCCATGAGAGATATGAGCCGCTCGTACTTAGCCAGCCGACTTTCTAAAGCGGAGATGTACAACTTGCAGTGGAGAGGAAGATCTCTTCAAGTCGAGCGAAGCACATGATTCATGATGCCAAGAATTTGTTACCCAGGCAACTACTCCGTAGCCTCTCATTCTCAGTCGAGCACCCACCCTCCACGAATGGACGCGCCACATATCTACAGCCGGCGTATGGATCAAAATGAGAGGCCGCCGTGAGAGCCTTTGCCAGAGCCTTCGATCATCGCGCCATCGCCGTTCCTGGCCAAGCTAAACGCAGCGCCGCGCGATTATCTTCTCCAGGTGCCTGATCCCGAACCATTCGACGACGCCTACATCCCCCAGTATTATTGCTTCTACGTGACCTTGACCGATCCTAAGATTCTTGCCCATGTCCTCAACGTTGATACCGCACCTCCACTGCAGCCAGCACGCGTATCTGGCTACTCTGTCGGACACTGGGGGCAGTACAAAGCCCTCATAGATGGCAAGACGGGCGAGGTCGTCACCGGTTTGGCCGCAATGATCGAGTCCGTGAAAAAGGAAGAGATGCTAGCGACATACGAGACCAAGGCGTACAAATCAAGTCCATGCCACATCTATTTCACGGATGGAGAAGGCCCGAAAGACGTCTATGGCTGTACATTCACCTATGCGGGAGACCCCGAAGCTATGGACGGCAGATTTGATGCGAAGATCTGGGAGCGTCAGACTGGCCAGCCAGCGCCCAAGTTGCGGCATATCACGCCTCCGCGATGAGTGTATGACATCCGTAAGTACGTTCAAGTAAAGGTCGAGGGAGAGAAAGAGCAATCTATCCACCTCATGCCTGCCATTGATATTTAGACGCATTCGAGAAAGACGACAACAGATGTGAAAAATTTCTGGGCGAGGCGTAGACTTCGCTCACATGGGCGACATGCTGTGCGAACAATGCAGGTCCAAGCTTATGTTGGGTATCTCACACTGTGTGTTCTTCGCACACCGACTACTTATTGCTGCTCGGAAGTTTCAAGCTACGGTGTTTGACACTCACAGTTGCAAAGCTCCGCTAGAGGTAAAGCAGCAATCATCAACATGGATAATCAGGAACCAAGCTCGGACGTGGTGCCGACCATTTTAATCACTCCGCCACCATCCACGATGTCCGACCATGAGGTGCGAGACATCGTACAAAACGTGCTAATCAAAGTTGTTGGCAAGCCTGGCATGACCTATCGTCGTGCTCTCTCCAACTTTCTCAACGGAACTCCGCGTGTTGTTGCGGCCACGCGTAGCTTCATTCAGCAATACTCCGAGACCGCAGCGAAGGAGCTCAAGGAGGCAACGAAGAAGCCGCTGCAGCATTGTGACCAGTGTGTGCGCTGGAGGCAAGAGCACGGCAAGCCTCTGTGCTCAATGCTGGTGCAGGATGGATGTACACGCAACGATCCTGAGATCATACATTGGGAGATGGTCTGTGAGCGCCTCCAGGAGGCGAAGATGATGATCGGAGAACAGACTCGAGCTGAAGCAGCTATGCTTGCCGAGGAATGAGATTCAGCTGTGAGGGTTTTGCTGAGCTCAGCACAGATGATCAGAATGTAGCAAATGAGAATTGCTATCAACGGTGATCCAGATTCTTGACCTCCTTGCCTGTAAACGCCTGTCTTCGCTCACGTCGTGGACTGTGGAATATTTGGTCTTTATTTGATATCCTCCTGTAATTAGTGCCTGTCCCGTAGGAATATGTCCAGTACATAGTCACTCCTGATCCTGAAATAAAGTTGTTTTGGTGCCTGAAGATCTCCCGTCCTTGGCATCTTCAACCAAAGTCCAGAACTCCTTTCCATCTCACCACAATCATGCCTCCTGAGCACTTGCGATGGGTGTAGGAGATCCAGAATCTGCCCCGGCGAACACTTTACCTTCAGTATCCCCAAGAAGGCGGCGTCATATCCTAAGATGGATCTTCTACGGCATCGCAATCGTTGCTTTTCTCTGGGTCCTCTTTGCGCGTCATGAGGTCGGGGAAGGTTCTCTGATCTCGACTGAGGGAGCGCCTTCGGTAGAGGCGGTGAGTGCATGGAATTGGAAGGCTGTGAAGGAGATCTACGCATTGTGAGGGGCAACATTCAAACTCTGCTGAGCATGATAGTTGTTGATGCGACGTCCAAACAGTGGTGACTCCTGGACAACGACAAACTTTGATCCGGATGGCGCTCAACCTCGAGAAGAGAACCCAATGGGCAATCCTGATTTCCCGTACGTCAGAAGCGGGAGTTTGGGTAATAATATGTGGACGGGCTTCTGCTGACGATTAGCAGGGATGATCCAACAAAGAGGTAGGCCGAGATGTTCACAAGCTTCACCACATTTTGCTGACGTGCCATAGGACTCCAGATTGGATGTAAGTATCTTATGGGATACATCGGGAAGCTTCAATTGCTGACGAAGAACAGAGAGTACTTGACCGGAGTGCACAATCAGTCCTTCATCAAGACGTTCAACCTCGCCCGTGGTGCCGCTACGGTTGATCGAGACATCTTGATGCCGCTTTTCCCGTCCACATGGTGTTTTGATGAGCAGGTGAGTCTGCTGTAGTTTAAATCATATTCCACAATTTGCATAGAAGACTTGCTCGCACTGCAGTAAGTGCATGTTACATATAGTATGATCGGGGCTAGCCAACTGAAGCCTTGGTCGATCGATCCCTTCTTGGGCTTCAGCACTGCCGCCCTCGAAAGCTTCTTGCTTCGAGCAAGGCTATGTGCAGGCATTCTTGGGTTCAAGAAGTGCTAATGCTGGTGTTCAGGTCCACGATCAGTTCGAGCGCCGCTATACTGACGCAACACACGCCGCGACACCCCCATCAAACCGTCTCTTCATCATTCTCTTTGGGCTCGTCGACGTAACCCTTCTCACACGAGAAGGACCGGTGGATGCCTCCGTCATCGACAAGATCGCCGTGACGTACGAGGCCAGCTTGCATCGTGTATGTGCATTCGACTAATAGAAGCTACCTGAACCCCTTTTCAGCGTTATGGTATCCTGACGCACACTCAGCTCTACAACGCCGGCGCTCGTCACTTCCTCCTCATGAACATCGCGCCCATCGACCGCGCACCGGATCCGGAGTTCCCACTGGCGCGCTTCGACGCCATCGATAGGTTCAACAAGCATCTTAGTAAGATCTGTGAGGCCATGATCACCAAGTACTCCAGTATGTTGGCCTTGTGCTCTCCCCCTTCTGCCGCATTCCGACGACTTCCTGCATCTCAAAGCTAATAGCCATAAGCCGACGCCCTATTCAATCTCAAGCTATTCGACCTCCACACACACCTCACCACGCTCCTCGCCTCACCAGAAACTATGCCGCAGACGGCCGATATCAAGAACACCACTGCCAACTGCTGGGACTACAACCCGGATGTGTACAACGGGTTCATGGAGCCGATGCAACCGTGGGACTATCTGGATGCTGAGAAGTGCGGCGTGAGGAAGGATCAGTACTTTTGGGCGAATCCGTTGCATGTGACACATCCCGTGCAAGAGGCCATCGCAGCTGGGCTGGTGAAGGAGTGTTTCGGCAATATAGATAGTGAACTCTGTAAGTGATGATGGTGAAGGCGAAGAGATGTAGTAATGGGTGTGCATGTCAGCGCATATAGATAGCTATATATTTCACGTAATGCTATCAATAGATCACGGAATCTCTTCGTTGTCGCTCATGATGCCAAGGCGCCTCCCATACATATGCAAATGCGCTCAGTAAACCTCCAGAACAAATCTCCCCTCATCCTTCAATTCCTCAATCTCCCTCCGCCGGTTCACCTTTTTTGCACCACCCTCCTTCCTCTCTACCTCCACGCTCTCCTCCAATACCTCCGTAACATCCGGCACCGGCCACGTCGGACCACACAGATAGAAGCTGCCACCTTGCCGCCAGACGCCTTTTCTGATCCCATCCATCGCCTCCCGCATCCGGCCTTGAATGTATATCTTATCGGCTTGGTCACGCGAGAATGCACAGCCCATGTGCGTAATGATGCCCGCGTCTTGGTAAGCTTCCCATTCCTCGCCGTAAAGATACTCCTCGCGCTGATGCCTTGAGCCAAGGAAGAGCATCACGTCCCCAATCGGCTGGCCGAGGACGTCGCGTTGGTAGGCGCGCTCTTGTACGAAGGCGCGGAAAGGTGCCAGACCTGTGCCCAGACCGGCCATGACGATCGGAGCGGTGGTATCCTTGGGGAGCTTCATGACGGAGGGCTTGACGGATACTGAGACGGGGTCGCCCACGCGTAGGGAGTCGAGGTAGCGTGTGGCGCTGCCGAAACGGTCGCGGCCTTTCGGGTCCACCCAGGCTACTGTCACGATCAAGAGAGAGACCGAGTTGGGCTGCACGTGCTGTGAAGATGCGATGGAGTACTCCCTCCGCTTCGCTGGCGCGACGAGGCGCACAATATCCTCAAAGCCAGGGTGCGCGCTTGGAAACTCAAGCAAGATGTCCGCGTAGGTGACCGTGTCGACTTCTGCGCGTCGCTTGAACTCAACGGCACCCTCGGGCCCACCCAGCGCTTGAAGCTCTTTCCGCTCGTCCTCGTTCGACGCAAACTCTGCAAGCTCGGCATAGAAGCGCTTTTGCGGCCGGCCGAATATGTCGAGATTCTGCATGAGGGCTTGGTAGATCGTGCGATTCTCGATAAGGTGCTCAGGGTCCGCGCGAGCGGGAACAGAAACGACAGTATTGGGGTCGAGATTGTACCATTCGATGAATTGGTACACATCAGCGCTGTTGTTCTCGCCGTGGATGCCGAGCGCTTCGCCGAGGTTGTATTTGAGGCCTGATGTGCCCAGGACAAACTCGATGTGAAAGATGTTGCGGTCGTACGTCTCGGGCGTGAGACGGCGGTGCTCTTTGACGTGGACTGTGAACATGTTGACGCCGGTGTCTGGACGGAGGGAGGTAGTGGTCTCGTAAGCTTCACGGAACGCGAATGCTTGCGCAGCACCCATACTTGAAGCAGTTGCTGAGACAGCCTCAGGGGTTTCCTCGGGGTAAGAAACAAAGCTATCAAGCGTCAGATCATGAGGAAGTTTTGAAGAAGAAGCGACCTCGAGCGTCTTCCACGACTCTGGGTACGAGACTTCATACAGGGCTGTGTCGAGGTCTGCGGCAAGTGCTGCAATGGCTTCCTTGCTGTAGCGTGCTTCAAATCTATCAACAGGTACCTTGTTCGAGGTGTCTGCGAAGCGGAGAAACGCCAACTGAACAAGCAGGGATTCAAGCTCAGGATCTTCTGCTGCACTCGGCGACGATTCGTTATCGAGGGCAAAGAGCCGCACATCTTTCGTGACGAGCTCCTTTTGCACAACGTCTGGAATACGTTTTGCAAATTTCTCTTCGTCCTGACCTTTACAGCCTGGTAGTCGCGCAATAACCACGCTCTGGTCCTGTACATTACGCAGCACATTGAAGTCTTTGAAGACTTCAAGGTTGCCAACGTACGTGACGCTTGCGGCTGAGACCGAGTACGGTGCTTCGATAGATCGGTTCGACGTCCGAATGTCGGCTCTGAATGTGCCTCCTCGTGCGAGTGTGTTGTGCGCCGAACGCACAGCGACATTGTCAGACATATTTAGAGAAAGCAGCTCGGCAATGGCATTGGCTGCACCAGCTGATGGAGAGGCATCCAAATCCCAGAAGCTGTACTGTTGGACTGAGGGACCAAGTATATCTTCTTCTCGCTTCGTGTTCAGCGTCGATGCAATCTTTGCGGGCGTCCAAACCTCTGAGCGCGGGTATTTGATGTCATGAATCGGAGGGGCGTCCTGCACTTTCTTGCCAAAAGCTACCGCCGCGAGGATGTCCGAGTATAAGCATGAGCTTTCTCCAGGATCTGACACGGCTGCTGTATCAGCGACTTGACCAAGAACCATAATGGATTGGACCGTTTCAGGCAAGGCTTCGACGAAAGCCTCTTCAATGAAAGGTCGGTAGAGTCGGACGTTGATTGCGCCAACCTTTGCGCCGGCTTGAGCACAAACGTGTGCGACCTGCGCAACCAAAGCACCTTCGACGCTGCCGAAGACGACCAGTACGGTCTCTGCTTCGGCATGTCCGTAGTACTCGAAAGGCTTATAGTCCGTGCCTAGCTCATCATTGAAAGCGTGGAATACCTTCAGGGTCTTAGCGGTCGGCGCAAGACGCTGCATCGCGCCGCGTGATGTGTCCTTGAGGATATTCTTGTACGATTTGTACAGGCCTTCTCTGCCCAGAACGTCTACCACACGCGTGGTCTCGCGCCCAATATTGACACCATCATACACATGCACGGTAGGTGCATCATGTGCAAGGAGATTCGCCAACAAGGCCATGTGCTGGCTCTCATAAACGGACGTGCTCGAGATCATGGAAAAGCCCAAATCGTCAACCAATGTTTGAGGGGTGACATAGTCTGTCACGAGGCCAGATGCGCCCTTCGTAGTATAGTCCACAGCGGCTAGCTGTAGCACCACAGGGTTTGCGAAGTTGTAGAGCAGCGAAAGCTGGTCAAGAGATGATCGCAGGTGGACTAAGCCACCGGACGACGCAATGATGCTTTGCGGGATGTGGCGCTTCTCAACGTCGAAATCAGGCGAGAACATGTACCCCAGTGCAATAGCGCCGGCGCCAGTCCGGGTCTGCATTTGCTGGATGCCAGGCATAAAGCCGTGAGAGTTCTTCTCGTCTTGTTGCTCCCATGCTTTCACAGCCAAGTCAAGGTCGAACGTCTCTGGCGAATAAGTGAAGACCTTGTCCGATAGCAAGTACGCGGTCTGCTGAACGAGGGTCTGCGCGGTAAGGTAGGTGGCAGCATTGACGGCGGACAGAGGGATGTGGTGACCAAACGGTAGTGCTGAGGAGATATATGCTGACGGGGCGTGCTTGTTGGTGGAGTCGTTGGAGGCCTGGGGACCAGCGGATTCTGAGGACTGGAGATGCATCTCTGCAGTGCTTATGCTGACGGATGGAAAGCCAAAGGTTGGTGGAAGTCTCGGTGTACAAGACGTCAGCAAAAAAGAAGCTCGTCCATGGAGGCAACGAGACGGAAATTTCAGACCAGCGTGCAGCGTTCCTCATGACGGCGAACTTTTCTCGGGCGCCATTGAGCCTTAAGCGAGCACGCCATTTCGGCCGATACCTGGATATCTCCGAGAATCTTGGCTTTTAGCCCCCCGCCGATTGATGATGCCATCCCGACCCAGACTGTGGGGACGCTTCAGGAACAAGGAGCCTTTCTGTCGTCTGTTCTTCGTCTACTGGGATATCATGCACCCAGCGGTTCCAAGCTGATCTCGTTGTCATACAACTTCCTGATTTACCGGTTGTTGCATACTCGTTTGCTTCTCAAGACGTTCTCAATCGGAACAATAGACCCAGGTCTGCTTTCACGCCTGTCAAACAAGACCCAGCTGCCAGAAGGGGTGCACCTGCTTCACAGTTTAATACCGGCAAGTATACAATCATGTCGTCGTCAGATGTCCGCAAGGATAGCCCTGACCATGCCGCCGCGATCGTCGGTAGCACCGGCCTTGTTGTAAGTGACTTGCCGGAGTTCAGGTGTGACAACACTGACAACGCACAGGGCTCCAACATCCTCGACACCCTCCTCAACCACAACCACTTCGAGAATGTCATGGCTTTCACCCGCAAATCGCTCAAGTCGAGACCTGGCGAGACACACCTAAGAACGACCGTAAGCCAAGACTCCACGCAATGGCCGTCTGAGTTTTCCGGTATCACACCCAAGCCGAAGACGTTCTTTTCTGCCCTAGGAACCACGAAAGGCCAAGCTGGAAGCTTCACAGAGCAGCGCAAGATCGACTTAGATCTTAACCTCGAACTTGCGAAAGCGGCGCAAAGGGAGGGTGTCAAGTACTACGTGCTCATATCCAGTAGCGGTGTGAGCAGCAAGAGCTTTTTCCCATACAGCAAGACAAAGGGCCTGCTTGATCAGGCCGTGCAAGATGTTGGGTTCGAGAAAACGGTGCTGGTGAAGCCGGGCTTGATTGTGGGAACGAGACAAGACAGCAGACCTCCTGAGTACCTGCTGCGGTTGATTGCAAATTTCCTCGGGAGAATCAGCGGCAACAGGCTAAAAGACTTCTGGGCACAAGATGCGGATGTAATTGGAAGGGCTGCGGTTGCTGCAAGTCTGAAGTGTCTTGATGGCTCCGCGCCGCCTGGTACGACTTGGGTCGTAGGGATGAAAGACATCATCCGATTGGGTCGCACTGAGTGGGAAGATAAGAAGGCGAGTTGAGCAACATTATACCAGCGCTAATACAACTCTACCTCTTGCGGCTCTGAGAAGGTTCATGTCAATTTTCTAGGTTGTGCTTGAAAATTGATACCCACAATCCGCAGTTGTTTTTCAGAAATTGAAGTCTTCATAAATAACCTCTTTTCCGGCCAGCCATTCCAACAACATTCTGCGAAGAGCTGTACCTACGCAAACGTGCCAAATATTGCCAAGCTCACTGCTGTCGAAGTCGGCCTTACCAAGGCGACGAAAAGAGATCTTGACACCCATGTCAATCAACGGCTGTGCAGCTTCGCGTGCAGGCTTCTCATCGTTTACGCCAGTCAGGAAAACTTCCGCTACATCCGCCAACGCTGGATGTCGTCGCATCGTGTCAACAGCAAGATTGACATCTTCGATATGCAAAGTCCAAAAGAGTTTGAACCGCTTCATGTCTAGAGCAGGCAGAAAGGCCTGGACAGGCGTGATGCCAACGCCACCAGCAATGAAGGGTGTGATAACGCCATCTTTCTGCTCGATCTTGAAGTCTCCGCCAAAGCCGCGCATCTGCACCTCTAAACCGTGGCGAGCTTGCTGCTGGAACATGAACCTAGTAACATTACCCACACGTCTGGCAGTAATCTCAAAATTGTCATCAGCAAGTACCTTGCATGGTGGCGGAGGAGATGAGATTGTGAACGTGCGCACAAAGTCATCGTTAAGGCTCGTCGGGTCGTCATCCCGCATGTGTGAATAGCCCATGTCAAGCTCATCAGAGAAGTCCAGAGCCACCCATTGGCCTGCCTTGTACGTGGTGGGGTTGTTCATCGAGAACTTGAAACGGGAGACAGTGGGCGTGATAGAAGTCTGTTCCAAGAGCTTGACTGAGTTCGCGGCGCCCTTGTCTTGCTCGAGACCCAGCTGTGTTTCTTTGGCCAGTGGTCGCTGTCGTGGATTGTATGGTGAGGCCTCAATAGCACTTCCGCGAAATGGTAAGCCTTGCCTGACAAGCCGAGCTGCTGTCACGGTCAGCTTGACTGCTAGATTCGAGCGAGGTATGACGGCGTTGGCTTCTTTGCCGAACAGTGTCTTGGTTTCGCCTGTCACGTAAAGCACATCGCCGCTGTCAAAGTTTGGAATTACTACACCTGCTTTGGGCGTGACTTCAAGGTTGCCCAACGTCTGATACAAACGATTGCCCGAGTACTCCGGCCAGACGATGACTGAACTGCCGTTGAAGGAATTGGCTACGCGGATGAAGCCGACTGGCCCGCCACGGTGGTTCGTGTCCATGTCTCTACCTGCTTGAGTGCTTGAGACGAAGAAGAGGTCAGCTTTGCTTATCAGCTCTATAGCCTCCGCAGATAGCTCTGAGGACATAGATGCCACTATGGCCCGCATTCTAGCCGGTTTGATATCTTTACGATTTAGATACTTGGGACAGTTGCCTAAGCTCTGGTCGATATGAGCGACCAATTGTATTTGTGCTGGCATGGTCTCATTGCTCGCAACTTCAGGAACAGCAACAGCGCCAGCCACCATCTTCCCGGCAAGTTTGACTCTTCTTCTGGTGTCTAAATTGATGGTCAGTCCTCCCATCAGTTTTCCAGCCATGCTTTGTGGATTTTGCTGGTCTGTTGCCGCGGCTTTTGGGTGACACAGGATCTCAACGACTGGGTCGAATCGGTCATCGACAGGCGTTTTTATACCCACCATGGAACCACCCAGTGGCCGCGCAAAGCCTGGCTCCCCTCCCCAGAGAGTTGTCCATGGTCGATCCTCATCATCCAATGTACCAAGCGCGAGTAACGGTGCATTCTGAAGCATATACGCCGCCTGCTGCGAAAGAGCAGACTGCGTTGGATTATCCCGATCAAGCCCACCCATCCTGTTGTGCACGCGAATCTCGCCATCGTGCCAGGGCATGCCGATCTGGACGGCCATACTTGCGGTCTGGGATATGCCCAGTGTTTTAGCATAAACTTGCACAGCACACGCGCGGCAATCGGAAGAGAAGTAGATGCAGCAAGTACTTTGTGAACGCAATACAGGACCTAATTTTCGGAGCTGCGGCGCTGTTTGTCAGCAAGCACGAAATCGAGTCAGCGCTGACGCATATCCAGAATAGAGCGCAACCGGTATGTACAGCTCATGCTCATCAGCGACATGTTGTCTGGGTCATTTGATGCGTCAATCGAAGCAAGTGTAGATGTGAGGAAAGGGGAAGGATGATGGCCCAGTAGTAGTAGTAGTAGTAGTAGAATTCATACGCCGAGCCCGTCGCGTGTGCGACATGCGGGAGAACTATCGCACTACGCTATATTAGGAAACTAAATAACTATATTTAGCGATTCCCTAAGCCTATAAGTCCCTTAAAGCCCTAAACTAGTAGTTCTACCTAGTCTAAGTAAGTATATTAATTAAAGTTAGAATACTCTTAAACTCTTTACTTAGACAGAGTAGCTATAAATACTTTCTCTCTTAGTAAGATATATTAAAGTTATTAGCTAAAAGTCTCTAAGTTAAAAGACTAATATATTAAAATATATTAGCTATACTATAAGCTTATAATCTAGATATAGTATATAATTACCTTTTAATATTACTAAAGCTAATATATAGTATTAATATAAAGGCTTATACCTCTTAATTTAATACTTTTACTATTTTTAAAGATCTTAGAATAATACTAGCCTCTTTATCTTCTTTAAAGTCTTATTTAGTAGTAGTTGTCTCTCTATATTAAATTCTTCTAGAAATATAGTTTATATTACTTTAATAATCTATATTATACTACTTTATATATACTTATTTAGACTAGTATACTATTTTGTAACTTAGATTCAATTAAACTTCTTCTTATAGTAGAACTAGATAATTAGTTTAAGTTATATACTAAATAAAAAGTAGCTATATTTCTTTATATAATTAAAGATAGAGTATTTATAGTTCTAAATATATAGCTACTAGCTATTTTTATTCATTTTATTAATTATAACTACTCTTTAGTAGTACTAATTATTTTATAGCTATATTCTAGCTATCTTACCTATCTAGCTACTTATCTATATATTAAAGAGTATAATAGTAATCTTATAGCTCTACTATCTATATAGAAACTAATTAAATACTATATAGTAGATAATACTCTTAGTATAACTCTTCTAATTAGTATATGTATCTACTATTAAAAAGTAGACTAGCTTAAAGATTAAATAAATAGTAATTAACTCTACTATATATATTAGAAAGCTAGTAATATTATAGGTAATATTAAGATAATCTTATTAACTATATAGAGAAATAATAGAATTCTAAAGCTATAGATTAACTATTTAAAAAGCTAAAACTACTATTTAAGTTAACTAATACTACTTACTATGCTTTTATTTTTATTTAAATAACTAAAAGATAGTATTAATAGAAAATAAACTAAAAGATAATTTATAGTAAAGAATAGTCTTTTTAATATAATAAGTATATTAATAGCTTTTAAATATAGTAAATAGTTAATTTAAGTTAATTTTATAATACTACTTCTCTCTTTATTTAGCTAGTTATTTTTAATTAATAAGATAATAAAAGATTTTAACTATATATAACGCCGGTCGCTAGGAGGACCAAACTAAGGCTTACTTACCTTGTATACTTATCGACCTTAGTAGTAGGTATCTTGTGTGCTAGAGACTAAAAGGTAGGAGAGGCGAAACAGATTATAGAAGATAAGAGGGGCTTAACTAAAGTAGATAAAAGATAAAGTATGTTACTTAAATATAGTTAAAAAACTTGTATTTAAATATTAAGTTAATAGACTAAAGTTTATCTTAAGGTCGACTATTAGTTTAACTATATAGTTTAAGGTATATAGAAAAGTTTCTCTATATCTACTAACTTAATAATACTTATATCGAGTTTATAGAGAATATAGGTCTTTATAGCTATCTTGTTTAATAATGTCTATAGCGGATTTATAGTCTTAATTAAGAATAATGCTAGTAGAGCTAAAATAACTAGCGGTAGTTAATACTTAGACATACGCTAGGCCGCCTAGAGCTAATACTTATAATACAATCCCCTCTCTTCTAGTTAAATTGTTCTTAATTAACCTTTAGCTTGTTAAATACCTATAAGTTACGTATTGTCTCTTCTTCTATAACTAATCTATAAGTCGCTATACTTCGTATAAAGTCTGTTGCTACGGGTCTTAATAAAAAGTATAGCTAATACCTACTAATTAAAGTCTATAGTATTAAAATATCTTTTTATTTTAGATATATATCGACTAAGGAAAGATATATAGTTTAGTTAGGAAAGACAACGTATTTAGTGTATACTTAGAATAGAAAGAGTTATAATTTACGGATATCGATAGTAAATAGTATACCTTGTTGCTGTCTTTCTATAATACTTAAAACTAACTTAGTTGTAGCGCGTTCGGTTTATTCTTAATATTCCTCTTAGTCGGCTGTTCTTTAGTATATAAAGTACTAATTATATACGTTAAAGGCTTAAATAGCAGCATTAGTTATAGCTATACAGCGTAACTAATCTAAGGTCTAGAAGTTAAAAGAAGAGGTTAAGAAGACTTATACGCGGATAGCAGCGAAGTTAGCTTAGAATAAATTATTGAAGTAAGAGGAGTTTACCGCGTTAATAGCTAATAGCGATATATTTAAATATTTAAGCAGATTATTTATTAACTTTTAAAGTAACTTCTATTCGAAGTTAGGTAGTAGTCCTATAACGTAGTAAGCTGGTTCGTTTAAGGGTAATTTAAGTACTAATAAGGTATACTAAGTAGTAAATTAGAGTATTAGTACTGCTACAACTAATTAATATTTTAGTTTTAATATTGTTAAATAGTATCTTTATAGTTAGTTAGGTTTTATTTCGGTTTCCATTAATTTTTATATTTAGAGTATTCTTTCTATTTTATAAGATACTATCGTTTGTCTTAGTATTGTCTATAAGCTCGAATCGTTTTAACCTTATACTCGGGTTCTTAATTATTAAAAAGGATTTCTAGATTAGATCGTTCTGCTTTTCGAAAGTAGACTAGCTTTAATAGCGCTACATAGAATATAGAGTATATTTTTATTATCTTTAGAAGTTTAAGTTTAAATATTATAAGTCTTAATTGCTGTAAGATTTTAAACGGTCTTATATTAGTATAGTTAAGTTTCTTACTTAGTCTAATAGTTTTTATATTTCTTATAAGTAAGTAAGCTCTTTTTTTCTCTTTTATGCTTATATTTAAGATAGTTTTTAACTTATTATACTATTTTTTTGTTTGTTTGTTAATAAACTCGCTATTAAACTTTAACTACTAATATAGAGTTTTTATGCTTATAGCTATTTATATAGCTAATTTGTTTTTTATAGTATTCTATAGTTATCTTCTTTAAAGAGGGTAATAGCTATATAAGATATAGAACAGAGTTATTTTAGTTATATCGTTCTTTATATTATTGTACGCGGCTTGCGCTACTAATAGTAATTATACTTAATCGTTCTGCTAGTAGTTAATATATACTTAGAGATACTATTTCAGTGTTTAATTTGTTTATTCTGTCTGTTTGTCTGTTTATAGATAGAATAACATAAATATTTTCTGTTTTGTTTCTAGTTGTTATATTAGAGATATTTAAAATCGTAAAATAAATTTTTAATCTCTGTTCGAGACAATTCTCTGCAGTTAACTATAGTTCGCTAGAATAATCTAAAGAAATATATATACTAATTGTTCTAAATTACTAGCTTTTTTGTAAAATACGAAGTACGCGTACTTTATTAGTTTGTTGTATATAACTAAAATAGCGTTATAAGCTACTTCTATAAGTAAATCCTTAGAGATTAGTAATTTAGTAATAAAGTCTAGTAAGACTATATATTATAGTCTCTCGGGTATTTTTAGTAGTTGTAGTTTATTATATAGTAAATACCTTAGATGCTTAGTTTTTATATATATATTGTATTCTTAAATATAATTCTCGATGTAGTATTAGATTCTCGAAATATAGTAGGTTCGTATAATCTTCTTAATAGTGTTATTAATACCTTTATATTTCTTTATTGAGTTATTATAGAAGTTACTAATAATATATTAGATTAAATTCCTTGAAACGTAGATCTTGCCTTAGAATTTACAATAGCCTTTATTGTTCTTAATTAGTCTTAAATATTGTTTCTCGTTTTTCTAGTAGGTCTTAAGGTCGTTTAAGATATTTAGAATTTAGCTGTCTAATTCGATAACAAACTTAATTATTATAGCCAATTAATTGTATCTAATCTCGTTGTTATATTCTTAAAATATTGCGTGCTTAACGTGTTTCTTGTTATTAAGGTAATTAGAACGTTAGCTTAGAGCGTTAGCTTTATTGTTCTTAAAACCCTTCTTATAGATAATAATAAAGTTATATAGAGCTATAGTTTCTAACTATCTAACTTATTTGTAGTTAAGTTCCTTTATTATTGTAAAGTAAGTTAGATTCTTTTAGTTTATATATATTATAATTATATAGTTTACTTTTTTTAAATAAGCTTGCTATATCTTAAATACTGCTATAATAGCTAAAAGCTCTTTATTATAAATATTATAGTTCTATTTTATAGGTAATATTTTTTTTAAGTAGAAAACTACTGGTCTAAGCTTTCTTTCTTTATTATTTTAACTTATATATACTCTAATTATATAGTCTAATGTATTTATTTCTATAATAATTGGTAAGTTAGAGTTAAATATTGCTAGTACAAACTTAATCTTAAAAGCTTTTTTAAGCACTTTAAATACTAATTGTTTCTTTTACGTCTAGAAGAATTCTATCGATTATTTTGTCTGTTAAGACAGCAGTGCTATAATTCGGCTAAAGTTAGATATCTATCGCCTGTAGTAGTTAGTAAAACTAGAAAACTATTGTAATTGTTTTATATTCTTTAGTATAAACTAAATTAAAACTAATTAGATCTTTAAATCTTTTATTTAGAGACTATGCTTAGTAATTATAAATCTAAGAAATTTAATAGATTGTTAATAAAACTAGATTTTCTTAATATTAATTTATAAATCGGTACGCGTTAATCTTTCTAATATCTTCTTAATATATTTTTTATATTTTTCTAGTATACAGCTGTATACTAGAATATCGTCTAGATAAGTATTTATAAATATATTTAAGTAATTATTAAGTATGTTATTAATTAGTTTCTAAAATAATACTAGTACGTTTATTAGCTTAAAAGATATAACGCAATACTTAAAAAGTCTATATCTAGTATAGAAGGCTATTTTCTATTCTTTATCTTTCTTTATATAAATTAAGTTATAAACTTTTTATAAGTTAAACTTAGTAAACTATTACACGTTATATAATTAATCTGTTATTTTATCGATACGTAGTAAAGAATATCGGTTTTTAATAGTTACTCTATTTAATTGTCTATAATCTATATAAAGCTGTAGTTCGCTATTCTTCTTTAGTATAAAGAGTATTAAATATTTGGCTAGTAATATTAATTTACGGATAAATCCTTTCTTAAGATTTTTGTTGAAATAGTTACGAAGCGCTTAATTTTCTACTTTTAATAGAAAGTTTTTTAAACTAAATATTGGTGTCTTACCTTTTTATAAAGGTATTGTATAATCCTATAGTTTGTATTCTAAAAGAGCTAAGTCTGGCTTAGCTTTCTTAAACAGATATTAGAATTGATTGTATTTCTTAAGTATCTTAATAATTAACTAAGTACTTGTCGTCGTATAGAATTATTAACGTACAGTTGTTTTTTATTTATACTTATATATAGTTAACTATAGACAAGATACTACGTTAGACTTCTTTTATAGGATATTTAAGTATCGAAGTATAGTAGTACTAATCTACGTAAGTTCTTTATCGCGCTCTTTATTCTTACTACTAAAATTAGCTTATAGAGTATCTATTCTATAGAACGACTCTTATTTAAAGTACTTATACTTAGTAAAGAGGAGTTTTTTAGTTTTCTAATCTACTTTTAAGTTATATTGTTATAACTAAGGTATATCTAGTACGACGTAGTACTAATTAATATTTATAATATTATAAGTAATTTCTTCTTAATAGTTTCTAATTATTATATTTATTAGTAAAGTCTTATAGTCAACTCTTCTCTCTGCTGCTTAAAATTTAAATAATATATAAAGTAATTTCTTCTTTTATATTTATATTTAGTACTCTTTAACGTAACGTATTAAGATAAAGTTACTTATTACGTCTAAATTAATTATAATTTTAATGTTTCTGTAGTTTATTGTTGCCCGAGTGTATAAATATATTCTATAAGAAGCTAAGCTCGTATAAAGCTAAACTCTTAAAGAATTTAACCGTTAAACGGGCTGGTACTACTACTCTTAAAGCAGTTAACTAAGTTTTTTCTCTGTTAATTGTATACGTTCTAGAGTATTCTAAGTATTAAAACTTATCGTTGATTAATCTACTATAAGAATTTCTGTATAGAGTGTTTTAGTACTATCTTTATTATAACGTTTAGTTTATTGTTTATAATTTTTATCTTAATTATATTTAGTATCGCTAGTTAAAACCTGTCGTATTTATAGGTTATATATTGTTAGTTAAAGATATTAGTACTAACTATACAATTCTAAACTCTTAATAAGGTAGTTTACTAGTTATTATAGACGTAAGTAAATATATTTTAGAATATTATTAATATCTTTATTAGCGCTTAACTTTTTATTGTAGAAGGCTAAGTAATAAAGTCTTTATATTATTCCTTTCTAACAGATTAAGGTTTATTCTTTTTAGTTAGTATCGTTCTCGAGTAAGAATTCTATACTATTAGAATTTATATTTTTGTCTTTAAGTCGTTGTCTTGCTTATAACGTATTATAGTTACTATCTTACTTTCCTTCTACGATCTATTCTTTCTTAGATTTCTCTTAGATTTCTAAGTAAGACGATCTAGATCTTCTTTAAATAAGGCCTAGTTCTTGTATTAAATCTTGTTTTAAAGATATTAGTTTCCTTAGCTACTATCTTAATCCTAATTTATCGGATTTATAGATTATATAATTGTTATTGTAGTATATAGTTTAGAATAGTATTTTATATAGTATAATAGTATTTTATATCTACTGCCTCGAAATAGTACGGTTAATGTTATTTTAGTCCTATAGATTTTGTTGTTTCTATTTTATTTATTGTTCCTTTATTTCTTTTTATAACTTACTGTCTGTATCCTAGTTTTTATATAAGTTAAATAAGTTCTATTCGTTATGCTTTTTATTGAGAGAAACTTAGTAAGTGTCTTTCTAGTCATAGAAGATACTCTAGTAGATATTCTTCTGCTCTCTAGTTAGTTTAGTAACGTATTTATATTAGTTCTGAATAATCTTCTGTAAGAGACCTAATTCTTAAAGAAGATAATTTCTAATTAAGTCTATATATCAGCGGTCGAAGAAGGCTGCTAGTAATTTTATCGCCTTATTACAACTATTGTTCTCTTGTATCTAAGTAGTTATATTAAACTATTGTCGTAGAAAACAGGGTTTCTAAAATTAATTGTTGTGCTTGTTTCTACCGGTACTGTTAAACTGTTATTTTTTAAAACAGTATTCTTTAACTTAATGCTCTAGTTTTCTATAATATAAGTATGGCTTATTCTTTATTCTATATTTTTATTTCTGGTTGTTTAGTTTTCTATGAGACTTTATAAAGTTTAATTCTATTAGATTACTCTAGTTTTATTGTAAGTTATACTTACTCTAAGTTTAAATAAACTTATCTAAGTTAGCTCCTTTCTTCTCTAACTGTCGTTTAAAGTTGCTGTTATTTATTTTCTTAGCTCGTTCTATAAACTTTTCTAGTTCAATAAACTTTTCTCTACGGATATAAATAATCTTCTTAATATAGTTCTTTAAGCCTTTATAAAAGGCGTTAACTAAGGATCCTTTATTTTATTCGGTTTAATTAGTATATTGCAGGAACTTAGCGGCGTATCGGCTGGCTAGTTCTATCTGTCGGAGTATCTTAAGTTTACGTACGGCAGTACGTCTAGAATCTGTATCTCTGTATACTTATTAAAGCTTTTGCTAAAACGTAGTAAAGCTAGAGAAGAGTTTATCTGTCTCTTTCTATTGTTTATTAGGTGTCTTATAGAGATAGTCTTTAAGATAGAAGTTAAATTATTTATATACCTCGCTATTTATATAAAATGTAGTAAACAAAACTATAGTACTATTATTTAGAAACTAATTCTTATAAGTTTTAAAGTATACGGCTAAGCGTATTAGAGATAAAGTAAGTTTAGAACGTTTATTTAAGAAGTTTTTGCTTATCTTAATATTAACGTCTAATATCTTATTTGTAGCGGCTATCTTGCTAGCTAGCCTATTTATAGTATTACGGCTATTAGATATCGAAGTAGTAGATATAATTAATCTACTTTCTCTTTTTTTATAGCGAGTCTATTCAAGTATAATGCCGGTTGCTAAGAAAACTAAACTAAGGCTTACTTACCTTATATACTTATCGACCTTAGTAGTAGGTATTTTATAAACTAGAGACTAAAAGATAGAAGAGACGAAATAGATTATAAAAGGTAAGAGAGGCTTAACTAAAGTAAATAAAAGGTAAAGTACGTTACTTAAATATAGTTAAAAAACTTATATTTAAATATTAAGTTAATAGACTAAAGTTTATTTTAGAGTCGGCTATTAGTCTAGCTATATAGTTTAAGGTATATAGAAAAGTATCTTTATATCCGCTAACCTAATAATATCTATATCGGGTTTATAGGAAATATAGACCTTTATAGCTATCTTATTCGATAATGCCTACGGCGGGTTTATAGGCTTAGTCGGGAATAATGCTAATAGAGCTAAAATAACTAACGGTAGTTAATACTCAGATATACGCTAGGCCGCCTAGAACTGGTACCCGTAATACTATATTAATTAGAGTTTATATAAATAGTATTTATAAAAGCTTTTTAATAAGTTTTAAGTATATTTAAAGTCTTTAATTAAATATTATTAGTAGTCTTTATTATATTTATATTATTTTACTTAAGCTTAAATTTACTTTTAATACTTTTATATATTAATAAAAATTTTAATTAGTTAATTATTATTATTATTTATTATAATTAGCTTTAATTTTAAGTATTTTAGCTTTTTAAAGATTAATTAAGGTTCTTTAATAGTATTAATAAGTTAAAGATTTTATAAATTTTTATAAATTTTAGTAAGTTAAAAGTATCAATATTTCTTTATTAATATATAATAATATATAGTTTACTATACTTATAATTAAGCTTCTTTAATCGTTAATTAGTTTTTATATTTTTAGTTAATAAATAAACTTTATTATTAATTTTAAATATAATATTAAACTACTATTTATTAGTTTATTTTATTATTTTTAGTTATATTTTTTTATACTTACTTTATTTTAAGTTTAAGAGGTTTTTAAACTTACTTATTATTAGATTAATTTTATCTTTTTATACTTTATTATAACTAATTAGTCTTAGTTAATAGCTTTAATAATAAATTAAAAGCTTATTTTAAGTTTATATTTATATATTATATTATATAGTAGTATTTTAATTGTTTTAAAGATTATAGTATTAGCTACTAATTTTACTACTAAAAGTATATTATACTAGTTATCTTAAAATTGGTTAATAAATATATAAAGATATACTTTTATATTTTAATATAAAACTTTAAATTATTTATTAGTTTAAAGGCAATATACTATTAATAGTTTAATATTTACTTTTAACTACTTTATTAAGTACTTTTAAACTACATTTATAAAATAAAGGTTTTAATTAAATATTAATAATCTTAAAAGTTTTTATTTATACTATATATTTCAGTATATTAAATTTATTATTAACTTTATATTTATATTATTTAAACTAAACTTATAAAGAAGAAAGATTTTTAGTTTAATAAGTTTATTAATTAAAACTAAAATAGTATTATTTTTATTTAGTTTTAACTCTAAAAGGTTAGTAATAAAGTTTATAGTATAGTAAAAATTAAACTTCTTAAAGATTAGTAATAATTAAAGTAGTTTTATAGATTTTTTATTTTAAAGTTTTATTCTTTAATAAATATAGTTATAACGCCGGTCGCTGGGAGGACCGAACTAAGGCTTACTTGCCTTGTATACTTATCGACCTTAATGATAGGTATCTTGTATACTAGAGACTAAAAGATAGGAGAGGCGAGATAGATTACTAAAGGTAAGAGGGGCTTAATTAAAGTAGATAGAAGGTAAAGTATGTTACTTAAATATAGTTAAGAAACTTGTATTCAGATATTAAGTTAATAGACTAAAGTTTATCCTAAGGTCGGCCATTAGTTTAGCTATATAATCGAAGGTACATAGGGAAGTTTCTCTATGTCCGTTAATCTTAATAATACTTATATCGGGTATATAGGGAATATAGGCTCTTATAGCTATCTTGTTCGATAATGCCTACAGCGGGTTTATAGGCTTAGTCGGGAATAATGCTAGTAGAGCTAAGATAACTAGCAATAGTTAATATTTAGGTGTACGCTAGGTCGTCTGGGGCTGGTGTTCGTAACACAATCCCTTCTCTTCTAGTTAAATTGTTCTCGATTAACTCTTAGCCTTTTAAACACCTATAAGTTGTATTTCGTCCCTCCTTTTGTAACTAATCTGTAAGTCGCTATATTTTGTATAAAGTCCGTTGCTATAGGTCCTAATAAAAAGTATAGCTAATACCTGTTAATTAAAGCCTACGGTATTAAAATGCCTTCTTGTTTTAGATATATATCGACTAAGAAAAGGTGTGTAGTTTAGTTTAGAAAGGCAACGTGTTTAGTGTGTACTTAGGATAGAAAGAGTTATAATTTACGGGTATCGATAGTAAATAGTATACCCTGTTGTTGTCTTTCTATAATACCTAGAACTAACTTAGTTGCAGCGCGTTCGGTTTATTCTTAATATTTCTTTTAGTCGGCTGTCCTTTAGCGTGCAAAACGTTAGTTACGCGCGTTAAAGTTCTAAGTAGCAGCGTTGATTACGGCTGTATAGCGTAACCGATTTAAGGTCCGGAAGTTAAAAGAGAAGGTTAAAAAGACTTGTACGCGGGCAGCAGCGAAGTTAGCTTAAAATAAGTTATTAAAGCAAGAGAAGTTTACTACGTTAATAGCTAATAGCAATATATTTAAATATCTAAGTAGGTTATCTATTAACTTTCGAGGTAACCCTTACCCGGAGTTAGGTAGTAGTCCTATAACGTAGTAGGCTGGTTTGTTTGTAGGTAACCTAGGTACTAGCGAGGCGCACTAGATAGTAAATTAGAATATTAGTGCTGCTATAACCGACTAATATTCTAATTCTAATATTGTTAGATAGTATCTTTATAGTTAGTTAGGTTTCGTTCTGGTTTCTATTAATTTTTATATTTAGAATATCCTCTCTATTTTATAAGATACTGTCGTTTGCCTTGATGTTGTTTATAAGCTCGAATCGTTTTAACCTTATACTCGGGTTCTTGGTTGTTAGGAAGGATTTCTGGGTTGAGTCGTTCTACCTCTTAGGAGTAAGCTAGTTTTAACAGCGCTATATAGAATACAGAATGTATTTTTATTGTTTTTAAGAGTTTAAGTTTAAATGTTACGGGTCTTAATTGCTATAAGATTTTAAACGGTTCTGTCTTAGTATAGTTAAGTTTCTTGCTTAGTTTAATAGTTTTTATGTTTCTTATAAGCAAGTAAGCTTTTCCCCCCTCTTTTATGCTTATATTTAGGGTAGTTCTTAACTTATTATACTATTTCCTTGTTCGTTCGTTAATAAACTCGCTGTTAGCCTTTAACTGCTAGTACAGGGTCTTTATATTCGTTGCTATTCGTGTAGCAGTATCGTTTTCTGTAGTGTTTTGCAGTTATCTGCCTTAAAGAGGGTAATAGCCGTATAAGGCATAGAACGGTATTATTTTAGTTGTATCGTTTTTTATATCGTTGTGCGCTACTTACGCTACTAGTAGTAATTATACCTAGTCGTTCTACTAATATTTAATGTATGCCCAGAGATACTGTTCTAGTGTTTAATTTATTCGCTCTGTCTGTCCGTCTGTTTGTAAATAGAATAACGTTAATATTTTTTGTTTTGTCTCTAACTGTTGCATTAAGGATATCTAAAATTGTAAGACAAATTTCTGGTCTCTGTCCGAGACAATTCTTTATAGTTAACTATAGTTTGCTAAGATAATCCGAAGGAAGGTATATACTAACTGTTCTAAGTTGCTAGCTTTCTTGTAAGATACGAAGTACGCGTACTTTGTAAGTTTGTTGTATATAACTAGAATAGCGTTGTAAGCTACTTTTATAAGTAGATCCTTAGAGGTTAGTAACTTAGTAATAAAGTCTAGTAAGACTATATACTATAGTCTCTTAGGTGTCTCTAGTAGTTATAGTGCACCGTATAGTAAATACCTCGGGTGCTTAGTTCTTGCGTATACGTCGTATTCTTAAATATAATTTTCGACGTAATGTCGAATTCTCGGAATATAGTAGGTTCGTATAATCTTTTTAATAGTGTTATCGATACTCTTGTGTCCCTTTGTTAGGTTATCGTAGAAGTTACTAATAATGTGTCGGATTAGATTCCTTAAAACATAGATTTTGCCTTAGAATTTATAATAGCCCTTATTGTTTTTAGTTAGTTCTAGATGTTGTTTCTCGTTTTCCTAGTAGATTTTAAAATCGTTTAGAATATCTAGGATTCGGCTGTTTGGTTTAATAATAAACTCTGTTATTATAGCCAATTGATTGTATCTAATCTCGTTATTGTATTCTTAGAATATTGTGTGTTCGACGTATTCCTTGTTATTGAGGTAATCTAGTCGTCGGCTTAGAGTATCGGCTCTATTATTCTCAGAACCCTTCTTGTAGGTAATAATAAAGTTGTATAAAGTTATAGTTTCTAACTATCTAACTTATCTGCGGTTAAGTTTTTTTGTTGTCGTAAAATAAGTTAGGTTCTTATAGTCTATATATACTATAATCGTATAGTTCGCTCCTTCTAGGTAAACTCGCTATATTTTGAATGCTGCTATAATAGCTAAAAGCTCTTTATTGTAAATGTCGTAGTTCTATTCTATAGGTAATATTTTTTTTAAGTAAAAAGCTACTGGTCTAAGCTTTCTTTCCTTATTATTTTAACTTATATATACTCCAATCGCATAGTCTAACGCGTCTGTTTCTATAATAATTAGCAAGTTAGGATCGAATATTGCTAGTATAGGCCTAATCTTAAAAGCTTCCTTAAGCTCTTTAAATACTAATTGTTCTTTTTACGTCTAAAAGAATCCTATCGATTGTTTTGTCTATTAAGATAGCGGTGCTATAATTCGGCTAAAGTTAAATATCTATCGCCTATAGTAGTTAGTAAAACTAAAAAACTGTTGTAATTGTTTTATATTCTTTAGTATAGGCTAGGTTAGAACAGATTAAATCTTTAAATCTTCTATTTAGAGACTGTACTCGGTAATTATAAATCTAAGAAATTCGACGGATTGTTGGTAAAACTAGGTTTTCTCGATATTAATTTATAAATCGGTACGCACTAATCTTTCTAATACCTTCTTAATATATTTCTTATATTCTTTTAATATACGGCTGTATACTAGAATATCGTTTAGATAAGTAGTTATAAATATGTCTAGATAATCGCTAAGTGTGTTGTTAATTAGTTTCTAAAATAATGCTAGTACGTTTATTAGCCTAAAGAGTATAACGTAATACTTAAAAAGTCCGTATCTGGTACGGAAGGCTGTTTTTTATTCTTTGCCTTTCTGTATATAGATTAGGTTGTAAGCTCCTTGTAGGTTAAACTTAGTAAACTATTGCGCGTTATACAATCGGTCTGTTATTTTGTCGATACGTAATAAAGAATATCGATTCTTAATAGTTACCCTATTTAATTGTCTATAATCTATATAAAGTCGTAGTTTACTATTCTTCTTTAATACAAAGAGTATCGGGTATCTAGCTAGTAATGTTAATTTTTAGATAAATCTCTTTTTAAGATTTTTGTTAAGATAGTCGCGGAGCGCTTAATTTTCTGCTTCTAATAGAGAGTATATTGGACCGAATATTGGCGTTTTGCCTTCTTATAAAGGTATTATATAATCTTACGGTTTGTGTTCTAGGAGAGCTAAGTTTAGCTTAGCTTTCTCGAACAGGTATCGGAATTAATTTTATTCCTCTAGTATCTTAGTAATCAACTAAGTACTTGTTATTGTATAGAATTGTTGGCGTATAGTCGTCTTTTATTTATACTTGCGCGTAGTTGGCTATAGATAAGATACTACGTTAGACTTCTCTTATAAGATATCTAAATATCGGAGTATAGTAGTACTAACCCGCGTAAGTTCTTTATTGCGCTTCTTATCCTTACTATTAAAAATAGCTTATAAGGTATCTATTCTGCAGAACGACTCTTGTCTAGAGTGCTTGTACCTAGTAAAGAGGAGTTTTTTAGTTCTCTAATCTACTTCTAGGTTATATTGTTATAACTAAGGTATACCTAGTATAGTATAATACTAGTTAATATCTATAATATTGTAAGTAATTTCTTTCTAATAGTCCCTAATTGTTATACCTATTGGTAAAGTCTTGTAGTTGACTCTTTCCTCTGCCCCTTGAAATTTGTATAGTATATAGGGTAATTTCTTCTTTTGTATTTGTATCTAGTACTCTTTAACGTAGCGTATCGAGATAAAGTTGCCTATTGCGCCTAAATCGATTATAATTTTAATGCTTCTATAGTTTATCGTTGCCTAAGTATGTAGATATATTCCGTAGGTAGCTAAGCTCGCGTAGAGCTAGACTTCTAGAGGGTTTAACTGTTAAATAGGCTGGTACTACTGCCCTTAAAGTAGTCGGTCTGGTCTTTTTCCTGTTAATTATATACGTTCTAGAGTATTTTAAATATTAAAACCTATTGTCGGTTAATTTACTATAAGAATGCCTATATAAGGTGTTCTAGTACCGCTTTTATTATAACGTCTAGTTTGTTGTTTACAATCTCTACTTTAATTATATAACTATTACTGGTTAAAACTCGTTGTGTCTGTAGGTTGTATATTGTTAGTCGAAGATATTGGTACTAACTACGTAATTCTAGACCCCTAATAAGGTGGTCTACTAGTCGTTGTAGGCGTAAGTAAATATATCCCGGGATATCGTTAATTTCTCTATTAGTACTTAACTTCCTATTATAAAAGGCCAACTAACAAAGTCTCTATATTATTTCTTCCTAACGGATTGAGGTTTGCTCTTCTTAGTTAGTATTGTCCTTAAGAGAGAATTCTGTACCATTAGAATCTATATTTTCGTCTTTAAGTCGTTATCTTGCTTATAACGCATTGTAGCCGCTATCTTGCTTAGCTTCTACAATCTATTCTTTCTTAAATTCCCCTTAAGTCTCTAAATAAGGTAATCTAGGTTGTTCTTAAGTAAGGCCTAGTTCTCGTGTCGAGCCTTGTTTTAGAGATATTAGTTTCTTTGGCTACTATTCTAATCTTAATTTGTCGGATTTATGGGTCGTACAATCGTTATTGTAGCACGCAGTTTAGAATAGTGTTTTATGCGGTGTAACGGTATTTCGTACCTACTACCTTAAAATAGTGCGGTAAATATTGTTTCAGTCCTATAGGTTTCGTTATTCCTATTTTATTTGTCGTTCCTTTATTTCTTCCTATAACTTAATGTCTGTATCTCAGTTTTTGTGTAAATTAAACAAATTCTACTCGTAGTGCTTTTCGTTGGACGAAACCTAGTGAGTGTTTTTCTGGTTACAGAAGGTATTCTAGTAGATATCCTTCTGCTTCTTAGTTAGTCTAGTAACGTACTTATACTAGTTCTAAATAGTCTTTTGTAGGAGACTTAATTCTTAAAGAAGATAACTCTTAGTCGAGTCCTTCTATTAGCGGTTAGAGAAGGTTACTAGTAGTTTTATTGCCTTATTGCGACCGTTGTCCTCTTTTGTCTAAATAGTTATATTAAACTGTTGTCGTAGAAGATAGGGTTTCTAAGATCGATTATTGTGCTTGTTTCTGCTAGTACTATTAAACTATTATTTCTTAGAACAGTATTCTTTAACTTAATGCCTTAGCTTTCTATAATATAAATATAGCTTGTTCTTTATTCTATGTTCTCTTTCTTGGTTATTTAGTTTTCCTTAAGGCCTTATAAAATCTAGCTCCATTAGATTGCCTCGGTCTTATCGTAAGTTTGCTCGATTCTTTGTTCTATAGAACCTATTAGTAGGGTTACCCTTCTTTTTTATCTATCTTTCGAAGTTACTGTCGTTAATCTTCTTTGCTCGTTGTATAAAGTTATTGAGATTATTAAACTTCTTTCTACGAATATAGATTATTTTCTTAATATAATCCTTAAGTCCTTCGTAAAAGGTCTCGATAAGGGGTTTCTTGTTCTATTCTATTTAATTAGTATACTATATAAATTTGGTAGCGTATCTGCTTACTAGTCCTATTTGTTTAAGGTTTCTAAGCTTTCTAGTAGCGACGCGTTCGGCGTCGGTCTATTTAAAGATTTTACAAAGCTTCTTCTAAAAGAAGGTAAAGCTAGCAAAGAACTTGTCGGTATCCTTGCGCCTACTCTTTATTAGAGTAAACAAAAAATCGTCGAGGTAATACTCGACCTACTTGTAGGTATCTCTATCTATATAAGAGGTAGCGAATAGAACTATAATAGTATTGTTCGGGAACTAGTCTTTATAAGTTCTAAAGTATATAGCTAGGCGTATTAAGAATAAAGTAACTTTAGAACATTTATCTAAGAAGCTTTTTTCTATCTTAGTGTTAACGTTTAATATCTTACTCGTACTAGTTATTCTATTGGCTAACCTGTCCGTAGCGTTGTAGCTATTGGGTACCGAAGTAGTAAACATAACTAATCTGCTTTCTCTACTTTTATAGCGAGTCTATTAAAGTATAACGCCAATCGCTAAGAGAACTAAACTAAGGCTTACTTACCTTGTATACTTATCGACCTTAATAGTAGGTATCTTATATACTAGAGACTAAAAGGTAGGAGAGGCGAAATAGATTACTAAAGGTAAGAGAGGCTTAACTAAAGTAAATAGAAGGTAAAATACGTTACCTAAATATAGTTAAGAAACTTATATTCAGATATTAAGTTAATAGACTAAAGTCTATCCTAAGGTCGGTCATTAGTCTAGCTATATAATCTAAGATATATAGGGAAGTTTCTCTATGTCCGTTAATCTTAATAATATCTATATCGGATATATAAGGAACGTAGGCTCTTATAGCTATTTTGTTCAATAATGCCTATAGCGGGTTTATAGGCTTAGTCGGGAATAATGCTAGTAGGGCTAAGATAACTAGCGGTGGTTGATGCTTAGGTATACGCTAGGCCGTCTAGGGCTGGTGTCCGTAATAATAGTAATTATTAATAAACTATTTAATCTTTTCAAATAGTTATAAAAACTAGTAGTATTAAAATAGCTATTAAATTATAATATTAGTCTTTAAATACTCTATTTTTATATAAAAAAATATTTTATTAAATATTTTAATAATATATAAGTTAAAAACTATAGAATTTTTTTATATTAATAGTAAACTATTTAAATTAAAGTAAAGAAAAAGATAGTATTTCTTTATATTCTTTTTAATTAAATTATTCTTTTATTAGTTACTTAAAATATACTAAATTTAATTAAAAGTCTTATTCTTTAGATTTAGATTTTTAATAGTTCCTTTAAAAAGTTTAAGTAGTTTTATTTTATACTCTATTTTAATTAAATAAACTTAATAGTTCTATTAAACTTTAAAAGAGAGTTTACTAGTTAATAGTAAAGTTTAAAATATATTTAAGTTTTTCTTTACTTTTAAATTTAAAGCTCCTTATATTAAAGTATTTATCTTTTTATTAGTAGCTTTTTATTAGTATATAATTTTAAAGTTAAATATAAATAAATAATTTCTTTACTAAGCTTATTATTAAGTTAATTACTGTTGAAAAGGTACAGAGAAGAAGAAGAATACTACTATAAAGAGTAGAAAGATAAGATTAGCTTAAAACTAATACAATACTTAGGCTTGATATAGGTACAATACTTAGTAGCAAGGGGAAGCTGTTGTTATATTGTCTGTCTTATTAGCTAAAATTCTTTAAAGAAATTTTAGCTTATATATCTAAGTTTAGTAGCTTGTATAGAACCTACTAGATATCTATTCTTTTTAATAGAGGCTAGATAATCTATAACTTACTATATAAGATAGTAATTCTGTCTATCTAAAATTATTAGTCTTTAAGTTTATTTTATATTGTTTTAGACTATAAGCTAGCTGTCTAAGATAAATTATATAATGCTTCTTTTTGTCTTAAGTTTGGGCTACTAGACCCGATTCTTTAGGTAAAAGGCTTGTTCTATTTTAAACTAAGATAGACGGTAGAATCTATTTAATACTTTAGACCTCTAAGGATTTCAGCTAACTAGCTAGTTAGTTAATTTCTAATATACTTTCTTAATCGACTAGTTGTTTTAGCCAAATTATAAGCTAATCTAAGTTTTAAACGTTAGTATTTTAGCTAAGTCAATTAGTTTTGTTAAACTGTCTGCTAATTATTTCTTTATAAAAACGTATTTAAGCTCTATTTAGCCTGCCTAAACGTTTTCTCTAATATAGTAATACTATATATCAATATACTTAGATTTAGCTTAGAAGGTAGAGTTTTTTATAAGTTCTTTTGTTAAATTGCTGTCAGTAAGTAACAGTTTTACCGGCAAAACCAGAGTCTCTAGTCTAATTTAACCGGCTTGCTGTGCAAATCTATGCTTGTCTAATACGTTAGAGCCCGCCGAGTCTTTTTATCCGTAGAATTTTTAAAAGTACCCGCTAAAACGATAGTAATCGAATTTTCTTTAAAAATTCTAGACAGTTTAATAGTAATTAATCGGATAAATAACTGTTTCTTTATAACTTCTTTAAGAGCTATATATTTAGCCTTATAAGAGCTTAAGACAACTATTTTTTATAGCTTCGAATTTTAGCTAAGGGCTTCGTTTCTGAGTAGAAAGATATAGCCGGTAGTTAATCTTCTAGTACCAAGGTTCTCTCTCTAATTTACGTTACAATAGCCGGTTATACCGTCTATTAAGGGAGATTTATAGTAAAGACTAAGGTTAAAAGTTTTATTTAAGTAAATCTAAAGGCTACTTAAAACTCTTTAGTGCTTCTTACTAGAATTTAATATATATTAGGCTAGTAGACTAGTTATAAAGGCAATATTGAGTCTTATCTTTATTATTAGATACAAAATTAAGCCAATTTGTTGCTAATAATTAGAAATATTAGTACTACTAGCTTAATTAAGATTCGGTGTTAATTTTAAGCCGACGGGTTACAGTATTTTTTTAGGCATTCGGTCGTTTTTCTTCGAGTATTTAGTTAAAATCTTAGCTAAATAAGTTAACTAGTCTAGATAAATAGTTTTTGCTGGGCAATCTCGAGTAAATTTAATTTATAGAAACTTACTAACGTCTCTTAAGTTCTTAACCGTAAGAGTCTTATTTAGTTTCTAGTAAATTTTAAAGATTGTTTCAATAGAATTAGATACAGCTAATATATTATCTATATAGACGATTATAATTACCTACTTTTTAGTTTTTTAAATATAAACCGACTAATTAGATACTAGAGGTTTAAAACTTATTTTCCTTAGTATAACGCCGGTCGCTAGGAGAACCGAACTAAGGCTCACTTGCCTTATATGCTTGTCGACCTTAGTAGTAGTTGTCTTGTATACTAGAGACTAAAAGATAGGAGAGACGAGACAGATTATAGAAGGTAAGAGGGGCTTAACTAAAGTAGATAGAAGGTAAAGTACGTTACTTAAATAGAGTTAAGAAACTTATATTTAAATATTAAGTTAATAAACTAAAGTTTATTCTAAGATCGGCCATTAGTCTAGCTATATAGTTTAAGGTACAAAGGTATGTTTTCCTGTGTTCGACGGTTTTAACAATCTCTTTGTCGTATAGTCGAAATTCTATTGCGATATAGCGACGTTGCCGACGTCGCTATATCGAGGCCGTCGGGTATACTGTATAATACTCTAATGAGGCTGGCTACGCTTAGCCTTGTACTAGCCTAATGTAGTAAGATTATAATATAAGATCTTCTCTTTAAGGCTAGTTGTTCTTAATAGCTCTAAAAACATTAAAACCTTGTTATTGCTCTATAGTAGATCTAGTTCTATAAGTCGTTATACTTAAAGTTAAGAAAGCTTCTAACGCTAATAAAGCGCTCGAGATTAATACCGTTCTTACCGAAGTCTATAGTCGAGAGATACCTTTATATTCTCGTTGCTCTTATCTAGGTAAGAAGTGTGTTTTAAAGTCTAGGAAGACGTTGTATTTTGTATATACTCGCGATAAGAAGTTATATAACGTTTACCTGTCGTTAGAGGATAGTTAGTCTCTATCCGACGTTTGTTCCTTTTATGTCGGTTTAACTTATTTTTTAGCTCGAAGTATCTGTTCTTAGTACTTACGGGTGTTGGATGCCCTTTAGGGGCAACGTAAGCGTTTAGCGGAAGAGAAGGAAATCGTTCGTACGGCGAAAAGGCAGCGTAAAGTTATTAAAGCGGCGGTTATAGACTTAAAAAAGGAGCTCGAAAGGTTACGCGTCTAGGCGCAGAACAAAATAAATTAGAATAATATATTGTTTAAGGAAGAATAGCTGGCGGCTATATCTAGTAGTAATATTGTAGATGTACCGAGTAGCCTAAGTATAGATTTTTGTAATAATTTGTACCCGGAGTTAGGTAGTAGGCCACTAATATAGTAGACTAGTTTGTTTGTAAGTAACCTAAGTGCCGGCGAGGTACACTAGATAGTAAATTAGAGTATTAGTGCTACTACAACTAATTAATATTTTAGTTTCAATATTGTTAAATAGTATCTTTACAGTTAGTTAGGTTTTATTCTAGTTTCCATTAATTTTTATGTTTAGAATATCCTTTCTATTTTATAAGATACTGTTGTTTACCTCGATGTTGCTTATAAGCTCGAATCGTTTCGACCTCGTACTCGGGTTCTTAGTTATTAGAAAGGATTTTAAAGTTGGGTCGTTCTACTTTTTAGAAGTAGGCTAGTTTTAACAGTACTATATAGAATACAGGATGTATTCTTATTGTCTTCAAAAGTTTAAGTTTAAATGTTACTAGTTTTAATTGCTGTAAGATTTTAAACGGTTTTATCTTAATATAGTTAAGTTTTTTGCTTAGTCTAATAGTTTTTAAGTTTCTTATAAGCAAGTAAGCTCTTTTCCTTTCTTTTATGCTTGTGCTTAGGATAGTTCTTAACTTGTTATACTATTTTCTCGTGCGTTCGTTAATAAACTCGCTGTTTAACTTTAACTGCTGATATAGGGTTTTTATGCTTGTAGCTATTTACGTAGCTGTTTTGTTTCTTATATTATTTTATAGTTATCTTTCTCAAAGAGAGTAATAGCTGTATAAGGTATAAAACAGAGTTATCTTAATTATATCGTTTTTTATATCGTTGTACGTGGCTTGCGCTACTAGTAGTAATTGTATCTAGTCGTTTTACTAGTAGTTAATGTATACCTAGAGATACTGTTCTAGTGTTTAATTTGTTTGTTCTATCTATCTGTCTATTTATAGATAAAACGATATAGATATTTTCTGCTTAGTTTCTAGTTGTTGTATTAGAGATATCTAAAATTGTAAGACAAATTTTTGGTCTCTGTCTAAGACAATTCTTTAGGGTTGTCTATAGTTTGCTAGGACGATCTAAAGAAATATATATACTAATTGTTCTAAATTGCTAGCTTTCTTGTAAAATATAAAGTATATGTATTTAGTTAGTTTGTTATATATAACTAGAATAGCATTGTAAGCTACTTCTATAAGTAGATCCTTAGAAATTAGTAACTTAGTAGTAAAGTTTAGTAAGACTGTATACTATAGTCTCTTAAATATCTCTAGTAGTTATAGTTTACCGTACAGTAAATACCTTGGGTACTTGGTTTTTGCGCATACGTCGCATTCTCGGATATAATTCTCGACGTAGTGTCGAATTCTCGGGATGTAGTAGGTTCTTATAATTTTTTCTATAGTGTTATCGATGCTCTTGTGTCTCTTTATTGGGTTATTGTAAAAGTTACTAATAATGCGTCGGATTAGATTTCTTAGGACGTAGATCTTGCCTTAGAATTTGTAATAGCCCTTATTGTTCTTAATTAGTCCTAAATATCGTTTTTCGTTCTTCTAGTAGGTCTTAGGGTCGTTTAGAATGTCTAGAATTTGGTTGTTTAGTTCGATAACAAACTTAGTTGTTATAGCTAGTTAATTGTATCTAATCTTATTATTGTGTTCTTAAAATATTGTGTGTTCAACGTATTCCTTGTTATTAAGGTAATCGAAACCTTGGCTTAGAGCATCGGCTCTATCGTTCTTAGAACCCTTTTTGTAGGTAATAATAAAGTTATATAAAGCTATAGTTTTTAACTATCTAACTTGTCTGCAATTAAGTTTCTTTATTGTTATAAAGTAAGTTAGATTATTATAGTCTGTATATACTATAATTGTATAGTTTGCTTCTTTTAGGTAAGCTCGCTAAGTCTTAAATACTGCTATAATAGCTAAAAGCTCTTTATTATAAATGTTATAGTTCTATTCTATAGATAATATTTTTCTTAAGTAGAAAGCTACTGGTCTAAGCTTTCTTTCCTTATTATTTTAACTTATATATACTCTAATTGTATAGTTTAACGTATCTATTTCTATAATAATCGGTAGGTTAGGGTTAAATATTACTAGTATAAGTCCGATCTTAAAAGCTTTCTTAAGCTCTTTAAATACTAATTGTTCTTTTTACGTCTAAAAGAATTTTATCGATTATTTTATCTATTTAGATAGCGGTACTATAATTCGGCTAAAGTTAGATATTTATTGTCTATAGTAGTTAACGAAACTAAGAAACTATTATAACTGTTTTATATTCTTTAGTGTAGGCTAGGTTAGAATAGATTAAATCTTTAAATCTTTTATTTAGAGACTGTACTCGGTAATTATAAATTTAAGAAATTCGATGGATTATTAATAGAACTAGATTTTCTTAATATTAATTTATAAATCGATATATACTAATCTTTCTAATACCTTCTTAATATGTTTCTTATATTCTTCTAGTATACGAATATATACTAGAATATCGTTTAGATAAGCAGTTATAAATATATCTAAGTAATTACTAAGTATATTATTAATTAGTTTCTAAAATAATACTAGTACGTTTATTAGTCTAAAGAGTATAACGCAATATTTAAAAAGTCTATATTTAGTACGAAAGGCTGTTTTCTATTCTTTATCTTTCTTTATATAGATTAAGTTGTAGGCCTCTTATAGATTAAACTTAGTAAATTATTGCGCGTTATACAATTAATCTGTTATTTTGTTAATATATAGTAAAGAATATTAATTTTTAATAGTTACTTTATTTAATTGTCTATAATCTATATAAAGTCGTAGTTTACTATTCTTCTTTAGTACAAAGAGTATCGGGTATTCGGCTAGTAATATTAATTTTTAGATAAATTCTTTCTTAAGATTTTTATTGAGATAGTCGCAAAACGCTTAATTTTCTACTTTTAATAGAAAGTATATTAAATCGAATATTAGCGTCTTACCTTTCTATAAAGATATTGTATAATTCTACGGTTTATATTCTAAGAGAGCTAAGTTTGACTTAGCTTTCTTAAACAGGTATCAAAATTAATTGTATTTCTTAGATATCTTAGTAATTAACTAAGTACTTATTATTATATAGAATTGTTAACGTACAGTTATCTTTTATTTATACTTACGTATAGTTAGCTATAGACGAGATACTACATTAAACTTCTTTTATAGAATGTCTAAGTATCGAAGTATAGTAATACTAACCTACGTAAGTTCTTTATCGCACTCCTTATTCTTACTACTAAAGATAGCTTATAGGGTATCTATTCTATAGAACGACTCTTGTTTAGAGTACTTATACCTAGTAAAGAGAAGTTTTTTAGTTCTCTAATCTACTTCTAGGTTATATTATTACAATTAAGGTATATTTAGTACAGCGTAGTACTAGTTAATATCTACAATATTATAAGTAATTTCCTTCTAATAGTCCTCAATTATTATATCTATTAGTAAAGTCTTGTAGTTAACTCTTTTCTTTATTCCTTAAAATCTAAATAGTATGTAAAGTAATTTCTTTTTTTATATTTATATTTAATACTCTTTAACGTAGCGTATTAAGATAAAGTTGCCTATTGCGTCTAAATCGATTATAATTTTAATGTTTCTATAGTTTATTGTTGCTCGAGTATATAGGTATGTTCTATAGAAAGCTAAGCTTGTATAGAGCTAGACTTTTAGAGGGTTTAACCGTTAAATAGGCCGGTACTACTGTTCTTAAAGCAGTCGGCCTAATCTTTTCTCTATTAATTGTATACGTTCTAGAGTATTCTAGATACTAGAATCTATTATCGGTTAATTTACTATAAGAATTCCTATATAGAATATTCTAATACTACTTTTATTATAACGTCTAGTTTATCGTTTATAATCTCTACTTTAATTATATAACTATCGCTAGTTAAAACCTATTGTATTTATAGGTTGTATATTGTTAGTTAAAGATATTAGTACTAACTATATAATTCTAGATCTCTAATAAGGTGGTCTACGAGTTGTCGTAAATGTAAGTAAATATATTCTAAGATATTATTAATGTTCTTATTAGCGTTTAACTTTCTATCGTAGAAGACTAACTAATAAAGTCTCTATACTATTCCTTTTTAACAAATTAGAGTTTATTCTTTTTAATTAGTATTGTTTTTAAGAGAGAATTCTATACTATTAGAATCTATATTTTTGTCTTTAAGTCGTTATCTTATCTATAACGTATTATAGCTGCTATCTTGCTTAGCTTCTATAGTCTATTCTTCCTTAAATTTCTCTTAGGTTTCTAAGTAAGGTAACCTAGATCGTTCTCGGGTAAGACCTAGTTCTTGTATCGAATCTTGTTTTAAAGATATTGGTTTTCTTGGCTATCATTCTAATTCCAATTTATTAAATTTATAGGTCGTATAATTATTATCGTAGTACGTAGTTTAGAATAGTGTTTTATATAGTGTAACGGTATCTTATATCTACTGCCTTGAAATAGTATAGTTAATGTTATTTTAGTTCTATAGATTTTATTGTTTCTATTTTATTTATTGTTCCTTTGTCTCTTTCTATAACTTAATATCTATGTCCCAGTTTTTATATAAGTTAAATAAGTTCTACTCGTTGTGCTTCTCGTTGAATAAAGCCTAGTAAGTATTCTTCTGGTTATAGAAGACCTTTTAGTAGATATCCTTCTGCTTCTTAGTTAGTTTAGTAACGTACTTATACTAGTTCTAAATAGTCTTCTGTAGGAGATCTAATTCTTAAAGAAGATAACCCTCGGTCGAGTTCTTCTATTAGCGGTCGAAGAAGGCTGCTAGTAGTTCTATTGCCTTATTGCAACTATTGTTCTCTTTTATCTAAGTAGTTATATTAAACTATTATCGTAGAAAATAGGGTTTCTAAGATTAATTGTTGTACCTGTTTTGTTCTGTACTATTAAACTGTTATTTCTTAAAACAGCATTCTTTAACTTAATGCCCTAGTTTTTTGCAATATAAGTATAGCTTATTCTTTATTCTATGTTCTTGTTCCTGGTTGTTTAGTTTCCCTCGAGGTCTAGTAAAATCTAATTCTATTGGATTGCCTCGGTCTTATTAAGAGTTTGCTCGATTCTTTGCTCTATAGAACCTATTAGTAGGGTTACCCTTCTTTTCTATCTATCTTTTAAAGTTGCTGTTATCGATCTCCTTTGCTCGTTATATAAAGTTGTCGAGATTATTAAACTTTTCTCTACAAATATAAATTATTTTCTTAATATAATTCTTAAGTCCTTTATAGAAAGTCTTAATAAGGGGTTTCTTGTTCTATTCTATTTAGTTAGCATACTATATAAATTTAGCGGCGTATCTACTCGCTGATCCTATTTACTTAAGGTTTTTAAGCTTCTTAATAGTAATGCGTCTAGCGTCGGTCTATTTAAAGATTTTATAAAGCTTTTTCTAAAAGAAGATAAAGCTAGCGAAGAACTTATCGGTATCCTCGTATCTACTCTTTATTAGAGTAAATAAGAAATCGTTAAGATAATACTTAACCTACTTATAAGTATCTCTATCTATATAAGAGATAGCGAATAGAACTATAGTAGTGTTATTTAAAAACTAGTCTTTATAAGTTTTAAAGTATATAGCTAGGCGTATTAAGAATAAAGTAACTTTAGAACGTTTATCTAAGAAGCTTTTTTCTATCTTAGTATTAACATCCGATATCTTACTTGTACTAGCTATTCTATTGGCTAACCTATTCGTAGCATCGCGGCTATTGGATACCGAAGTAGTAAATATAATTAATCTACTTTTTCTACTTTTATAGCGAGTTTATTAAAGTATAACGCCGATCGCTAGGAGAACCGAACTAAGACTTACTTACCTTATATACTTATTAACCTTAGTAGTAGTTATCTTATATACTAGAGACTAAAAGATAGGAGAGGCGAGATAGATTATAGAAGGTAAGAGGGGCTTAACTAAAGTAGATAGAAGGTAAAGTACGTTATCTAAATAAAGTTAAGGAACTTATATTTAAATATTAAGTTAATAGACTAAAGTTTATTCTAAGATCGACTATTAGTTTAGCTATATAGTCTAAGGTATAAAGATATATTCCTCTATATCTAACGGTTCCGACAATCTCTTTGTCGTATAATTGGAATTCTATTGCGATATAGCGACGTTGCCGACGTCGCTATATTAAGGCTATCGGGTATACTGTATAATACTCTAATAAGGCTGACTGCGCTTAGCCTTGTACTAGTCTAATATAGTAAGATCGTAACACTTAGTAATTCTTAAAGATAGGCTTTCTACTGTCGGTCGGCCTGTTTTAGACCGTAAAGAGTCTTCTTTATTTAATAAACTTTATTAGTTCCGTTAAATAGGCTAGTTGATTGCTTAATATAGACAATCTTATTTAACTTTGTATTAAAATAAGCTAATTTTACGTTCTATTGCTTTATTTTTTAGTCTTTCTCTACTACTAAGACTAGTATAAGCCGGTAGATAATTAGGTTTACTATATTTACAAAGGTTTCTATAAAATTAAGACCGGGTCTTTGCTAGCAGCTCTTAACTATCTAGCGGACTTTAAAAATCGGCTTATTCTCTAGAAAGTACTTAATCTTTAGTACCCAGCGCTCTTTTAGCGCCTTTCTATTCGGTAGTAGCTCGGTTAATATCTAGGTTTCCTAGTTAGCTAGCTCTTTAAGCTCCGTCTATATTGTATTTAGCCAAGAAGATTAATTCTTAGATACCTTTATTTCTTTTAAGTTATTAGGCTCTTTAGTAACTATAACTAAGGCCTGTTTAGCGTATTATTCTAGGTTATTATAGAACTTGTTAAACTAATTTTTATCGGCGTTTTTGTATATAAAATCTATTTTCTGGGCGCAATCGATATCTACCTAACTAGAGTCTTTAGTACTTCTATAATCTAACTCGATAAAAAGATTAGACTCGTTTAGAGCTCTAGTTTAATATAGTTCTTATTTAAATTTGTCCGCTTATTATTAAGATATAAAAGAGATATACTATTTTTCATATAGAGAACTCTCTTCTTTATTAAGAGGTATCTTTCTATTATCTTAAGATTTAGTGGTCGAATTTAGCTCGTTTTTAAACTTAACTTTTAGTTGTTCTTTAGACTCTTTAGAAATACTCTCGGTTAACTAATTAACCGTAGATCTCTATAGATCTTAAATAAGGTTTTCTTTTTAAACGTAGACGTCTCTCTTTTAGTAAATCTTCCGGCTATTAGGGTCTAAAAGCTTATATTACTTTAATCTGTAGCCTATTAAGATATAAATAGTTACTCTAGCGTCTAATTCTTTTAGTTTAGATTCTTTAAGATAAGTAACTAAGCTTTAAATTTTAATAGTACTAATATCTAGTTTTTTACTGTATTTTACTTTATATAAGGTAATAAACCCCGGTAATCTAGTATAAAGGGTTCTGTTATAAATATAGATAGCTACTTTCAATACTTTACTTTAATATATTTAAGGTAGCCCGGCGGTATAAAGCATTGCTTAAACTTTACTAACAATTGTTTAGTTAAAGTATTCAGCTCGTCTATTTTACTAAAAGATATATAGTATAGATATTATTAGAATAGCTTCTTTTTGTTTTAGAAGCTGTTTTACTTAGCCTTTCTAATATTCTTTTGCGTTGTTTAAGTATAATCTTTTGAAAGACTGCTTAAACTGCGTTTCTTTTTAAGTAATATAAGTAAATAGTGCGTTAAAAATATAGTTTTTAGACTATAGTACCTTAGTAGTTGTATACCGAGTTTTATTTTCTATAAAGCTAGTAAATAATTAACCTTTAGAAAGAGTTTACGGTACAATTAGCTTATAAATATTTAAGTAGACTTTTTCTAAATAATTAGCTAATTTGTTTAGAGTTTCTTAGCTAACTTTAGCCGTTGCCTTTACTTTAAAGCAAATTTAGCAATTATCTTTTAATTTATCTAAATAATTTATTTCTAAGGCAACCTTTTTAAGCTGTTTTAAGACGTTTTTGCCTATATATCCTATTTATTAATACTAAAGGTTAGTTTTTAAAGAAATAGTATAGAAAGATTAAACTATATTAATAGTCTAAGCTTTTATTACTATTAAGCCGTTAATATACTACTCCTTAATAGTTAGTTGTTTGGTTTAATTAACTTTTAACTTATTTTAGTTAAGAGTTACCTTAGCTTCTCTCTTTCTAAGCTTATTAAAGCTTAGAAGGTTAATTCTAAATTTCTTAATAAATAAAACTTTGTCTAGAACAATTATTTTGTTCTTAAAGAATAGTTTTACTTTACCTATTTATAAGACTTAAATTAACTTTCCCTCTTCTTAATAAATAATTCGGTTAGTTGGCCGGATATCTGTTAGAAGGTTAATATTCGAGTAAATATAGCTTATTAAGCTTATATTAAAGATTTAAGAATTAATAGAGTAATTAACTCTGTTTAGTAATACTATAAAGTATTATTCTTCTTATAGATTAAAACTATATACAGAAAATATTAAAAAATTAGTGTTTTTAGAGCTTTTATTAGAATTTAGCCGGAGGTTTGAGTATTTTTTCCAACAAGTTGCCGGTTTATGCCCCTTTTTGTTACAAAAGGGGCATTTTCCTTAGTTTTTACTTAGAGATTTTAATTTTTTTCTAGTCCTTTACGTTAATTTATTGTCTATTGCAGTAAAAACCTTTTCTACTGGGATACTACCGTAGATTCGGCGAGACTCGTTTATAAGTTAACTAAATAAGTTCTATAAACTTATATTGCTAGTCGTTTGCCGATAGCTTTAGCTAATAATAGTTACTATATACTTATATTTGGGGGTTAGATTGTAGAGAATGTAGGCAGCTACTACCTTGTTAGGTAGTGCTAGTCTTTAAGTTACTAAATTGTCCGTTAATTGCCTAATCTTAGTAAAATAAAGCTTAAGGTTTTTTATCTTACTAAGTATAGTACTAAAGAGCTTCTTACAAATTAGAAACTCGAAACTAAAATCTTTCGATTCATATAACCTTTTTAAGCTATCTTAAAGCTCTAAAGAGTTATAAATCCCCTTTATTTAAATAAGAGGATTGTTCTCTAGAGTTAGTCGAATAAGGGCTACTGCCCTTATTAATTGTTTTTAGCGGCTAGCTTTAGTAATATCTCTAGCTAAATAGCCAGAAAAGGGAATTATAACATTACTATAGCCCTTTTTAGTTAAAAGGGTCTCTATTCGAATCGACTAAATGTTTTAATTAGTCGAGCCCTTAAGTTTAGAAATCTTATAAGAGAAGTTTATAGCCGAATATATAGTCGGAGATTTCCAAAAAAAGGAGATTCTGTTCTAATAATTAAATTGAGCTAAAAATTTAGAGTCGATTGGTAATAGAATTGTTTGGAGGTGCCAATAGGTGTCGTTAGAAAAATATTTCTTAAAAAAGAAATTTGAAAGAAATTAATGCTAACTCGAGCTTATAATCTATTAAAAAGGTATAAAAAAGAAGAAGAATACTACTATAAAGAGTAGAAAGACGAAACTAGCTTAAAACTAATACAATACTTAAATTTAGTATAGATACAATACTTAGTAGTAAGGAGAAGCTATCATTATATTGTCTGTTTTATTAGCTAAAATTCTCTAAAGAAATTCTAGCTTATATATTTAAGTTTAGCGGTCTGTATAGAACTTACTAGATATCTGTTCTTTTTAATAAAGACTAGATAACCTATAACTTACTATATAAGATAGTAATTTTATCTATTTAAAACTATTAGTCTTTAAGTTTATTCTATGTTGTCTTAGACTATAGACCAGCTGTTTAGAATAAATTATACAATGCTCCTTTTTGTTCTAAATCTGAGCTACTAGGCCCGACCCTTTAGGTAAAAGGCTTGTTCTATTTTAGACCAAGATAGCTAGTAGAACCTATCCGATACTCTAGGCCTCTAGGGGTTCCGGCTAACCAGCTAGTTAGTTAATTTCTAACACTAATATAGTAGACTAGTTTGTTTATAGGTAACCTAGATACCGGTAGAGTACACTAGATAGTAAATTAGAGTATTAGTACTGCTAGTTCTAATATTGTTGAATAGTGTCTTTATAGTTAATTAGGTTTTATTTTGGTTTCTATTAATTTTTATATTTAGAGTATCCTTTCTATTTTATAAGATACTGTCGTTTGCCTCGGTATTGTTTATAAGCTCGAATTATTTTAACCTTATACTTAGGTTCTTAGTTGTTAGAAAGGATTTCTGAGTTAGATTATTCTACTTCTTAAGAGTAAGCTAGTTTTAACAGCGCTACGTAGAATATAGAATATATTTTTATTGTCCTTAAGAGTTTAAGTTTAAATATTATAGATCTTAATTGCTGTAAAATTTTAAACGGTTCTATTTTAGTATAGTTAAGTTTTTTATTTAGTCTAATAGTTTTTAGGTTTCTTATAAGTAAGTAAGCTCTTTCTCCTTCTTTTATACTTATATTTAGGGTAGTTTTTAACTTATTATACTATTTTCTAGTTTGTTCGTTAATAAACTCGCTATTAGACTTTAATTGCTAGTATAGGGTTTTTGTGCTCGTAGCTATTTGCGTAGCTATTTTGTTTTCTATAGTATTCTATAGTTGTCTGCTTTAAAGAGGGTAGTAGTGTTACAGATACTAGTTCTAGACGGCCTAGCGCACATCTAAGCATCAACTACCGCCAGTTATCTTAGCCCTATCAGCATTATTTCCGACTAAGCCTATAAACCCGCTGTAGGTGTTATCGAACAAGACGGCTATAAAGGTCTATATTTCCTATAAACCCGATATAGGTATTATCGAGTTAGCGAACATAAAGGAACTTTTTCTATATACCTTAGACTATATAGCTAGACTAATAACCGACCTTAGAATAGACTTTAGTCTGTTAACTTAATATTTAAATATAAGTTTCTTAACTTTATTTAGATAAAGTACTTTATCTTCTATCTACTTTAGTTAAGCCTCTCTTACCTTTAGTAATCTATTTCGCCTCTCCTACCTTTTAGTCTCTAGTATACAAGATACTTACTACTAAGGTCGATAAGTATATAAGGTAAGTAAGCCTTAGTTTAGTTCTCTCAGCGATTAGCGTTATACTTTAATAGACTCGCTACAAAAGTAAAGAAAGTAGATTAGTTATATTTACTACTTTAGTATCTAATAGCCGCAACGCTGCGAACAGGTTAGCTAATAGAATAATTAGTACGAGTAAGATATCGAATATTAATACTAAGATAAGAAAAAGCTTCTTAAGTAAACGTTTTAAAGTTACTTTATTCTTAATACGTCTAGCTATATACTTTAAAACTTATAAAGATTAGTTCCTGAACGATACTACTATAGTTTTATTTACTATCTCTTATATAGATAGAGATGTTTATAAGTAGATTAAGTACTATCTCGACGATTTCTTATTTACCCCGATAAAGAGTAGACGCGAGGATACCAACGAGTTCTTTGCTAGCTTCGTTTTCTTTTAAAAGAAGCTTTATAAAATCTTTAGACAGACCGACGCTAGACGCGTCGCTATTAAAAAGCTTCGGAACCTTAAGCAAATAGGATCAGCGAGCAGGTACGCCGCTAAATTTATATAGTATACTAATTAAACAGGATAGAACAAGAAACCTCTTATTGAGACCTTTTACAAAGGACTTAAGAACTATATTAAGGAAATAATCTATATCCGTAGAGAGAAGTTTAACGACCTTAATAGCTTTATATAGCAAGTAAAGGAGATCGACGACAGCAACTTTAAAAGACAAATAAAAAAGAAAAGTAACCTCACTAATAGGTTCTATAGAACAAAGAATCGAGCAAACTTATAATAAGACCGAAGTAATTCAATAGAGTTAGATTTAATAAAGCTCTATAAAAAACTAAACAATTAGAAACGAGAATATAGAATAAAGAACAAGCTATACTTGTATTACAGAAAGCTAGGGCATTAAGTTAAAGAATACCGTTTTAAGAAACAATAGTTTAATAGTACTAGTAGAAACAGAAACAACAATCGATCTTAGAAACCCTATTTCCTACAACAACAGTTCAATATAACTATCTAGACACAGAAGGATACTTACTAGGTTACTTTTAACAAGAAGTATAACAAGCTAAACCTATTCGAGTTGTACGCAAACTAGAATACAGATAACGAGTTATAGGAGAAAACAAAGAAACGACAAATAAAACAGAAATAACAAAACCTATAGGACTAAAACAACATTAACCGTACTATTTCAAGGTATCGGATATAGAGTACTATTGTACTACACGAAACACTATTCTAGACTATATACTACAATAACGATTGTACGACCTATAAATCCGACAAAGTAGAGTTAGAATGATAGCCGAAGAAACCGATATTTTTAAAACAAGATTCGATACAAAAACTAGATCTTATTTAAGAACGATCTAGGTTACCTTATCTAAAAACTTAAGAGACATTTAAGAAAGAATAGACTATAGAAGCTAAGTAAGATAGCAGCTACGATACGTTATAGGTAAGACAACAACTTAAAGACAAAAATATAGATTCTAATAGTATAGAATCCTCTCTTAAGGACAATACTAACTAGAAAGAGCAAACCCTAATTTATTAGGAAGAAATAATATAGAGACTTTGTTAGTTAGCCTTCTACAAGAGAAAGTTAAGTACTAATAGAGATATTAATAACATTCTAAGATATATTTACTTACGTTTATAACGACTAGTAGACTACCTTATTAGAGGTCTAGAATTGTATAGTTAGTACTAATATTTTCGATTAATAATATATAACCTATAGACACAATAAGTTTTAACCAGCAATAGTTGTATAATTAAAGTAGAAATCGTAAACAATAAACTAGACGTTATAATAAAAGTAGTACTAAAACACTTTATACAGGAATTCTTATAGCAAATTAACCGATAATAGGTTTCGGTACTTAAAATACTTTAGAACGTATACAATTAATAGAAAAAAGATTAGGTCAACTACTTTAAGGGCAGCAGTACTAGCCCGTTCAACGGTTAGACCCTTTAAAAGTCTAGCTCTATACGAGCTTAGCTTCCTATAGAATATATTTACACACTTAGGTAATAATAAACTACAGAAACATTAAAATTATAATCGATTTAGATATAATAAGCAACTTTATTTTTATACGCTATATCGAGGAGTATTAAATATAAATACAAAAAAAGAAATTACTCTATATACTATTTAGATTTTAAGAGGCAGAGAAAAGAGTCGACTATAAAACTTTATTAATAAGTATAACTATCGGGAACTATTAGAAAGAAATTACTTATAATATTGTAGATATTAACTAGCACTACGCCGTACTAGGTATACTCTAGTTACAACAATATAGCTTAGAAGTAGATTAAAGAATTAAGAAGCTCCTCTTTACTAGATATAAGTACTTTAAACAAGAGTCGTTCTATAGAATAAATACCTTACAAGCTATTTTTAGTAGTAAGAATAAGGAGCGCGATAAAGAACTTATACGGGTTAGTACTACTATACTTCGAGACTTAAATATCTTATAAGAAGAGTTTAATGCAGTATCTCGTCTATAGCTAACTATACACAAGTATAAATAAAAGACAACTATACGCTAACGATTCTATATAACGACAAGTACTCAGTTAATTACTAAGATACTCAAGAAATATAATTAATTCCGATATCTATTTAAGAAAGCTAAGCTAGACTCAGCTCTTCTAGAGCACAAACCGTAGAATTATATAATACCTTTATAAGAAAGTAAGACGCCAATATTCGGTCTAATATACTCTCTATTAGAAGTAGAAAATTAAGCGCTCTGCGACTATCTCAACAAAAATCTTAAGAAAGAATTTATCTAAAGATTAATATTACTAGCCGGATACCTAATACTCTTCGTACTAAAGAAGAATAGTAAACTACAACTCTACGTAGATTATAGACAATTAAATAGAGTAACTATTAAAAACCGATATCCGCTACTATACATCAACAAAATTATAGACTAATTGTATAACGCGTAATAGTTTACTAAGTTTAATCTATAGAGAGCCTACAATCTAATCTATATAAAAAAAGATAAAGAATAGAAAACAGCCTTCTATACTAGATATAGACTTTTTAAGTATTGTATTATACCTTTTAAGCTAATAAATATACTAGTATTATTTTAGAAACTAATTAACAACACACTTAGTAATTACCTAGATATATTTATAACTGCTTATTTAAACGATATCCTAGTATATAGCTATATACTAAAAGAACATAAAAAATATATTAAAAAGGTATTAAAAAGATTAGCGCGTACCGATTTACAAATTAATATCAAGAAAATCCAGTTTTACCAACAATCCGTTAAATTTCTTAAATTTATAATTACCGAGTATAGTCTTTAAATAGAAGATTCGAAGATTTAATCTGTTCTAACCTAACCTATACTAAAGAATATAAAATAATTGCAACAGTTTCTTAGTTTTGCTAACTACTATAGGCAATAGATATCTAACTTTAACCGAATTATAGTACCGCTGTCTTAATAAACAAAACAATCGATAGAATTTTTCTAAACGTAGAAGAAACAATTAGTATTTAAAGAGCTTAAGAAAGCTTTTAAGATTAAATCTGTACTAGCAATATTTAATCTTAACCTACCAATTATTATAGAAATAGATGCGTTAGACTATACGATTAGAGTATATATAAGTTAAAATAATAAAGAAAGAAAGCTTAAACTAGTAGCTTTCTACTTAAAAAAGATATTACTTACAGAATAGAACTATAATATTTATAATAAAGAGCTCTTAGCTATTATAGTAGTATTTAAGATATAGCGAGCTTATCTAAAAGGAGCGAACTATATAATTATAGTATATATAAACTATAAGAATCTAACTTACTTTACAATAACAAAGAAACTTAACTACAAATAAGTTAGATAGTTAGAAACTATAGCTTTATACAACTTTATTATTACCTACAAGAAGGGTTCTAAGAACGATAGAGCCGACGCTCTAAGTTAACATCTAGATTACCTTAATAATAAGGAATACATCGAACACACAATATTTTAAGAACACAATAATAAGATTAGATACAATTAATTAACTATAACAATTGAGTTTATTATCGAACTAGACAGCCGAATTCTAGATATCCTAAACGACTCTAAGATCTACTAGAAAAACGAGAAACGATACTTAGAATTAACTAAGAACAATAAAGGCTATTACAAATTTTAAGGCAAAATCTACGTTCTAAGGAATCTAATCCGATATATTATTAGTAACTTCTACAATAACCCAATAAAAGAACATAAAGACATTAATAATACTATAGAAAAGATTATAAGAACCTACTATATTCTAAGAATCCGATACTATATCAAGAATTATATTCGGAAATACGATATATACGTAAGAACTAAGCATCTAATATTTATTATACAGTAAACTATAATTACTAGAGACGCTTAAAAGACTATAGTATACAGTCTTACTAAACTTTATTACTAAGTTACTAACTTTTAAGGATCTACTTATAGAAGTAGCTTACGACGCTATTCTAGTTATATACAATAAACTAATAAAATACGCATACTTTGTACCTTACAAGGAAGCTAGCAACTTAGAACAGTTAGTATATATCTTCCTTTAAATTATCTTAGCTAACTATAGTCAACCATAAAGAATTGTCTTAAACAGAGACTAAAAATTTGTTTTACGATTTTAAATATCTCTAATACAACAACTAGGAACAAAATAAAAAATATCTACGTTATTCTATCTATAAACAGACGGATAGACAGAATAAATAAATTAAATACTAAAATAGTATCTCTAGATATATATTAACTACTAGTAAAACAACTGGGTACAATTACTATTAGTAGCGTAAGCGGCGTACAACAATACAAAGAACAATACAACCAAAACAATACCGTTCTATGTCTTATACGGCTATTACCCTCTTTAAAGTAGACAACTACAGAACACTACAGAAAACAATACTACTACGCAAATAGCAACAAATATAAAAACCCTATACTAGCAGTTAAAGGCTAACAGCGAGTTTATTAACGAACGAACAAGAAAATAGTATAATAAGTTAAAAACTACCCTAAATATAGGCATAAAAGAGGGGGAAAGAGCTTACTTACTTATAAGAAATATAAAAACTATCAAACTAAGCAAGAAACTTAACTATATTAAGATAAAACTGTTTAAAATCTTATAGCAATTGAGACCCGTAATATTTAAACTTAAACTCTTAAAGATAATAAGAATATATCCTATATTCTATGTAGCGCTATTAAAACTAGCCTACTTCCGAGAGATAAAACGACTCAACCTAGAAATTATTTCTAACAACCAAGAACCCGAGTATAAGGTTAAAACGATTTAAGCTTACAAATAATATCGAGACAAACAATAGTATCTTATAAAATAGAAAGAATATTTTAAATATAAAAATTAATAGAAACTAGAATAAAACCTAACTAACTATAAAGATACTATTTAACGATATTAAAACTAAAATATTAGTTAGTTATAGCAGTACTAATACTCTAATTTACTATCTAATATATCTTATCGATATTTAAATTACCTACAAACGAACCAACCTACTACGTTATAGAACTATTACCTAACTTCGAATAGAAGTTACTTTGAAAGTTAATAGATAACCCGCTTAAACATTTAAATATATTACTACTAGTTATCGACGTAGTAAACTTCTCTTACTTTAATAACTTATTTTAAGCTAACTTCGCTGCTATCCGCGTACAAGTCTTCTTAACCTTCTCTTTTAACTTCTAGATCTTAGATTAGTTACGCTATATAGCCGCAATTAATACTACTATCTAGAACTTTAACGCGCGTAATTAACGTTTTATACGCTAAAGGGCAGCTAACTAAGAGGAATATTGAGAATAAACCGAACGTACTGCAACTAAGTTAGTTTTAGGTATTATAGAAAGACAACAATAAGACATACTATCTATTATTAATACCCGTAAATTACAACTCTTCCTATCCCAAGTATATACTAAATACGTCGCCTTTCTAAACTAAACCATATACCTTTTCTTAGTCGATATATATTTAGAACAAGAAGGCATTTCAATACCGTAGACTTTAATTAACAGGTATTAGCTATACTTTTTGTTAGAATCCACAGTAACAGACTTTATACGAGGTATAGCGACTTACAGATTAGTTATAAAAGAAGAGACAAAACGTAACTTATAGGTATTTAAAAGGCTAAAAGTTAATTAAGAACAATTTAACTAGAAGAGAAGAGATTGTATTACAGATATCAGCTCTAAACGGCCTAGCGCACATTTAAGTATTAACTATCGCTAGTTATCTTAGCCCTACTAGTAACATTTCTAACTAAGCCTATAAATCCGCTATAGGTATTATTAAATAAGACGGCTATAAAGGCCTATATTCCTTATAAACCCAATATAGATATTATTAAGTTAGCAAATATAAAGAAACTTTCTTTATATACCTTAAACTATATAGCTAGACTAATAACTAACCTTAAGATAAACTTTAGTCTATTAACTTAATATTTAAATACAAGTTTCTTAACTATATTTAGATAACGTACTTTATCTTCTATCTACTCTAGTTAAGCCTCTCTTACCTTCTATAATCTATTTCGTCTCTTCTACCTTTTAGTCTCTAGTATACAAGATACCTACCACCAAGGTCGATAAGCACACAAGGCAAGTAAGCCTTAGTTCGGTCCTCCCAGCGACCGGCATTATATATACTATATAATGTTATGTTATTTAAGAACATTATCTATCGCTATAGTTATTAAGATAAGATTAAGCGTTTAGAGGCGGTAGCTCTATATATATAGTAGTTAAAAAGACAACATTAAAATAATAATAATTAGTATTAGTAGTAGGCTAGAAATACTAGAATTATTCTATAAATAAAATCTAGATACTAAGCCTTTTTAGCTCTAAATATTATAGTACTATAGCTATACTAAAGCGTACTATAGCTAGTATATAAAAGTTAAGATTAAACTAGAACTCTAGTATTTATAAATTCTTAATATACTCTCTTAAGCTTAACTATACCAATAATAGTAGTAACTATCTAAAAGGAAATCTAGTAACTAAATATTATAAGACTATTCTTCTTATTATTCTATATTTAGAGAGCTAGATTCTATTAAAAATAGACTATTATTATTCTTATAACTATTTATCTGTTAATAGTATTAAAATTTATATTTATAAGATACTTAGAATATTAATAAAAAGTATTAATTTTCTACTTACTTTTTAATATAGTATAATAGGTAGAATTAGTAATTACTAGAGTATAATTTAAGAGTCTTTAGTAGGTATTATATCTAATTACTAAATAAACTTTTAATACTTAATTAGATCTAAGGTCTTTATTAAGCTATTAGTAATATCATTATAGGTAGAAATATAGTTAATAGCGATATAGCCTTATAGAAGCTACTCTTAATAGAAATACTAAGGTATGTTAATATACTTAGTACTCTTATAGTATTCTAGATTCTTAGCTAAGATAATTATACTAGTATTGTTCTTTTTAATTATTACTAGTATTATATTATTGCTACTATTAAACTTCTTAATTAATTAAGAGATTTAGAGAGCTTTCTAAGTATAGATAGTAAGTATAAATAACTTAGCCTTAGTTAAGCTTAAAGTTATAATTCTTTATAAACTAAACTACTATATAATTAAACTCTTTATTTTTATACTAATAATAAAGATATAGCTAAAATAGAAATAGTAATTCTTCTTATTATTACTATAAATTAAGTTACTTTAGCTAAGTAAACTATAATTATTAAAAGTATCTTCTTTAAAGCTAAAAGTAATACTAAAATTAAGCGTATTCTTTATATATTAGTATATTAACTTTAATCTTAGATAATAATATTTAGTAGAGTCTAATATAAAATAATAGAGTTTAATAATCTTATAGATATAGTTAAGATAAGTAATTATAGCTATGTATATTAAAAATCTATATGTACGTTAATACTAATTTAGTAATTTAGTTAAAATATAATAATTAGTAGAGAAAAGATTAAATTAAATTTTTTATTAAAAGTAGTAAAGTATATAAAGTATAGTCTTTTATATCTAATTTACTTAATATTTACTTTAAATATATATAGTAGTTTAGCTTAATAGTATAATATAATTAATTATATACTATCTTAATACTTAAAAAGTAGTTTATCTTATTTAAAGTCTTTATCTTATAGCTATAAATAAGAATCTTCTTAGTTTCATATATTTTATAATGTATAGAAGCTATAATTAGAAAGTTATTAATATATATTAAGATTTAAGTCTTGTTTTTAGAGAATAAGTAATAATTTATATTTAAATAAATAAAGCTTTAATAAATAAGAGTTCTAGTAGTATCTTAATACTACTTATATATAAACTACTTATATATAAACTACTTTAGACTATAAAGTATATAAATAAAAAGCTACTTTATTTTAGACTCTAGTAGTAATACTCTCTTAGAAGGCTTTATCTAAATTTTAATATTATTAAAGAGATAAAGATTTAGAAATATAGTAACTATATCTATTTAATTATACTTAAGTCTTAATATAGTAATTAAAGTAATAAAGATATAGAACACATTAGTCTTTACTATTACTATAAAGGTCTTATTAAAGCTATCTTTATCTTATACAAATTTCTTTACTACTATATATACTTTATAACGTACTACTATACTATAGTTATTAGTCTTTAAGTTAAATATCTATTTAGTAGTAAGAACTCTTATTCTCTTTAATAGATATCTTTAGTAATAAGTCTTATTAGCTTCTTATAATCTAATCTTCTTAAATATTACTTTACTACAATTATTTAAATCTAACTTTATAGCTTTCTTATATAATTTAAAGATTTATAGCTAATTTAAATTAATAGCTATAGTAGTAAAGACTTTAATAAACTAATACTCTATGAAAGTATTAAGAATATAAGCTATACTAAAAAAGAATTTAAATAGTAAGTTAAAATAAGTTAAATTAGAAAGTTATAGATATAAAGTTAGTTTCTTTCTATAATACTATATTATAAAAGATAGTAAGATATTACTATTTTTATTACTATTACTAAAGTATTATCTTTTAAAGCTATTAGAAGCTACTAGTAAAGATATAGATAGCGTATTAAAATTAGCTACTAGTGTTAGTAATTTAGTTTTATATAGTATATTAAACTAACTTTAAAGCTTATTAGGGGCTTTTTTATACTTTTTACCTAATATCTTATTAATAAGCTTTAACTAAGTCTTTATCTCTTTAACCTCTTCTAAATTAAAATATATATATATTTAATCTTTAGTATTAGTATTGTTATTATTTTTAACTAAAACACTACTATTAGATCTAAAATCTAAACTAGATAAATAATACTTAGTAATATTATTAATGTATAGTTAACTAAATATTAAATTATTAGGATTAAGATATAGTACTAAAGATACTATATTATTATCTTTAATATTAAAATTCTTAAAATTACTAGTCTACTTAAGAATATTTATAATTAATTTAAAACGTAACTTATTAAATTTAATATAAGAGAATTTAATTACTCCTTTATAAATTAAAATAAGTATATAGTAAGTAGTTCTTCTACTATCTATAGTATATTCTATTATCTTAGTAATATAGATATATAAGTTAAACTTTTTTAGTATACGCTTAGTAATAGGAATAGTAATATATACTATATATCTATATACTTATAGATAGAATATATCTAGTAAGATTTACTCTTTATTTAAAGCCTTATTAATAGCTTAAAAAGATATTGTACTATTAAATATAACTATTAATATATAGTTTAGAATATATATTATAGCTATATATATCTTATTTTAATACTCTTATAAGACTTTATTACTAATAAGTATTAACTATATTATATTATAAATAAGCCTATTAGTTTACTTTATAATACTATACTTATTTAAGATATAGAGTAGTAAATAATAAACTTATATTCTCTTATTTATAGTATAATTCCTTAATAGAAGAAACTTAGTATTATTATTAATCTTAATATCTTTAATCTTTTAATTTAATTACTTATTAACTAACGTCTTAAATTACTTAAAGATAGCTAAGACTATTTTATCTAACTTAATACTAAACTTCTAAATATACTATATATATTAATAATTATTAATTATATTTAAACTAGTATTACTATTATTTCTAGCCGCTCTTAGTATAATTAATTCTACTATATTAAGATAAAGAAGATTAAGAAAAGTAGTATATTTTTACTAAAAAATATTATTATCTAAGTAAATAGTCTTATTTAAGAAGTAAGTACTATAATAATAATTTAGTTTAATAATCTTATTAAAAATACTAGTAACCTACTTTACTGTCTTTTAAATATAGTTATAAGAAGTATAACTAAAGTATATATACTATAGTTTAGAGAATATACTTAAAGTAGAAGTATTGTTAATAATATCTAGTATTTAGTAGTAACTAATATTAATAAAGCTAATAATTCTTTAATCTATTTTAGTATATATAATCTTATACTTATCTAAATATATACTAAAGCTATATTTAGCTAGCTTATAACTAAATACTAAATTAATAAATAAGCTAAATAGATAGAGTACTTTAAAAAGCTTTATCTATACTTTACTACTATCTAAATAATAAACTCTTAAAGAGACGTTACTATATATTATAGCTATAGTAATACTTTTAGTAGTATATATAGTTATTTAGTATAATTTTGAATTACTAAATATATTAAGATTATTATATATATAGTTAAAAGCTTTTAAATTTACTAGCTAATCTATATATTACTAAGTAGCTAAACTAATAGTAAGAAGTATAGTAAATATCTTACTAGTAAAAGTAGTATATAATTTATTTAGTTTAGTAAATAGTTAAATAGTTAGTTTAGTAGTTATATAGATAGTAGTATAGATATCTATATAGATACCTTTATAGATAGTTATATAAGTACTATCTTATACTTTATCTTTATAAGTAGTTATATAAGTACTATCTTATACTTTATTAACTATATTAATATAGACTATAATTATCTTTATATTACTATTATAGTAGCTATTCTTCTTAAAAATATTTTTTTTACTTAAATCTATATATTTGAACTTACTAATTTTTTAAAAGAGCTTTTAACTATCTAAAGTATCTTTAAAATAATTACAAAAGTATTTCTCTTTAATATATCTAAAACTTTAGTATAAATTATATTTTTTACGTTTCTTACTATTACTACTTTTATTAGAGCTACTATCGCTACTACTACTATTAAACTTCTTCTTTTTATTCTTCTTAGTATTAGTAGTATAGTAAGACTTATAGTAATTGCTAAGTATAATTTTCTTAATTTAATAATTTAAAATTTAATAATTATTTTCTTAAATAAGTTATAAATATTAATTAATATAAGATTATTTAAAGTATTATATTAGCTATACTTAGTAGTAACCTACTATTTATATTCTTTTATATTACTAATATTATTTAGAAACATTATAACTTTTATCTTATTATTAAGAATTTTAAGCTTATTTCTCTTTTTTAAACTATTAATCTTATTTATAACTATTTTAAATTTAATATAATATTACTTTATATTTTTATAAGACTTTAGTAATAGTATTAATAATTATTAAATAATATTATATATCTCTATATAGTCTATTTTTATATATCTTTTAAAATAATTTTACTTTATCTTTATATAATTAAATTTATTATTATTAAGATTTATTTTAATAAAATTACTAAAGTTATTAAGAATATAAAGAGATCCTTTACTTTAAGCTTATGTTACTTATACCGCTTCTATTACTTTTCTTTCTATATAGCAGTATTATTAATATTAGTAGAACTTAGAAAATAAGTCTTCTATATACTATTATTAATATTAAAAATAAAGTTCTAAAGATCTAATATCTTTAGTAGATTTTTAAATATTTTACTACTACTATTAGTAGTTTTTAAAGCTCTTAAGAATCTTAAACTTAATATTTTACTTTATATTTACTTTATATTTAAATACTATATAGAATTTAAAGTTTACTAAATAACTTAGTAACTAATACTTATACAAATTTAATAAAACTTGTAATAATATAATTCTTAAGATTAGATATATTTAATATACTTAGACTATAAAGAATTAAACTATATTATAGTAGTTATTTTAATAGCTTTTATATAAATATACTACAATACTTAGTATAAAAATAGTTGCTAATTACTTATAAGTTTAATACTATTAATAGTAACTAATCTTAGTTAAAAGTTTATTAAAATAAGTATAAATAAATTATATAATTATAATAAAGTCTTAAATATACAATCTAAGCTTATAACTAGTTAAAAGATAAGATTAAAATAATAATAATTAGTATTAGTAGTAGACTAGAAATACTAGAATTATTTTATAGATAAAATCTAAATACCAAGCCTTTTTAACTCTAGATATTGTAGTACTATAGCTACGTTAAAGCGTACTATAGCTAGTATATTAAGTTAAGATTAAACTAGAACTTTAGTGTCTATAAACTCTTAATAATAGTAAAAAGATATATCTTCTATAGAGTAGAAGTTACTAAAATATAAATTTATCTATAAAATTAACTAGTTTTTAGCTCTAGATATCTTATTCAATATACTTCCTAATCTATATTTAGTAGTATATATTAAAATTACTAACTAGAAGGTAGCTAAATAGTAGTACGTTAATAGAAACCTTAGAGATATACTTATAAAAGTTCTCTAACCTATTATTAGTATTTAACGGGTTATAGATATTATAGAATATAAGAGGCTTACTATCTATAAGCTTAATTTAGAAGCTATATATAAGGTTAGTTATATAGTTACTAGTAATTACTTATCGTAGAATAGTAGTAGTATTAAAGTATATAGCTACTTATAGAAAGTATAAGAGGTTATAATATATATTCTAGTAGTCTTTAACTAGATTTAATAGAGCCTCAATATCTAGAAATAGTCTATATAGAGAAAACTCTTAAATAGTAATAATATTATAATCTTAGACTTTAAAGTTAGTAAGAAGGAGTATAAAACTATTATAAGAAGTATAGATATTATACTATAAGATATAAAGTTTCTTAGTAGAGTTTATCTATTACTACTATAGTACTAGTAGGTCTAGTAGTAGAATTAGAGTTTAGAAGAGTAGTTACTAGTACTCTATATTATATATCTTAGAGTAAATCTATAGAGAAGTAGTAAGTAAAATACTTAAGATAAGAAGAAATAATATATAGTCTACTACTATATAGTTAAAGTAAGAAAAAGAAGAAGAGAAGAATTTAGTACTTAATATTTAGAGCTAAATAAATATAGAGAAGAAAGTATATAGAGTACTAAGAGAAGAAAGATTAGCTAACTAGAAAGAAAAGGGGCTATAATATTCTAGCTAGTAAAATTATAGTAGATATATATTAAAGTTAGTACTAGAGTATAGTTACTATTATCTTTATTTAACTAGTATTTTTAGATATAGTATAGCTATCCTTCTAGTAAGCTATTTAATCTTCTTCTAGTTAATAGAGCCTAGTAGTAGTTCTAGCTTATAGTATACTTTTAGTACCAGTATTAGTACTATAGACTTAGAAGAGCTAGACTGATTTCTATATAAGAGAGAAAGAATAAAGAAAGTATACTTCTAAAGTAGCGAGTTATTATTAATAAATTTAATATACTCTCTAAGATTAGAATATTAACTCTACTATTATCTTAGAAGGGCTATAAGTTAGATATTTTATCTTATAGCTTCTTATTTTATAAGATAGTTAGCTTATTTTATAAAATTACTAGCTTATCTTATAAGATTATTAGCTTATTTTATATTGTAGTTAGCTTATCTACTTAACTTACTAATTCTTTACTATAATTAACTCTAAGTTTATCTTAAATAGACTTTACTAGCTTTACTATTTACTTACTCTATATCTATATCTAGTACTCTATATTAGCCTATATAAGTACTATCTTTACTTAGACTATAGCTTAAGTATAAATAAAGGTAGAGTAAGTATAATAGAGGCCTAGTTTATTACTAGCAAATAAAATATTACTATTAAAAGTAGAAGATTAGCTATAAAGATTAAAGTCAGAGTATATAGAATTACTAGTAGTTATAGTACTATAATTAGTAATAGATATAGAGAATAGAAGTATTTTAGTAGAAGAGTTAAGATACTAATACTTAGTAAGTAATACTTTAGTTATATAGACCTTTTCTATATATTAAATTAGCTGCTTACTAAGATCTTTATTAATTATTATCTAATTAGAAGTAGAATCTATACTTAATAAAGACTAAGCTATACTAGCTGTTCTAGTATTTCTATAATAGAAGACTAGTTAAGCCGCTCTTACCTTATTTTAGTTAAACTAATTATTAAGTATATCTAGTACTTAAATTATTATTACTTAAAATAGAACTATTAAATTTTCAGAAACTCTAGTAGTCTCTAACTTAGCTATAGTAAAGAGTATTTAAAATAGGTCTAGTATATCTAAGTAAGTAGATACTATACTACTACTACTAATACTACTAGTACTAGCTATAAAGAAGGTAGTAGTAGTATTTTAAGCTATTAAGGTATTTTTATATTACTTTTTCTTAATCTTATATTAAATCTCTCTACTATAGAGAGAAAAAAAAGTATTTTAAGATATTATAGTGCTGTAGCTAGCTCTAAAGGTAGTAGAGACGGTTCTAGACTTAGTAATAGTAGTAGGTATAATAAATAAAGTAGATATAATAGTAACTATAGGTTAAATAGGCGTAGTAAAGTATAAAAGCTCTATATTATTAGCTAAATAGAAGTAGTATAGAGAACTAGCTAAGCGTTTAGACTAGAGAGATTAGTTTTTAAAGGTAATAGAGTAAAGAGAGAAAAGATAAAACTATAGGTACTTTATGTACTCTTATTCTTTAATTTTAATATAGTAGTAGATACTATATACTAAGTAGGCGCTATAGTAGTTAAAATATATAGGCGTCTTATATATATACTTCTCTATATAATACTTTATCTTACTATAGTTAGTATAGTAGAGCTACTTTATAAAGTAAAGAGATTTAAAGTATAAGAATAATTAATAGGTATTATACTATTAAAATTATATTTCTTTATAGAAGTATTTATAAGTACGTAGAGTTAAGTTAATATAGATACTCTACTAGAGTATAGTATTAGCTTACTCTACATAGGGGAAGCTAATAATAATAGAGCCTTGTAGCCTGAAAGTATTAATAAGCTACTCAGTAAAATATATATTATTAATGTTATATAGATCTAAATAAGAGTTACTAAGTATAAGCTTTATAGTAAATACCCTTTTTATTTCTTTACTATAAGCTTTACTAAGGTATAGGGGATAGAGTATATAACTATATTAAAGAATATAGATAGTATCTAATACTTAGCCTTAAAAGCGCTACTTTAAGTATATATATATTATATACTTAAGTATAGTATAGATGTTACTTTCTATATATATATAAATAGTAATATTACTACTAGAATACTAAAGTAAGCTTATAATCTTAATATTCTTTAAAGTAGTATATTACTAAAGTATATACTATATACTTTATACTACTCTTTACTTATATTTATATACTCTTAACTAGTTTTATACGTTCTAGGTAATACTCTTTATAGTTAAATATATTTAATACTCTATAGGCTTATTATAATATATTATCTAACTAAGCTCTACTAAGAGTATACTATATTTACTACTATAGGCTACTAAGATAGCTATAAGCTATCTAGAGATAGAGATATTATACTAAAGAGCAAACTAAATATTTTAGTTAATATTATTAAGTCTAGTATAAAGATCTAATAACTAGTATAAGTTAAAAACTAAACTATATATCTAATTAAATTAATAGTTAGCTAGAAAGAAAGCTTGAAACAAGATAAAGTCTAATACTAAGATCTATATCTATATTAGAAATTCTAGTATACTAAGCCTACTAAGCTATACTAAAGCTACTATATAAAGGCTAAGACTAAATATATCTACTAACTCTTAATATACCCTGTTAGTTAAAAGCTATAATAATAATAGTAAGGTTTTATATCTTAATCTTTACTACTATATACTAGCTACTTTAGAAGATTGTTTGTCTTACTATTCTCCTTATTTAGAGCTAAGTCTTGTCTTAATATATCTAATATTGTCTATATTAGGTCTACCTATCGATTACGCCTTTTCTATACTAAAGTATCTCTTTAAAGTCTTTAAATTCTTATCTCTTTTAGTAGTAATACTATATCAATTTATAATATTATTGTCTGCTTTTAAATACCTTTACTATACTTAATCTAGTCTAGTCTAGTCTAGTCTAGTCTAGTCTAGTTTAGTTTAGTCTAGAGTTTAGAGTCTAGATCTAGTTTAATATCTAGTTTAATACTAATAAAGCTATCTAAACTAAATATACTTATTAGTACCGCTATACTATATATATTATAGAACAATATCCTTCTTAGTAGTAGCGCCCGCTATAGATATCTTATATATAGATAGAGACCTTCTTAATAGAAATCTTCTCTATAGTATAGATCTAATCTTTAAAGTATATAATAAAGGTAGTAATAGCTTCTATATTGCTACTATATACGCTAGCTAGAAGAAAGGTATTACCCTTACTAAGGTTAATACCCTTAAACTTTCTAATATAGCTCTATAGCTTCTAAGTATATAGAGCAATCTTAGAGTTCTTATAGTAGTACTTAGTACTAGAGTAGCTATCGCTATTATAAGTTATATATATAATATCCTTTTAATAGTTATTATTAGTATAGTTATCTTTTCTATACTTACTATAGTACTTCTCTTTCTTATTCTTTCTAGTATTACTATATAGGTCTAGTATACTAAAGCTCTTTTTAATAGTTTACTTCATCTTTATAACATATAATACTTTAATTACCTCTTTAAATAGCTAGTAGATATTAATAGTAGTAGAATTAGCTAAAGTCTAGTACTATAAACGCTTATTTAATATCTAGCTACTATAGCTCTATATACTATTAACGTTCTATAGAAAGAATATAACTATTATCTACTTACTAAGGTAAGATAGTGTTTCTAGAGCTATAAGTAAATTAAGCTTATTTATTTATATATTAAATTTAATATAGTATTCTTTAATCTTACTATTAAGCTTTAATGCTATAAAGCTAGTAATAATATTAAAAACCTCTATATAACCTATCTTCTAATATCTTTTAAAACAATTTTACTTTATCTTAGCGCTGTTATAGATATTATAGTTTAGTATAGTTTTAATTATCTAAGAGACGTTATTAAGGATATAGAGGCTTACTTTACTTAGAATTTCCTATAAAAGATAGTAATTCTATTAGAAGTAGAAGTAAAATAGAAGTAGAAGTAGAAGAGAGTCTAATTATTAGAACTTCTATTTTATAGTAGAAGCTATTATAACTTCTATTAGAAGTAGAAGTAAAAGAAGACTTAATATTTCTAAGTTCTATTCTTTTTTAGTACTTCTATATAAATAGAATAGAAGTTATTAATTAAGATAACCTTTTTATAGTTAAATATCTTAATAATTTTAAAGTTTTTAACTCTTAAGCGCCTCTAAATATATATATTTAGACCTAAAAACTTTAATTAATTAATTTTTAATAGAGTTTTTAGTCTTAAACCTCTAATATAATAATTCTTTACTAAAAAATATAACTTCTATTCTACTTCTATTCTAATAAAATACTGAAAATAGAAGTAAAAGTAAAATAAAAGTAGAAGAGAATTAAGATAATCCTTTTTCTATTAAGTTAATAACTTTTACTCCTACTTTTAACTAAATAGAAGTAGAATAGAAGCTAGATACTGACTTCTATTCTCTTCTATAGAGAACTCTAATCTTACTCTTCTTTATATTCTAATTCTCTTATTCTTAGTACTGTTCTTTTCTTATTACTACTATTACTCTTAAAGTAGAGTTTAGTAGGCGCTAGTCTAGAGCTCTATTACTAACACTAGTAGTATACTTCTATAAACTAGCTACCTTTAATATACTCTTTATATTAGCCTACTAATTCTAATAGTTCTTGCTACCTTTTAGTATATTAAAGCAGATATCTTACTTAATATTAGCTATACTATAGATAAACTTTATAATTTTAGAATTCTAGTTCTAGTATAGAACTATAGTAATAAGGTCTAGATTAGCTAATTCTAGCTATATCTAGTTCTAATAACGTCTCGTTCTTATTTAGATATATATATTAATAAAGGCTTTATAAAAGCTCTATTTTAGGCTTACAATTAGTTAAAAGCTAAACTATATATCTAATTAAATTAATAGCTAGCTGTAAAGAAAGCTTAAAACAAGACAAAGTCTAGTACTAAGATCTATATCTATATTAGAAATCCTAATATACTAAGTCCGCCAAGCTATACTAAAGCTACTATATAAAGGCTAAGACTAAACGCGTCTATGAATTCTTAACAGTATAGATTCTCTACTATATAGGTCTAAAGGCGACTATGTATATCTATAAACTCCTTAAAGATATAAAATAGAATACTATTCTTATAACTAAACTCTACTAGCTATATAAACTAGTTTATCTTTATTTATATATCTATTATAAAGGTAAGTAGTATATTTATATTTTTAGGCGTCTTAAAGATAACTATAGACTATTTAAAAGACAGTATAAGCATTTTTTACTTAATTTAGCTAAAAGAAGTTATAAATAAAAGTACTTAATAAGCTAAGTAAGCTCGAAGACTTTAAGGCAGAAATTGAGTAAGTTTGTGGAGAAAAATAGCTTTTTGTAAATTTCGCAAGAAGAGGGAGAGTTTTAAGGATGATGGCCCGAAGCAGCAGAACAGCAACCAGGGCCCAGCAGATGCTAGCGACTCATGCATGCATACATCACCGTGTTGCACGCTGTTTTCCATGTCTACTTTGCATATGGCTGTGCCTTCATTGCTTGACATATTCTTCTATGCCATCTATCATACCAGTAGCAACGGTCTTACCGCCTTCTCTGAAGACGACTCGATCGTTCAAGTCGAGCGGCAGACCTCTGTCATTATCGTACAGTTCTGCGAGCATTCGCACGATTTGCTGAGGATGTACCACTCGCGGGGCTCTTTTCTTCTTCTTAGTAGCTCCATTGCGATTTGTGATCGCTGAATCTTCCTTCTGTACAAGCTCCAGGAACTGTATCTTGACGGAGCTGTAGATTTGGCCTCGGTGTAAAGCGAGCTGGGTAGGTAATAGGTGTTCGAACGTAAGACACTTCGCCGTAAATTTTCGTACGTTCTGTAATTCCTTGTTGCCTTTCTCACAGAGAACGTCACCGACCTGAAGATGCTCCTCTTGTATGCCGACGAGGTGCAGCGTAGCGATTTGGCCTGCTACGGCCCAGTCACGAGGCGTTTTACTGACTTCAATGCCCTTCACGCTACATGAAAGAGATGATGGCTGAGCTAGTATCCTTGTGCCAATCTGGAGGTTGCCAGAATCTATGAGGCCGGTCACGCTCACGTCACCTGTTGGTGCGCCGGACACTGTGTTGTTGAACACCTCTGAAATCGTCATTCGCAGTGGATCTCGTATCCGGCGCTCACGAGGCTCTGATGCTTCCAGTGCTTGTACCAGAGTAGGTCCATTGTACCATGAAGCCAGCTTCTGCCGTTCGCTCGTAAGCGGTGTGGCCACATTGTCGCCTGTAAGGCCCGCGCAAGGGACAAAGCTGATGTTTTTCTGACTGAAACCCGCTGCGGAGAAGAAGCCCTGAAGCTGGGCAACAATCTCGTCAAATCGATCTTTGCTCCACTTTGCAGCGTCCATCTTGTTGACCGCAACAACTAGTCGTGCGATGCCAATACTTCTGGCAAGCATAGCATGCTCGCGCGTCTGCCCCCTCAGCCCGGCTTCAAAGGCATCCGTGGAAGCGTCCACAACTAGAACGGCGAAGTCTGCCTGAGATGTCCCTGCGATCATGTTTTTGACAAAGTCTTGGTGTCCGGGTGCATCCAGGATTGTGAAGTCGGTCTTATCTGTTTGAAAGTGCTGTGTTGCAATGTCGACCGTCACACCATGTTCGCGTTCATCAGACCTTGCGTCCATCGCCCAAGCTAATGCGAACGAGCCCTTTCCCGCCGCGCTTGAAGCTCTTTGTAGCTTTTCAAAGTCGCGCTGTGACAGATTTGGATGCTTTAGGTCAAGTAATAGACGTCCCATTAACGTTGATTTACCATGATCCACGTGCCCAATGACGACAAAGTTGGCAGACCCTCTGCTCTTTGGTCGCTCGTATTCTGCAGGCACGTCCACATTCTTCGATCTAATTGTTGGCGCTTCGGCTATCTTCAAAGAAGCAACGCCCTGTGTCACGCCGTTGGTACTGGCTTTGTTAGGCGGCGGCCTTTTCGGAGGAGGCGGGCCTCCTTTAGACTGTGCCTTGGAGACGACATCATCTGGACTTGGACCTATGAAAGGATTAGAATCTGCTGTAACAACAAGTCGAAGTTCCTGAGCCTTGTGCAAATTGCTAGTGACCTCTGATCGTCCTATAAGCGCGCTAGCGAACATGGAGGGCGGTGCGCGAAGATCGTAGTGTTCGGCCGGAGTGCTTGTCCCGCGTGCCTCGGTGCCTGGCTGGACGGGGTCGGGCTCATCGGGCTGTTCTTGCTCCTGCTCTGTCTTCTGGCGTTTATATCGGGGTATGCGCTCGGCGCGCGATCGTATGCTGTTCTCCTCCAGAGCCGTGTCATGGTTTTGTGCGTCTAGCCGCTTGTCTAATTTATCGAGAATCGCGAGAGAAGACGTTTCTACTTCGGCTTCTTGATCCTGACGCTGACTTGAAGAGCTGCTCTGACTTCTTGTCTCTTCTTGTTGCTTCCGTCGTTGCGCTGCGAGGGCTTGCAGCTTCGATGGCTTGCCAGAGCCTCCCAGAAGTCGTCCTGGCGGCGCTCGAGGGTATTCTCGAATCTTAGACATGCGGTCCGGGGGTAGCTGCCCCCAATGCAGCCCATCGAAGTGGTCTGAAGGACGAGCAGTCGGCACAAGGTGGTGGATAAGCGAGAATAAAAGGAGACGTAGCTTACCTTTAGATTGCTTCTTTTGCGCCGTGTTGGCTTGCGCTGCTGGCCGCGGTTGTGATACTGGCTCATCATAGTACCCATCGTCGTATTCGTCATCGTAAAAATCATCATCTTCGTAGTAATCGTTGTCGAGTTGAATGTTCTTGTTCCGTACGTGGCCAGGCATTTCAAGGTCGTAAATGGATATCGTATTGGCAGGTAGCCGCTGATGCTGAAGTTGCTATGTGATGACTTGCTTTGCGATCTTGTATGGCAGACGCAGCATGGAGGGAAGATAAGAAAGGGAATGAGTTGCTTGAGAATGTAATGGCGTCTGAGCGAGGTCAAGTCTGGGCGAAGGTGAATGTGACGTTCGACACCCATGACTCGTTGGGTATCATTTTGGGATCACGACTTGTAGGCACCGCAGCTCGATAAAGGCTCGCATGACTTCGACTTTCCATTCTCTGTGGAGAAAATCGCTCCGGGCGCTGACGAACGAACGTTTCCACATTATGGGCCTGAAAAGAAAACGTGTGCAATCATGAGCCATTGTTCATCTTTCTATATCCTACACTTCTATCTGGAGGCGTCCCAGGCATGCTTGCAGCGTCCTCAAATTCACTTAACGGAGTCGCTCGCCCGGAAAGTGCTCCGGAACTTCTCTGCGGAGGTGACGTGGCGGAGGGTACTCTGAACGCTGTCTCCCGTCCTCGCCGGTAGATCTCTTCGATCATTTTCTGAGTCCTGCCTTTGGCTTCTAGCTCTCTCCATTTCGCCCACAGTCGCAGCGCCATTCGAGCATCCTCAACACTGTCGTGACCTTTGCCTGTACCCTCCATTTGCACCCGCTCACCTAAAAGGTACCAGCTCAAGAATCGCAAGCTTAATTTCCGTTGACTGCGTTTACTGAAGTATAGATCCACGGTGTCGACCACTTGTGACCTCGGTATCTGCATGTTGATGGTGCGAAAGTCCTTTGGCAGGCCGTGGCCTACGAAGACACAACCAAGGTTTAATAATAGCCATAGCTTCTTGTAAGCTATCTTCAAAGAAATCAAACGCCCGGAAGAGGAATAGGGCGACGTGGTGGGAGACAGATCCCCTGGATGTATGCCCGAGTATGCCGTGAGGTAGTCAACTACGGGGTCGGAGACGTGGATGTAATCGTCGATAAAAGGCGTGTACTGCTCCAGACTGCTGCTTTCTGAATGTGACTCAGCTGTTGAGGGGCTGAGTAGATCTTTCTTCGGAGCTGGCGCGACCGCACCTCGCAGGACAGACACCCTTGCCAAAGCGAGACGCGACGGACGGAGGGTGGTTCGAGATCCGTCGGGCTTGATTTCGATCTCTTCTTGCTGCAACGAGACAAATTCTGCATCTATGCCCACTGGCATCCCTGTTTTGACGCTTTCGAACGGGAAGGAGAGGGGTATGATATTTTCCTGCTCAAGCCTCGATCGCATTGGACCACGCTGATACAGTAGCGACGTATCCAAATTCTGTTTCCATTCATTATCCACATAGCCACGATAACGTTTCTGTTGATAGGTCACGACAGCGGGCAGCTTCCACGCCGGATCGAAGCGAAGCGCCTCGTCGGAAGGGATGGGTCGGACTAGGAAGTCATTGAACAGATGCCAGTCGTCCTGCGCATTGCTCTCGCGCTCGGAGACGGCGCAGTTGACGATGGATACGAGATGCGACTTCTGGGTGTCGTCAGCATTGATATCGGCGACTGCGCCAACCAGCTCGTACACCTCAATCTTGTATGCGCCGCGCTGAAGGTGGTGTCTTAGGTCCTGACCCTCGAAGCAGAAGAAGTTGCCTTGATCTACGATGACGCCTATCTCCTGCGGCAGCCAGCCTGCCTTTGCCCAACACTGTTTGGCATCTAAGGTATGGGCGCTGGTGTTGAGTGTCAAAACTGGAGGCACGGTCCTAACGCGCTTCTGCGATACAAGGTGCTGATATCGCTTGCAGCGGTCGCACCATCCCCGGGTCTGATCGGTCCGTTCCACGCTTGCTTTGAGTACCTGGGAGAAAAAGGGCATAGCGTTCCTAAGCTGAGGCCTGACTTGAGTGCGTGATGGATAAAGCAGCTCGTGGACGTAGACACCATCGTTTCGGAAGGACTCGTTGCCGCAGTGAGAGCATCGAATGTGTAGCAAACCTAATGTGGCCGTGGTATTGTCCAACATGCCTGGGCCTGCTTTGCCAGTGTCTCTGTACTCTGCCGCGGCAACTTCAAGCAGGAAACGAGACATGGCCTGGATCATCTGACCAAAAGGACGAGACACAACATTTTCTTCGTCCAGACCCAGCTGCGACATGCCAGATAGCCCGCTGAGTGTCTTCAAGAAATTGGTGGCTTGACAATTCTGGCCGTCCGCCTTCTCCAGCATGTCAAACAGGAACCCCATCTCGCAAAGTAAGCACGCTTCACGCATGCAAGCCCTTGCGGTGTGAGACAGGGCAAGATTGCGGACTAATGGCGTGTGGCGAATCAGCTGTATGAGAGAGTTGGCATATGCGTTGCGTATGTGGGTCTCAAGCCCAGAGTGTTTAGTCTTGTTGAAGTATCTGCAGAGCTCAGTCCACGAACAAAACATGCACAGGTCGAGTGTTTGCTCACCCAAAATCAAAGTCGTCAACGCCAAAGCGGCTGTATTGTATCTCCACATTTCGATACATTGGTGGCACATCGATGTTGGCATCCAATGATGCTGCATTCAGTGCCTCCAAAACATCGCTCATCCGACGTCCTGTGTCATCGCCATCTTTGGCCTGCTCGCTGAGGAATCTGGGGCCTTCAATAGAATCGCTCTTTCGATGAGTATCCCTTGTTTTCTCCACTTGATTGCGACGAGTCTTGCCTGGGTTCGGAGCGTACGCCACACTGTCGGTGCGTGTAAGCTTTGCGAGTATCTCAGAATCTATGATTGGCGACGGTGCACCAATCTCAAACGTCATATGGCTCGGCCAGGCTGACAGCAGAGTCTCGCGATAGAAAGGCATGCCGATGCTGTTCAGAGGCTTGTCCTCAAGCCAACCGAAATCCGACGGCTTGGGAAACGAAGCTTCGTCAGCAAGTTCAGTTGGCTCGCTATGGTTAGTGAATCGCGTATGGGATGGAGAACCCCATGATTGTATCCAGCAGCTGGAATCTGCGATGGCCATGGCTTGTCCTGAAGGAGCGATCTCTAAACCGTTCAGATGAGCATCGACTAAATTGACTTGGCGGACATTGATCATGAGATTGTTCATGATGTCGACGGTCTGCAGTTGCCCGGTACGACTTGCAATCATACCCGTAGTGAGCATCCTCGGATGAAGCCTAACGTAGGCGGCCCCAACGGGAAACGTTACAGGAGCAATAGGGACCAGCGTCTTGAGGTCGAACACTCGTGCCAAAGGGTCCAGAACGCTGCCGTAATGCTGTCGAGACGACCAGCCACATGTCACAAGAAACCTCGAATTGGCGTCCATGTCGTTGATCCATCCTTGATGCGCTTTCCACTTCTTAGCCACAGTCAAGGTTCTCGGCTCCAAAACCTCCACGAAGCCGGTCGAAGTTGCGGCGCAGATATACTGACCGCCACGCTTCAAAAGAGTGTAATGATCGGAGCTGGGTTTCTGGAGGCTGTAAGCATTGGCATGAAAAGGATGGTACTGGCCAACGGACAATCTGTGCGACTTGTCCCTTGTCCACATCTATAAGGAACATGTCGCTCTGACAGCCAGCTGCAAGAATTTCGTTACCCGCAGACGTGGTAAAGCAGATGCAGCGCAGATCTTGGAAGGACTCGTGTCTGCGAGCAGTATCCGTCAGCCGCAAAAGACTAGGACGCTGATGCGATGGTGGTAGCCCACCGGCAGACTCACGTCAAGTGCCAGATTGCCCTCCCCCTGCGTTCTGACAAGTGTACGCTTCGAGCGCCGACCGATAGTATGCCCTTGTCACATGGTAGGATTTGTTTGACAGCCTCCTCTTGCATGCCATGGCCTCGATATGAAGTGTACCGGCGTAACTCGGAGCTGTAAAACGAGGTGATTCTTCCCTGGCGAGGCAATATTTAGCTCGCCTTTGACCAGTAAGTATTACCATGTCAAGGGGGATCATACGAAGTCGTTGCCAACCCATAGCAGTTCTTGATTCGAGTCGAAAGCCAAGGCGGTAGGCGGGGTTGCTGCTGCATGTGGACCAGGGGGAGGAAGAATGATTCTGGTGAGCTCCGCAGGGCGTTAGCATATGTTTGAAGGATTGCAAGAATGCAGATTCAATGCATGACTGGTCGACAGTACTCACCTCTTGGGAGGACTCAGCGTCCATGGCTCAGCAAGGTAGCTCTCGAAGCCGGGGCATCGTCGAATCGAGCATGTGAAGCTCAACGACCGTCACAAGTAGACTGATCTGATAGTGGCCTACATACCTCAGGGCCTTCTGACGGGTCGAGACGGAAGTCCGAGCACTGCTTCCCAACCTACCATTGTCACCTTGTCGGCGAGCATCAGCAAACAGCCCCCAGCTCGGAGTTAACAGATCGCTCGGACTTGAGCCTCAGGAACATGAGGATACAGAACTGCCCAAAATGGACGCCGTCACCTGTGCCTCGAGTCAGAGCGCGCTGGTTCCTGATCTTCACAAATTCGAATCGTTCCGAACAATCAAAACAAACAACAAACAGCTCACAGGTTGTGCCTCTTGACTAGCACGCATCTAGAACGCCGGAACGTTGATCCGCGGCGCGCGTACGCTATAAGTTCGTGGTCGAGCCGGCGTATAGCAGCGCCGCTCGTTGAGGTTGTACGTGTAGGTTTGTACAGAAGAGAGACATGCCTCAGCTCATCAAGATCGCGACATGCGCCCTAGATCAATGGGCGCTGGACCTTGATGGCAACTACGAGCGCATAGTCCAAGCCGTGAAAGATGCAAAAGCTCAAGGTGCCAGGCTGATGATCACGCCCGAGCTATCAATCCCTTCATATGGCCTTCTGGATCACTTTCATGAGAGAGACTGGTGCGAGCTGTACTTCGATGTCCTTGCGAAGCTCCTCTCGAACGAGGCCTGCTATGACATTGTATTTGACGTAGGCATGCCAGTTGCGCACAGGTCAGTATACTACAACTGCAGAGTATGGATCTACAACGGCACGGTACTGTTCATACGGCCTAAGATGGACTTGGCTAACGATGGCAACTTCCGAGAAGCTCGATACTTCACGGCTTGGGCACAGCGTAGGCAATCGGAATCGTTCGACATGCCACAATGTATTCGAGAGGTGAGCGGCCAGTATTCAACAACGATAGGTGACGTGGTATTGGAAACTTCTGATAGCTCACCAGTCACCATTGGTATTGAAATGTGTGAGGAGCTTTTCGCGCCAGATCCACCCCACGACGGGCTTGCACAGGACGGCACTGACATCATTTGCAACTCATCCGGAAGCCACCATGAGTTGCGCAAGCTGAACAAGCGAGTCGAGCTCGTGATGGCTGCAAGTGCAAAGACGAGGGCCGCTTACATGTATAGCAATCTCCAGGGCTGCGATGCGGACAGACTTTACTATGACGGCACAGCCATGATCTGCATTAATGGAGAGATGGTGGCTCAAGGCTCCCAATTCTCTCTCCAAGATGTTGAAGTACGTGCGGCAACAATTGACCTCGAGCAGATCAGGAGTGCCCGCTTTCCACCCTCGTGGCGCAACAAAGCCGAGCGACAACCATCATACACTCGAATCAAGCTCTCCGCATCTCTCGCCTACTCTCAGCATGATGCTATCCTACAACGCATTACACCCACGTCGTCCGTGACTATTACATACTTCGAGCCCGAGGAAGAAATCGCTCTTGGCCCCGCTGCCTGGCTCTGGGACTACCTGCGTCGTTCCAGACAATCCGGCTACTTTCTCTGCCTCTCAGGCGGCATCGATAGCTGCGCAACCTCTATCATCGTCTTCTCCATGTGCCGCATGGTACACAAAGCCATCGCTGCAGACAACTCCCAAGTTCTCATCGATCTTCGTCGCATCGCCGGCGAACCTGACGAATCTACCTGGGTACCGAAGTCACCTCAAGAGATCTGCGACCGTATCCTCCACACCGCCTACATGGGCACGCAAAATTCCGGGGCAGAAACACGTGGCCGCGCTAGAGATCTGTCAAAAGCTATCGGCTCATACCATCTCGACTTCAACTTCGATGCCGTTGTCTCGGGGCTCACCACCGTCGTGCAGACTCTATTCGGCCTGACGCTGCGCTACAATACCCAAGGCGGCACCAACGCCGAATCTCTTGCTCTCCAGAACATCCAAGCCCGCACCCGGATGGTCCTCGCCTACCTTCTCGCGTCGATGCTCCCTCAAGTGCGCCAACAGCGAGGCGAGCGCTCAAAACCTGGAGGCATTCTCGTTCTGGGCTCCAGCAACGTCGACGAAGCACTGAGAGGCTATTTTACCAAATACGACGCCTCCTCCGCAGACCTGAACCCTATCGGCAGCATTTCGAAGATTGACCTGCGTAAGTTTATCTCATGGGCGAAGACCAACTTCGACTTGCCACAGCTGCAAGACTTCCTCTCGGCTACGCCCTCCGCTGAGCTCATCCCCAATACCGGATCCATCCAAAACGACGAGGAAGAGATGGGCATCTCCTACGCGGAACTCTCGGCGTTTGGTCAACTACGTAAAAATGAGCGGTTAGGTCCGTGGGGCCAGTGGCAGCGCCTCTGGCAGATGTGGGGCCACCGCATGAGCGCACGAGAGATTTACGAGAAGGTGCGGCATTTCAACTTTTACTATGGGATCAATAGGCATAAGATGACGACCTTGACGCCGAGTTATCATGCGGAGGGCTACAGTCCTGAGGACAATCGGTTTGACCTGAGACCGTTCTTGTTGCCGCCTTTGAGCTGGGCGTATCGAAAGATTGAGGGGTATGTCGGGTTGTTGGAGAGGGAAGGAAAGGGAGGAGCAAAATCAGAGTAGCAACGAAGCTGATGCACGGCTTTGGATGTAAGCGACAGTTTTGTACGATCAAAAGCGTGGACATAGACTTGAACATAGGACCATCAATCTCAACAGCATCTTAGAAACTGGCGTGCGTTGTAGTTCGACACGCTCATGTCTATGAGCCCCTGCTGTCTCATGTTAAGCTACGTAAGCTTCTTGGTAGGTGGTTATCCCCATCCATCGTGCCATCGTAGCCTTAATTCATGTTGTGCCTCACACTCTCTATTCTTCCTCATCTTGGTCATGGGCCTACCGCTCCGCTGGTTTCTCGGATATGATATCGGATCGCACACATCTTTGCGTACGCACTCCATCAACTCTGCAACCGCTTTGCCCTCGACCTCTTGATCCATGGTACGCCTTGACCCACACTTATCAGGCCATGAGACGGAGATGTTTCTGCGTTCGCGCTGCATGCATGGGATGCAGGCTTTCTGAAGATGCGACTGCACTCCTATATTGGGGGTTTAAGCTCATCCGCATGCTTCGACGCTTGTCAAACGCAGGATTTGGTGGATATGCCAGCACATGTAGTTACTCAGGACTATCGCGACGACCTTCAGGTTCAAGGTTGCTTTGGCTTCGTATTGTCCTCGCCGTACGAACATCGTGGCCGTTGTTGCATTGAATGCAGAGACGGCCATTCCTGGGAAGGTCGGGTCTCACTTTGCAGATGTTGGGAAGGTATCCGACTGTGTAGCGTTACTAGTGGCGTTTAGCGTTCCGATATCGTGCTCACTTTGGCCCGGGTTTAGGGGTGTGCGTCCATATTGACCCTTGGCATGGCAATTTCAGACCGCACCAGAGCGGGAGGTACCGCACGACATTGGCGGCAAGCTCCTACTTGGAACTCCTCTTTCATTGTTGCTTCCAGATCAGGAGTTCATCTTGGTGGGGATAGATACGCCCTCGGCGGCTCGGGCGTGCTACAATGTGACAAGTCCCGCAACGGTAGCGCATCCTCGCTATCGCTCTCGAGGTACAAGAACTGCCGCTCCCAAGCGTCGACCTTCTTGAGGCTGGTGCACTCAGAAGACCCCTTCTTCATCGAGCTGAGTCCACTGCTCGGAGTCGCCTCTGGATCGGACCGATATATCGGTTGGCTGCCACTTCCCTTGCTGAGTCTGCTGGGGCCCGCTGAAGGCGTGGTGATGTGCATGCGGGCGAGAGCGGGCTTGATGAGAGGTGTGCAGGCGATGATGACGCCGAGCCACAGCTCCATGCCGGCAAGGATGTTAGTCTTGGCGGAGAAGTACGAGTAGTCCTGCCCAGAGGGATTCATGGTGATGGCGGCACGTGCGACAGTGATGGAATCGGCACTGTGATATTCATTAGCACTTGGCGGACTGGTGAGTGTGCAATACCTCAATCAAGCAGGCCTCGTCCGAGTTCACACAAGTCACGACCGTCCATTGGCAAGCGCAGAGCTGTGTTGATTAAGGAAAGGGCGAGGCGCAGACTTACACTGTACCAAGACCAAACAAGACAATGAGTCCGATGCGTTTCCTAACTGGCATCTGCAGACCCCAGACCATCGGAATAGGGAAGACGGTAAGTGTGATATCAAAGATCATATTGAGAAACGATCCAGCTTTTGCTTCGGCCGCCAAATTCCCACAACGCCCTGTTTCGTATTTGTCCCAGTTCATCGAAAAGGGAAAGCACTGAGTGAAGATGGCAACGAGAAAGCCGAGAAAGAATGCCCCCACGACGGCCAACATGCCATAAGCAATACGTCGAGGTGTCTGCGAGTTGAAGATCTCGATGTAGAGAAGTAGGATAGACATCTTGAGTGTGGAGGTAGCTGTGATCCAGAAGAAAGCCGCAGTGAAGAGAGCCTTCTGACCCTTTTGTTGCACCTCGTCGCTCAGTCGATCCACATGTTGGCCACTGCCCCCAATGGAAGTCGCTACAACCATGCACACAGTCTGTCCGACTGTCGCAAGATATCCGATGATCACGACATAGTCAGACACCGTCAACGCTCGTGGGCGAAGCCCCTTTTGCAGCGTCCGAGACCATAGCCGAAGGCCCAGGAATACAGTAATGATAAAAAGGAAGACGACAAAGAAAGCGAACTCGGTGGTGCTCAGCCATGTGCCACCGTTGGCCGGGAAGGTCATGTTGCGTCGCTGGATGCTACGTCAACATTGATAGAGGACGATGTGTTGCGATTGAAGAAGATCTTCGTTGACGACGATAAGAGAAAATACGAAAGGTAGACCTCTAAATGTGCAAAAAGCGGTTCGAGGTCTAGACTGTCAGCGCAGAGGCGGAGCTAGGATGGGAGAGCAGGATCCTTCCTGCACCCTTGCGCGTGAAATGGATGCATGGGGAGAGGAGCACGGTGCGAACGGATGCATGTGTAACACTCGTCAGCATCGATCAGGATGGAGAGGAAGGACGTTGGCGGGCATGATTCGCGCTTGGAGTGATATAGCCGGGGCTGAGCGCAGAGGCCGCGAGAAGCTCAGGCCATCACGACAACGCTTCCTTGTGTGCTTGTGTAGGCGCGCTGCACAAGGAAGCTGTGCATGACTCGGCCGCAACGAGGTCTGCAACGCGCCGTCACGCTCGCGGGCTGAGATCCATGGCGGCCCGGCTGTAATTCTTGATGGATGACCAAAGGACGCTGCCAAACCGCTGTAAAAAACGACAATGACAATTTCTTCTCACATTTGCGCGTTGTGCGAGTTCCAAGGCGTAGGTGAACAGCCGGAAGACAGACCGCTGCTTCTGTGAGACCCATGTACAGCGTACGTAGGGCTGCAGCAGTCTTGCAGCGGTTGTGCAGGAGGAATGGCCAAAAGTGGAACGCGGCCAGGTCCTCAGAATACATCGTGTCAGCCTGTGCTAGGTTCTTTGTAGTGAGAATCCGGCGATGCCCGCTCCGGCCGTGAAAAGCTCCAACGGGGTCGGCCAAGTCAGCCGCTCTTCAGCTCCGAATAGGTGTTCTCAACCACCTCTCTTGCTCTTATCATTGGGGCAGAATACGAAGACTAGCCGTTAGGGGCATATCATAAGGGAAATTGTCTTAAGAGCAGAGGTTGGGTGAGTTGGTTCTGCGGATCAGTGTAAGCAGCGGCAATACTGGGCGATCATAGCCTCTCTAGATCAACAATAGCCTTAACCGGGAGGACGGATCGGGCACGCAGGTACTGCTCATCCTCAGCATGGACTCCGCAAACTCTCAAGCTAGGTATGTATGCTTCACGGGAGCGTGTGAAAGGAAGTACAAGAAGAAAGCCTTGGGATGCTGACCTTGGAGTTCTTTTTCTCATTCGGGTATTCGCTGCGATAAGAACGTGTGGAACGACACAGGAGTAGTGCTGATCAAAAGACAACGCTGCTCGTAGATTTGATGTGACAGGCATAGCCACGCAATGATATGTACCCAGTATTGTCTGCAACAAGCCGTCGCAAAAGAGACCAAGCAAATAAGACCATCTCTACAGACCAACTTCGTCGTCGAGCCATTCAGGTTCTGCGTCATCATCGTCAGGGTCGTGCGACAACAGCGACTGGTTGTCAAGCTCATCACTCATGTCTGCATTGTTTGAAGCCTCTGGCTTCGGCGCAGCGGTGACGGGATCCCCATGTTGATCGTCCGCTGTGCCATTCGTTCCCACCTCCAATGCGGTCAATGATTTGACATTCGAACAAATTTCATCTTGAGGATGCTCTTGCTCGGGGGGTCCCTCCATCATGAAGCCTCCACCTGTCTCGGTATCTTCGACAGCGTCTCCTGCAGCAGACGCCAGGTCTCGGTCCTCTTTCGGCCCTGGCGTTTGCCCATTCACCTTTCGAACGAACCCGCCCTCGTCCGTAGGCTCGTCGAATAGCGCATCGATATCACCACGGCCATCGGCAGTTCCGCGGAAAAGATACTCAGGCTCAACAGGCTCGAGTAGACCCGGCACATCCCACGGACTTGCGACCGGCGGCTCCCAGTACTCTTTGCTATTCTTTGCAAAGTCGTCATTGACTGTCTCCGCGAAGTCATCCTGGAACTTCTCCTTGACGACATCGCGATCTATGCCTCTGCTGGGACGCGCGATTGGGCCGTCTGCAGCGACGAATCCACCTTCATTATCTTCTGGAGCATACTCACTGCCGCTGTTTTCGTCCTCGATGGGCGCCACACCCTCTCCGCTTGCTGACGCACCCTCTTGACCACTCATGATCCGTTCTCTTATTCTCATACCCACCAGAAATCTTTTCCACATTCCCAGAGCTAACCTGCTCCTCTTTGTTCGGTCTGCCTCTGATCTTTGCCACCGCAATGTCTCTGTGACCTCTTCCATGGCTTCTTTATACTCATTGGCAACGATGACTCCCTTTACGACTGCTGTGCCCTTCCTGCCTTTGAATTGAAAGCCCGCAACAGCCTCCGCGTAGTCAATGCGTAATATTCGTGCTGCTGCAACGCCATCAGACGAACGTATATGGACTCCGCCGGGAGGTATCATTGACGGCACGTAGATGTCGAGATTCTTATACGGGTTCTTTGGAACGCGCCCGTGTGCGCATGAAGGGGGTTTGTACAATTCGGTCTGGTGGTGCGCAAAAAGGCCGACAGTCCCGTCCCCTTCCTCCTCAATGTCGTCTGCGTCATCTGGCTCTCTCCTTGGCTTTCGTCTGGCTCGGACCCTCTTCAGTGGCTGTTCGCCTGGCTTCAACTCTCGCCCGTTGCGATACCAGTTATTCGCGGTTTGGCAAAGCTTGATGTCTCGTCTTCTGAAAACAGGCTCGATGTTCTCTCCTTTGCCAGTCCTCAATTTGCCCACCTCGCGCCGCGGGTGCACAACTTCATGTCGTTTGAGATGCCGCTCAAGAGCGTAATAAGGGTGACTCTTGAAATCCTGCGCATTCCGAGGCATAGGCTCTTTTGCTTCGTAGCCATCCAGCTCACCATCCTCGATGATTTCTCTGTCAGTGCGACCAGTGGGTGACCGGAACACTTTCACGACCTGACGATACCAACGCTCTCCACCTTCTGTGACTTCTACGCGGTTCCGGCGCGTCTTCGCGTTGAAAGCCTTGGTGTAGCGGCGAGTCACATCCTTCGCTGTCCCATCGTCATTGAATGCGACGACATATGTCATGTCGTTAAGCGGGTCAGAGGCTGGCGGCTCGAGCTTTGGCGGTCTGTTTACGGTGCGCGTCGCAAACGGGTCGACAGAAACCCATTGCTGCTTTGCCGTGTTGAAGGCTTCCACCCAGAATATGGGGTAAGGCGAATCGCGACCCTTCACATTTCGAGGCGTCGCAGGGGCTTTACCAAGATCACGCCTAGGAGAGGTTCCGCGAGTCTGCCCGCCAAATCGTTTGATTGCTCGTGGTGCAGACGATGCCGAGCCAGCGGATGCAGCTGATGCATCAGTATCGTAGTCAGCGGCGGAAGCTGACAGATCTATGATTGCTTTCTGTGGTGTCGGCGTCAGGACCGGTGCGACACTGATGAAGGAAAGTGGCTGCAGCGAGCAGACAAGGCGAGCGTCCACACCGACCGAGCGAAGCAAGGCGCAGAATAGTTGTGCACCCACGTCGCGCGATCCTGATGGTCTTGCTGACGCTCGCAGGAAATCTCTACGATCGCAGTCTGTACCTTCAGCCTGTTTTGCAATGAACTCTAGCTGCTTCTCGTCGACTGGCCACTCGGGCTTTCTCATACCCCTGACTGAAATAACAAATTTTCCACGCCATGTGTGACTGGCCTCCTCAAGGCCTTTGATAAATTGGGTAGTACGGTCACGTTGCGACAGTGAACGCTTCGGTATCAAAAAGGCTTTCGTGCGCTTGTCGAGTACCTTTGAAAGAATATTCCGTACCCGGTGGTCGTTGCACCATGCGTTGCGGATGTAACAATGTGCGGTCAATGCGCACAGATGAATCTTGTGGATGTCTAGCCGTTTGCGCTTCTCAACAACTGTTGAAGACAGTCTTTGAATGGTAGCTCTTCCCAAAGGGGTGTCCGTCTTCGTGCTCAAGTCGAGCTGTATCCTATCCCCAGCCTTATCCTTATTTTCAGCCGCATTTTCAGGCACTTGATCAGGTTCACTGAACAATTTTTCCCAGCCTCCGTCCTCCTCGTCATCCCCATCCTCGGAGCTCTCGCTATCGTCATATACGACCTGTGCGCCGTGCGAAGATAGTGCTTCATCATCGCTGAATGCTGCGGAGGTGAGACTTCCATTGAGGCGACTGAGGATCGTCTGGTCTTCTTGAGGCTCGAATTCTGCGAGGTCGATTGATCCAGCAGCATCAGTAGGCGGGTGTGGCGCTCTCTCAGCTCTCGGCCCGACCTCTTCATGCTCGGGCGCGTCGCCAGCTACTCGGCGCCGCTTCAAGGGTCTTTCTCCTTGTAAATGACTGTCACTAGAAGTGACATCCAAGGCGAGACTTCTATAGACGCTATCCGGGATCTTCGTGGCCTGCGCTCGTCTGGAGGTGGTTCCATCGGCTCGCGATGGTTTGGCTCGAGCCATGTTGAAGGCTGTTACGAAGCATAATACCCCTTGGAATGAATCAAGCTTCGCGAGATGTTAAAAATTGAGGGGGTTTATGCTCAGTGGCACCTGAATTTGGGCACGAAGTACGCATTCAAAGTATAATCACAGACATTGTCATTTGACATTTGACATTATCAGATGCCAAGACATAGGTACACTAAGTGACTAAACGCCGGCCTCGCGTGGCCTCGCGTCGATTTACGCGAAGTTGACGCGTCGTAAGTGGGATCTCTAGCCACCCCAATTTCTCACCAGTCCAGCCATCCCGCAAGTCCCGACCTATCCTAACCCAAGTGCCCAAACCTATCCTCAACCTATCCTCGATGGCCCCCGCCAACCGAAGGTCGTCCGCCCGAGCACCAAAGTCCAGGCTCTATTCTTCTGCGCCTGCTGCTCCTCGACAGCAACACTTTCGTCAAAGGTCGCAAAACACTCGTTTACGGTCTACCGACGCTGGCGCTATCAGAAAAGGCAGGCAATCAACCTTGACACAGCTCGACTTCGCACATCTTGATCCCGATTCACATCTCGAAGGTGAGAATCAGAACGAAGGGAGCTTTGACGGGGAGGTGGGAGAGAAAAGTGGAGGAGAGGTGAATAGCGAAGAGGAGGATTGGGAGCAGCCGCCATCAAAACGAAGACGCACTCGCAACTCTCTCAGTGAAGCTGAACGTAAACGACAACAAACCTTGACTCAAATGGACGGCTTTCTGCTGCGAGACGGAGAAGACTGGTCAGTGATGGAGGATGAAATGGATGATGTGCAATACGACGCACTATACAACGAGCAGCAGACGCAGCTCGAAGATCGCTTATCAGAAACTAGCAGTCCAGTGTGGCCAGCGAGAGGGAATCGGTCATCACCACGCCATCAACGACACCGTCTCCTGTCGCCACAGTCAACAGCACCCCCGTCAGCCATACTGCATCCTCCGAGTACACCAGCGCGGCGCATCAAAGCCGAGATACCATCGTCACAATCTCCCGCTGGGACGCCGCTCAGCGCACGACAATCACCTGTGACGCATCAGTCTCGGCAGAGCCCACAGCAAACGCCCGAAGAGCATCAGACTCTGCATCGTACGCCGCTTTCGGAAATACATCCTAACGTTCTAGCAATGCGTGACATAGAGTCGGCTTCATCACAGAAGAGCAGCGGCAAGGGGAACCCCAAGCCTGTCGAACAGGATACGCAGGGAAGCGATCAAGAATACTACAGCGACAACGAGAACTATATGTCTGATTCAAGCGGCGATGGTGAGGAGGAAGTGAGTGCCGGCTCACCGACGAAGAGTATCAAGCATAGTAGTGTCCCACGGGCGAGCCTGCCCAGGGCGAGCTCGCTTGCGCCTGGTCGGCTGAGGAATACTATCGGCACAACGAGTATGCGGAAACTCGACAAGGGGTCCCTGACGCCTGTCCGAACATTACGACACAGCACAAGTGCAGACACCACGGGGATACACCAGCTGCACGACGAGCCAGGGCAAACAGTGCGCACATCGCAGGCAAGCACGGTAGAGTTTGTCTCACCGCGACCAGTACGGCGAGGGTCACCATTGAAGCATCAGTCGTACTCCTCTGCGCAAGAACCGCAATCGTACCGTCCCGTCTCGTCTCCGCCGTTTAACAGCTCGCCAACCGAGACCCGGAATCGATGGCAAGACACTCTCGATTCAACTTTTCCAGCCAGCCTGCTCGACAACAGAACACAAATTGCGTCTATCAATGACAGCGCGGACATCATCACAGCGAGCCAATTGATGGGCAGTAGCAGCCAGTGAGAAGGGCGGAACCGCAGACTGCAGTTCATGAGGAGCTGATAGATTTAACGAACATTGCTACTAAGTCCAATCCAGTTCGAACGATCAATGCCAGGATCCCGTGCAATACTTGAACTTTGATTGAAGTCAGCTGAACGAGATATCTGCAATTGTGCTTGATCCGGCCAACCGAGCCCTCGAGGATGCCACTGCATGCATCTCCACCTGTATGGAAATCTTGCACCGAGCCCTCTGCCCCTGCCTGATCTGATATTTTTGGCCGCAGAATTCAGAATCTCTTATCCCATCCATTGCCGCGAAGCCTGGGGACTGAAAGCGCTCTGCCACCTGGACACTCGTTCAGTGTTTTAGTCACCAAGACACCTTTTTGCGTTAGGATCATTTGCTCTTCTATCTCCCGAAACTTGTCTCCGACGATCGAAAAGGACCGCCCCTTCCAGAGCCGTTTGGAACAATACTCTTACCGAAGTCATCGTCAAAATGCGCCTGCTACGGCTCTCGACGGGATAGTCTTCAAGCGCAGTGACGGAGTAGACGCCTGCCAGAGTAACATCGTCGGATGAGCTTGTTGCATCGCATGACACTGCCATCTCCCTGTGAGTAGTGATGGCCTTATAGCTGTAGGATCACAAACCAGCCCAGGCATTACTCACTCGGTGCGTTCACGTCTTTTAGCGCCTACTGTGCGGTCTCGAGGAACAGCGGCTTGTTGTCCCGTGCCTCTTTAAAATAGCTAGCACTTGGCACAGCGAGCAGGAGTCAGCTGGCCCGATGTGAAGACTTGCTGCGGCCTCGGCATCTATCGTAATGCCATCTTGAATATTCTGCGAATATCTTCATTTGCAAGATTCGTTATTTGAAGAAATGAGCAACTGCCCACAAAGCGCTCCTGTGCATGCGGTCCAGCAACATGCGAATATTTGCACGCTCGAGGAACGGTGACGTGATTCTCCAGACTTTACACCGACGAGCCGCCGCAACATCGATATGACCACCACCATCTCGTTCGGGTATATGATAACGGGCGCTCTTCTTCGACGTTGCGAGCCCGCGTACCATCAGTTTCACCTGGTCGTAGTTGGTTCAACGAGGCTGCCATGTTCGTGGAATGTCTTCTCGCCTCAAACTCTGTTCGATTACCTGAAAAGCCGGCTTTGATCCTGCAGAAGTCGATGAAGGGTATTCGATTCAGCACTGTCTGAATTGATGTCCGTGGTGTGGCATTGCAGTAAATTTACTCGAGCTGCCTGTATAGAACCGCTGCTAACGGCTTCAGATCGAAGATGTATACCGTGGCATGCCTGCTGGGAAGTAAATTGGCAGCAGCCCAGCTGACGCCGGACGCGCCCCTTGGACATGACGTTCAACGTTGGACTACACCCGCAAAGCGCGGCCTTATCGCCCACAATGGCAGAATGGGAACTCGGATCTGGCGAGCGGCTCTCTCAATAGCCAGGGAAGTCATGAGAGTCTGCTTGTAGTGTAAACGATACTGGAAAATGAAATTGAGAGACAGTATGATGGAGAGAACATATCTGTACATAGCAGGGGTTCAGGGCGATGAATTTTGCTACAGTGTCACAGATGGACCAGCAGATACGTCTAGAGCTGGCAGACGTTGGCTTTTTGGACCTTGATCTGGGTTACGCAGCCACCTTGCAAGTGGATGCACATCGATTACCTGTATCTTACCTTAGGATGCACGGCCTCGGCGTACGCTTCGTGGCCCAAGACGTCTTAATTCTGGACTACAACAACAATTTGACACAAAGCAATTTCGGCGCGGTGAAATCAGGCTGACATATGCGTTTCGATGGAGAGTAGGGAGACCAAGAGTATTTTCATATTTCCCAAAGCAGTCAAGCTCTTGGCACTTCGGAGATCTACAATTGTCCAAGCAATAACCAAGTACAGCATTCCACGCGCTCATCGGAGAAGCATCGCAGTATACCACCATCATAAGGTAGCCCCGACTGACAAGACACCAGCCATGCATCCCTAGACGGCCATAATTCGCAGAGGATATTCTTGCTCGCTGTATCCATTCGCGTTAGGACGACCAGAGCCGCACGTCCACGAAGGACCACAACCATCACCATGCAAGGCTTCAATATGGGTCGCTACATCCCACCATCCACTCTTGACCCTTCACTATCGTCATCAGACACGAATTCGCGCACTCGCAAATGGCAAAAGCCCGCTCAGAACACCATTCGATTTGAGCTCCCTGTCGCAATCTGGTGCGCCGCCTGCCCCGAGCACTCCACCTCCAAGCTCATAGCCGTCGGCGTACGCTTCAACGCCGAGAAGAAGCGCGTGGGCAACTACTTCTCCACGCCTGTGTTTTCATTCCGCTTCAAGCACATACCGTGCGGTACATGGATTGAAATCAGAAATGATCCGAAAAAGGCGCGGGAGGCGAAGGAGGGCAAGGCTGAGATGGGAGAGGCGTGGGTGGTCACTGAAGGGGCGAAGAAGAGAGATTATGGTACTGGTGAAGTTAGTGGGCTCGATGAGGAGGGGACAGTGTTGTGGCAGCCAAAAGATCCGCACGGTGGACTGAGCGAGGAGAGATTCGAGGCGAGGGAGCAAGTGCTATCAGATTTCGAGAGGAAAAAGCGGATGAAGGTGGATTCGGTAGATCGAGTGGCGGAGCTGAGGGTAGAGAGTGATCGGTTTCGGAGGGACCCGGACGCGTGGAACAAGAAGCTGAGGTCGCAATTTCGAGAGCAGAAAAAGACGGACGAGGAAGCAGCAAAACGGTCAGGTGAGCTGCAAGGGCAAGTCAATAAGCGGGTAAAAATGGAAGACTTTGGGAAGATGGTGAGACACAATACGAGAGAGCGAATGTTGGAGGATGTATGGACAGGCCATGGCGGGGAAAAGCCAGCATTCGGCGTCAACGTCAAACCAATACAAGCTCAGCAGGGACAACGACGAAGGTTAAGGAATACCGATGATGATATAGATAACGAGCACAGCAAAGACAAAATAATCAAACAGCCTCTTGTGGGCTACCAAGAGGATGAATGGTGATCGTCTTTCTCCCACGTATTGTGCCTCTCAGAAAGAGATACCGGTCGGAAAGCGCTTGCTCACATTAGTAAAACTACCCAAGATGCTAGGCTTCTAGATGGCGGGATGTGCCAGATTTCGAGCATGGTTATAGAAGCCTCTCAATGTCTGGAACGGTCGTACAGATGCTGAAAAGCTGGCGTAGCATGGGCTTTCTTCGAATTTCAACATTGCTTCTGCAACACAATGGCCATGCTGATGGCCCTGGCAACTGATCATGATATGCACAGTTTCGTGGGGGCAAGCACAATAAGAGCAAGTGTCAGTTTGCTCAGCGAGAGCAACGCGTTGATGCCATGCCATTGGGTTGTGCTCACCAGCCCAAGCTGTGAGATTGTTCATGATTCATCGCTATATGCGCCGACCACATGCCCCACCTTAAGACGCTGTAGCTGGCTCTGTGATAAGCTTCGTGATCTTCCCGATGGCTATCGTCTGGCCCTGATCTCTTAATGTGAACCGCCCTAGCTGTGGGTAGTCCTCAAAACGTTCAACGCACACGCTCCCCGCACTGCCCGTCACCTCGAGACGTGCGATGATGCTCATACCCTTCGTTGCGAACCCCGGCTTCTTCTTGCTCTTGCGGCCAGTACCCTTCTCCAACTTGTGCAAAAGATCTCCAAAAGTTACCTCTTCGGTGGCTGAGTGGACATGCATTACGCAGTTGAAGCCGGCGCTGAGGATCGTCTTGAGCTCTAACAGCACGATCTGCGCCTCGAAAGCGCTCACGCAGTGCACTGGGCGTTTTGGACTGCAAAGCACGAATCCTGGCAGAATATCCTCCTCTTCGATGCTTCGTAGCTTTACCCGCACCTGCTCGCCACATGCTGCCGCCTCAATCTCGTCCTCACCTTCGCCGTACAGCGCCGAAAGCTGTGTCGTCTCGCGTGAAGGCATCATCATATAGGCAACACCCTTCTTCAGCACACCTGACTCGATCTTACCTTCAATCATCGTGCCCATTTCTCGATATTTGGCCGCGATTGGCATCATAAAAGGGGCTTTGATCTTGCGTTCGAATGACTCCATATTGTCCAGGTACTCTAGCAATGACGGCCCATCATGCCAAGGTGCTATCTCTTTCGAGATCCGATCTTTGATGCCGACTGTCGTTTGCGCTGAAATGGGCATGAAGGCCAAATCCGTCTTGGGATTGAAGCCATTGCCTTTCAGGAAAACCGTGAGCTTCTTGGTGCACTCCTCATATCGTTCTTTTGACCATTCCACTGTCGGATCGTCCATCTTGTTCACCACGATCACAAGCTTGTTGACGCCCAGTGTCTTCGCCAACATCGCATGCTCTCGTGTCTGCCCTCCCTTCTCGAATCCAGTTTCGTACTCACCCTTTCGCGCTGAGATGACCAGAACTCCAACATCAGCTTGAGAAGCGCCTCCGATCATGCTTGGGACAAAATTCTTGTGTCCGGGAGCGTCGAGGATGGAGTAACGTCGCTTTTCCGTCTCGAAGAATCCTCTGCCTACCTCCACCGTCTTTCCCTTTGCACGTTCCTCCTTGGTAAGATCAAGCGCCCAAGAGAGATACCAAGTCTCTCTACCCGCATCCTTTGCTTCTTTCTTGTACTTCTCCATTGTCCGCTCATCAACCATGCCGGTCGCGTATAGGATGCTGCCACCGAGAGTAGACTTGCCGGCATCGACATGACCGAGGAAGATTACGTTGACGTGCTCTTTGCCGTACATGTCCTTGAGCGTTTCCTCGTCGACATCTGCTGTTTGCTCTTTTGCGACGGTCTCGGCATCTCGCGCGGCTTGGCGTTTTTCTTGTGGTGTGGGGCTGTTGCGACCGGAGGATGGAGGTGAGCTGTTGCCCGATGAGGCAGGTCCGGCTTCGCTGGTCTTCTCGATAGCCTTAGCAGCAACAGTCTTTGCGGAAGGCACGACTAGGTCCGCGCTTGACTTTGTAGCAGCAGCTGTTGAAGAGTCTGATGGGCGCGTCAGTTCCGGTTTCTCTGCTGTAGATTCAGGCGCTTCGATCCTACCTTTCTCGACCTTCTTCTCCGGTGCAGATGAAGCGGCGCCGCCGATGCTGAGAACTTTGGTAGCACCAGATGCCTCAATTTTGGTCGCTCCGTCACCAGCTATGGACATTGTTCTGGCGCCAACAGTCTTCGCCGGAGGAGCGGAGGATGTCGTGCCGTTTGCAGAGGGCTGTGATGTGGCTAACTGACTGTCGCTTTGCGCTGACTGGCCGGCGGAGGGACGCTTCGCTATTTGCGGGACCCCACCTTGCATAGGAGGCTGCTGTGACCTTTGCTGTGGCGATTGGTATCTTTGCTGCTGCGAATGTTGTTGCTGGGGCTGTTGCTGTGGATGCTGACCGTAGCCATTTTGCTGATATTGGGAGAATTGGTTGTAACCTCCATAGCCTTGCTGATTGTACTGTGGGTATCCGCCGTATCCTTGCTGTGCGTAACCGGCGTATTGCTGATATTGCGGTTGAAAGGAGTGTGCCCCGGGCTGAAAAAATGTCGCTCCGGGTTGGAAAGTCTGCGCTCCTGGTGGAAATATTCCAGACTGCTGCTGACTGACATTCATGGCTTGCGTTCTTCTCGATAGGTCTTCCTGTGCGTCTTGGTCGTCTTCCCACGAATCTGGTGCGGACATTGTGGCGGTTTGGGCGGGTTACCTGAGCCTGGTCGTATCAGACGTGCGTATTGATTTGGAGAGAAGTCTGGGACGGGGACGAGGGGTATTTGTAGCCTTGGAGCGAGTCTGAGCAGTCGTGAAAATCTTTAGATTTGGTGGGGAGTGAGTTGAGGGTGGCAGGCATTCGTAGGGCTGATATCGATAGACGATGACTGACTAGTAACGATTGTCACCCGCATAATTTGGGGGCTAGGAACTCGGTTCCCGCCTAGGTTACCGGAACCCTAGCGACAAGGCTTAGCGGCATAGTAGATTAGCATTATCGCGGTACGCAGCGCCTGTTCCTATATATTATTAAATATAATTAGCTATATCTTATAATACTTATTAAGATATATTTTTTAATTTAATTTTTATTAAAAATAATATATATAGTAGTAAAGTTAGTAAAATAGAAGACTAAATATAATATTTAGCCTTATTAGACTTTAAGGCTTATAAGTACTAAATAAAAATATATAAGTAACTCTAAGCTTATAATAATAGTAATAAGAGTAATTTTAAAAGTTTAAAGAAGATAAATATATTATTGAATATATTATAAAATAGGCTATTTATTTATTTAGAAACTATAATTTTTAGGCCTTAAATTATCTTTATATTTACTACTAAATAAGTTATATTTATATACTATCTTATATTTATTTATTATTAGCTATATAATGATAATATTAAAAAGCTATATATATAAATATAAGTTTATACTAATATTGCTTTACTATAAGAAAATAAAGTATTTAAAGACTGATAGAGAAAGCTTAGTTCTATTAAAATTAGCTTAGTAAAAGATAAATAGTAACTCTATATTAATTAAATAAATAGTATTAATAAGAATAAGTTAGAACTAATTTAAAATAGTAGTATACTAACTTCTTTTAGTAATTAAACTTTATTTAGAGGCTAAATTTAAAGTAGAGTAGTATACTATAGTATTATAGATACTTAGTAGTAATTATCTCTAATAAACTATATATACTTATAAATTTATATTATATTTAATAATTATTATTTTTACTATTATAGGCTATATAGCTCTGCTAGTTTATATTAAAAAAGGTACAGGAAAGAAGAAGAATACTACTATAAAGAGTAGAAAGACGAGACTAGCTTAAGACTAGTACAATACTTAGGCTTAGTACAGATACAATACTTAGTAGCAAGGAGAAGCTATTATTATGTTGTCTGTATTTTTAGCTAGAATCCTCTAGAGAGATTCTAGCTTATATATCTAAGTTTAGCGGCCCGTACAGGACTTACTAGATATTTATTCTTTTAATAGGAGCTAAATAACCTATAACTTACCGTATAAGACAGTAATTCTGTCTATTAAAACTATTAGTCTTTAAGTCTATTCTATATTGTCTTAGACTATAGACTAGCTGTCTAGAACAGATCGTATAATGCTTCTTTTTGTCCTAGGCCCGGGCTACTAGGCCCAACCCTTTAGATAAAAGGCTTATTCTATTTTAGGCCGAGACAGCTGGTAGGACCTATCCAATACTCTAGGCCTCTGAGGGTTCCAGCTAACTAGCTAGTTAGTTAATTTCTAACACACCTTCTTAATTAACTAGTTGTTTTAGCCGGACTGTAAGCTAATTTAAGTTCTAAACGTTAGTATTTTAGCTAAGTCGATCGGTTTTGTTAAAATATCTGCTAATTGTTCCTTTGTAGAAACGTATTTAAGCTCTATTTAACCTGCCTAAACGTTTTCTCTAATATAGTGATACTGTATATCAATATGCTTAGATTTAGCTCGGAAGGTAGGGTTTTTTGTAAGTTCTTTTGCCGAATTGCTGTCGGTAAGTAACAGTTTTACCGGTAAAACTGGGATCTCCGGTCTAATTTAACCGGCTTATCTAGGCAAATATATGCTTGTCTGGTACGTTAAAGCCCGCCGAGTCTTTTTATCCGTAGACTTTTTAAAAGTACCCGCTAAAACGGTAGTAATCGAATTTTCTTTAAAAATCCCGGACAGTTTGATAGCAATTAATCGGATAAATAACTGTTTCTTTATAGCTTCTTTAAGGGCTATATATTCGGCCTTATAAGAGCTTAAGGCGACTGTTTTTTGTAGCTTCGAATTCTAGCTAAGGGCTCCGTTCCTGAGTAGAAAGATATAGCCGGTAGTCGATCTTCTAGTACCGAGGTTTTCCCCCCAATCTGCGTTACAATAGCCGGTTAAACCGTCTATTAAGGGAGATTTATAGTAAAGGCTAAGGTTAGAAGTTTTATTTAAGTAAGCCTAAAGGCTACTTAAAACTCTCTAGTGTTTTTCGCTAGGATTCAATATGTATCGGGCTAGTAGGCTAGTTTTAAAGGTAATATTGGATCTTATCTTTGTTGTTAGATACAAAATCGACCCAATTTGCTGCTAATAATTAAAAATATTGGTACTGCTAGCTTAATTAGAATTCGGTGTCAATTTTAAGCCGACGGGTTACGGTATTTTTTCGGGCATTCGGCCGTTTTTCTTCGAGTATTTAGTTAAAATTTTAGCCAAATAAGTTAACTGGTCTAGGCGAATTGTTTTCGCTAGGCGATCTTAGGTAATGTTAATTTCTAGGAACTTACTAACGTCTTCTAAGTTCTTAACTATAAGAGTCTTATTTAGTTTCTGATAGATTCTGGAGATTGTTTCGGTAGAATCGGATACAGCTAATATATTGTCTATATAGGCGATTAAAATTATCTGCTTTCTAGTCCTTTAAATATAAACCAACTAATCGGATACTAGGGGTTTGAAACCTATTTCCCTTAGTAATTCTTAAAGATAGACTTTCTACTGTCGGTCGGCCTGTTTTAGACCGTAAAGGGCCTTCTTTATTCAATAAACTTTATTAGTTCCGTTAGATAGGCTAGTTGGTTGCTTGATATAGACAATCTCGTCTAACTTTGCGTTAGAATAAGCTAATTTTACGTCCCATTGCTTTATTTCCTAGTCTTTCTCTGCTACTAAGGCTAGTATAAGCCGGTAAGTAATTAAATTTACTATATTTGTAAAGGTCTCTGTAAAATTAAGGCCGGGTCTTTGCTAGTAGCCCTTAGCTACCTAGTAGGCTTTAAAAATTAGCTCGCCTTTTAGGGGATACTTAATCTTCGGTACCCAGCGCCCTTTTAGCGCATTTCTACTCGGCAGCAGCTCGATTAATATTTAGGTTTCTTAGTTAGCTAGCTCTTTGAGCTCCGACTACATTGCGTCTAGCCAAGAAGGTTAATTCTTAGATACTCTTATTTCTTTTAAGTTATTAGGCTCTTTAGTAACTGCGACTAAGGCCTGCTCGGCGTATTGTTCTAAGTTATTATAGAACTCGTCAAATTAATTTTTGTTGGCGTTTTCGTATATAAAATCTATCTTCTGGGCGCAATCGGTGTCTACCCGGCCGGGGTCTTCAGTACTTCTGTAATCTAACTCGATAGAAAGGTTAGACTCGTTTAGAGCTCTAGTTTAATATAGTTCTTGTTTAGATTCGTCCGCTAGTTGTTAAGATATAGAGAGGGTATACTGTTTCTTATACAGAGAACTCCCTTCTTTATTAAGAGGTATCTTCCTATTATCTTAAGATTTAGCGGTCGGATTTAGCTTGTTTTTGAATTTAACTTCTAGTTGTTCTTTAGACTCTTTAGGAATACTCTTGGTTAACCGATTAACTGTAGATCTCTATAGGTCCTAAACAAATTTTCCTTCCTAGACGTAGACGTCTCTCTCTCAGTAAACCTTCCGGCTATTAGGGTCTAAGAGCTTATATTAGTTTAATCTGTAGTCTATTAGAATATAGATAGTTGCTCTAGCGTCTAGTTTTTTTGGTTTAGGTTCTTTAAGATAAGTAACTGAGCCCTAGATTTTAATAGTACTGACATCCGGTTTTTTACCGTATTTTGCTGCGTACGGGGTAATAAACCTTAATAATCTAGTATAAGGGGTCCTGTTGTAAATATAGGTAGCTGCTTTTAGCGCTTTACTCTAATATATCTAGGGTAGCCCGGCAATATAAAACATTGCTTAAACTTTACTAACAATTGTTCGGTTAAAGCGTTCAGCTCGTCCGTTTTGCTAGGAGGTATACGATACAGATATCGTTAGAATAGCTTCTTTTTGTTCTAGAAGCTGTTTTTCCCGGCCTTTCCGGTATTCTTTTACGTTGTTTAAGTATAGTCTTTTAAAAGGATACTCGGACTACGTTTCTTTTTAAGTAATATAGATAGATAGTACGTCGAAAACCTAATCTTTAGACTATAGTACCTCGGTAGTTGTATACTAGGTTTTATTGTCTATAAAGTTAGTAAATAATTAACTTTTAAAAGGGGTTTGCGGTACAATTGGCCCGCAAATATCTAAGTAGACTTTTTTTAAATAAATTAGCCGATTTGTTTAGAGTTTCTCGGCTAACTTTAGCCGTTGTCTTTGCTTTAAAGTAAATTTAGCAATTATCTCCCGATTTGTCTAAATAATCTGTTCCTAGGGCAACCTTTTTAAGCTGTTTTAAGGCGTTTTCGCCTATATGTCCTATTTATTAATACCAAAGGTCAGTTTTTAAAGAAATAGTATAGAGAAATCGGACTATATTAATAGTCTAAGCTTTTATTACTACTAAGCCGTTAACATACCGCTTCTCGGTAGTTAGTTGTCTGGCTTAATTAACTTTTAGCTTGTTTTAGCTAAGAGTTACCTTATCTCCCCTCTTTCTAAGCTTATTAAAGCTTAGAAGGTTAATTCTAAATTCCTTAACAAATAAAGCTTTGTTTAGAACAATTGTTTTGTTCTTAAAGAATAGTTTTGCTTTGCCTGTCTAAAAGGCTTAAATTAACTTCCCCTCTCCCCAACAAATAATTCGGTTAGTTGGCCGGATATCCGTTAGAAGGTTAATATTCGAGTAAATATAGCTTATTGAGATTATATCAAGGATCTAAGAACTAGTAGAGTAATTGACTCTATCTAGTAATACTGTAAAGTATTGTTCTTCTTGTAGGTTGGAACTGTGTACAGAAAACATTGAAAAATTGGTGTTTTTGGAGCTTTTGTTAGAATTTAGCCGGAGATTTGGGTATTTTTTCTAATAAGTTGCCGGTTTATGCCTCTTTTTATTGCAAAAGGGGCATTTTTCTTGGTTTTTACTTAGAGATTTTAATTTTTCTCCGGTCCTTTACGTCGATTTATTGTCTATTGCAGTAAAAACCTTTTCTGCTAGGATACTACCGTAGATTCGGCAAGACTTGTTTATAAGTTAACTAAATAAGTCCTGTAAACTTATATTGCTAGTCGTTTGCCGGTAGCTTTAGCTAATAATAGCTACCGTGTGCTTGTATTCGGAGGTTAGATTGTAAAGAACGTAGGTAGCTACTACCTTGTTGGGTAGTACTAGTCCTCGGGTTACTAAATTGTCCGTTAATTGTCTAATTTTAGCAAGATAAAGCTTAAGGTTTTTTACCTTACTAAGTATATATAAGAGGGCGAACTAATGACAGCAGAGACGCAATGCTAAGAGCTCTATTTAATTATAGATATAAAGAGGATTAGATACAGAATAAGAACAAGAGGTCGAGCGATGCCCCTATATATATTAAGAGAATCTAAATTACCTGATAAATGCGCTAAACTAGAAACAGGAAAGCTAAGGGCAATAGTACGGTTAAGATGTGTTAGGAATTAGTTAGAAATTACGATAATGCGCTAAGCGCTCGGAGGCCTAGCGCTTGAAGGGCCTGGGACGGGTTTATAACAGTAGGTCTCTCTTAACGAAGGCGAGCATCTACAAGCTAACTAGGGTATTAATTTAATAGGACCGGAACGTTGAAGATACTTAATATAAAATTGAACTACGGCTTTAAGCTTGTTAACGAGCATCTATAGTTCTTAGGTTTGCTCGTTGATATTCTAGTAGACTAAATACTAAAGCATACTACAGCGGAGACGAGAGTTAAAGATATCCTTAACGTACTACTCCTATTCGCTATCTTTAGCAACGATTAACGGACGTAGTTCGATGTATTAACTAGGGAGCGGATCGGTAGGTACTAGTCGGAGCTTAAACAGATAAAAAACTGAATAACACTATATTATCGGTAGAAGAGATAGACGGTAAGCGTAGGGACTAATAACCTTCTCTAAAACGAAGGGGCCTTCCTAGGAGCGTAACAGCTTCTTGCTGGAGCGTATAATACTAAGGTCTTTAGTACTAATAAAAATACGGTCACTAACTTAGTACCGAGGATATAAATCGCGGGAGCGGTTTGCGTATTCTTCTTGCTTATACTGAGCGAATTCTATAAGTTCGTAATATTTATTAACGATTTAATTTATCTTAACAGTAAACTTGTCGACAGAGACTTAATCGCGGAGCTAACTTAGAGATAGATTACCTTAAGAAGTACGAGGAGGTTCGAAAGATATACGAGAGTAATAGCCTAAGTTTATAAAGAACGGAGTGTAGCTAGTCGTAGCGCTTTAGTAATTGTTAACAGTAAACTTAGCTATTGAGAGTTAGGCAGTCTAGTCGTTTTACAGGTAATTAACGTAGACACGGAGATAACGTTCGAGACTACTATTAGCGTTCTCTGTTTAACTATTAGTCTAAAGATAGTACGCTGTAGAAAACTTGTTGACTAATCTTAAACGCTGGGTTAGTTGGCGCTAGAAGGTAGAGATAAACTATGTGCCTCGATTAGATACGATAGAACTTAAAAGATCGTAAAGCTTAAAAATGTAGGCTAGAAAGAGATCTACGACGGCTTCTGCTAATATATTCTTGCAGAGAATAAAGTGTTTTATCTTAGTAAGTCTGTTAACGACTACTAAGCAGTTATAAACCTTAGATAAGCTAGACAAGGGGCAAGAACTAGGAAGCTGAACGATAAAATCTATAGAAATGTCTTTCTATCGTTGTTAAGGAATCGGAAGGGGGTGGAGTTAACTATACTAACGTTGAAGCAATAGCTTAGTTTAAATATAGATATAGTAATTACGTACAAAACGCTTAACCGCTAGGTAGATGCTAGGCTACCAGAAAGAACAACGGAGGAGACTTGAAATAACTGGAGGTAGAACAGGTGTAAGCACTTTCTAGTAAGTATAGGCGAAGTTTATCGTTGTTTAGAACTACTTAATAATCGTAGTAGTAAACAATATCGCCTTAAATAGAATAGACAGAGAGATCGATGTCTTTGCGGCGGACAGTACCGGAAAGCTTAAGATTACAGAGGAGTTGTTTGTATCAAGGATTATTTCGACGGGAGTTCGTTTAGAGCTGTATAATCTTGAGATCTTGTCCTTCGAGATTGGAAGCAGTTAACTAAGGAACAGGAACTAGAGGATCGCTAGGAAGCGGCGGACTTAGACTATTTATTAGGATTTGAGGAACGGGTGTCGAAGACTAGACACAAATTTCTGGAATACTCGGAGCGGAAGCGGGACTTAAACTTGAACGCTAACTTTAACTAGGAATTAAAGCTGCTTAACGGCTTAACTAAGGAGGTACAGACTAGGACTACGATTAAGAACTTAACTAATAATTTCTTAAAGATCGACAGAGAGCGTTGACTAGAGCTGGGGCAGGACTAGGGCTACCGTAGTTTAGAGGTTTATTAACAACTTTCAAATTGCGCGTGTACTATAGCTTAATAAGCACCTGTTGTTAATAAGCTGTCCTTAGGTCTAGAGCTATATCCCCCTCTTTCTTAGGAAGATTATTAAATCGACGAGTAAGACTATCGGGCTTTTTACCTTTTTTACTAGGACGATAGGCCAACTAGAAATCGAAACAAGATAGAAATTTAGCCTAGCGGGCTTAACGACGGGAGAGATTCTTAGTAGTTATAAACTACTCTAAATTTTTATAACCAATAATTATCTAGATTAGATATAGTAAGCTCTTAAGCTCTAGTCGCCATTCTTCAAAAGACTTAATAATCGCTAATAATCCTTTATCGTAGATCTTGTAATTGTACTCAGCGGGCAATATCTTTCGGAAGAAGAATGCAACGAGGTAGAGAACACCGTTGTTGTCGTACTAAGACAGTACTTTAGCATTAATCCAATCTAAAGAATCTATTTTAACAATAATTAATTTTCCTGGATTAAAATAGACAAGAACAGGACCTTTAATAAACATTAACTTAAGTTTCTTGAACGTAAACTAACATTATAAAGACTAGAAGAATATTTTACCCTTGTACGTAAGCTTAGTAAGCGGAGCAGCGATTCTTAAAAATTTAAGAATAAAATAACGATAGAAGTTAGCAAGGCCTAAGAAACTTTAAACGTCTTTAATAGAACGGAGTTAGAGCCAGTTAACAATAGTCTCAATCTTCTTAAAATCTATTTAAATGCCCTTGGTAGTAATAATAAGTTCTAAGTACTTAGTTTTCTGAACTATAAATTTACACTTCTTAAGATCGTATTGTAAGCCGGCCTTGTTAAGCTTCTCTAAAACTTACTTAATGTGTTTTTAATAGGATTTCTTATTTTAAGAGTAGATTAAGACATTATCTAGGTAAGCGGTATAAAAGTTATTAAGATGCTTTCTTAGAGTATTATTGATATAGTACTAGAACGTTGCCGAGCTATTATAAAGGCTAAACGGTAGGACAAGAGACTCAAAAAGACCGTAGCGTGTTTAAAAGGCGGTTTTCTATTCTTTGCCTTCTTTTATACGGATATAGTTAAACGTAGAGATAATATTAAGCTTTGTATAGTACTTAGCCTTAAATAGTCGATTAAGAGTTTTATAGATTAATAGGAGAAGATACTTAAATTTAATTAACAGAGCGTTTAAGCCTCTATAATCGATACAAACTTAGAGATCGCTATTTAGTTTCTAAACGAATAAGACTAAGAACGCGGCTAAACTATAACTAGCGCGAATAAAGCTAGAATCGAGGTTTTCCTTAAGCTATTAAAGCAACGCCTTTGCTTCGGATTAACTATAGAAATAAAGGGAGCCGTAGGGTAGTTCTAAACCGAGCCTAAGCTTAATTTTATAATTATATTAATAGTATGGTGGAAGGGTTTTCGCGGCTTTTTTAGAGAATACTTCGCAAAAGACTTGCAACTCTGTTAATAAGTAGAACCAATCGGTATCTTCTTAATCGAGACTAAACTATAACTATAGAGGTTTGTCTACGAGAGCTTAAATCTGTTTAACTAACATAGAATATATCTAACACCCTCTATAGGCTAGTAACGTAAATAAGGCGGCACCTACGCGGAGAATATAGTGGCGTAACGTCGATAGGAGTAAGTTAACCTGCTTGGAAGCAGTTAACGGACAAGCAGCCTGCTAGGAAGTAGCTGCGGACTTAGAATTCGAGACGGCCTACTTACGAGCAGCCGGTAACTTGGAAGGAGAAACAGCCTGTAGTCTAGCAGCTATAGAGCTAGAAACTAGAGAAGCAAGCCGCTTAGTAGCGCTTAACGAAACTAGAACTCTAGAGATAGGCTATACTAACGCAGCTTGAGCGTAGATACGCGACCTTTAGACTAAGGTAGTCTACACTAACATAACTACGGACTTAGAATTTAACTTAGTCTGCTTAAGAGCAGCTAAGAAACAAGAAATTAACGGCTTAAGCTGCTTAAAAGCACTTAACAGACTAGAATTGCTGGCGGTTAGAGGTAAAGGAGCTAAGATAAGCTTTTACCGCTTAGCTTCCTTTTTCTTAAGTTTAGGCTTTAACGTCTTTTAAACTCTTAACTTATGCTTCTTTGCAATAGAGTCAATTTGCTCTAAATTAGCAGGACTAGGGGCGTATAGCTCTTCTTTATAGCTATAGAGACTATCGAGAATAATATAAATTGTAGTGCCGGTAGATAGAATACCACAATACTACAAACAGAAATTAGAATCGAAACGGAGGGTATTCTAGCTAAACTGCTAAATAACGTTGTAGTTTCTTAGCTATAGAAGGCTAAGAAAAATAGGTTTATTAGAGAGGTCGGTAATAATAAGGTAGCAAGATCTTTCAACATAAGAGCCTATTTACAAGGTAATGTAGGCAGTATAGATAACCTAAGTATAGGTTCGAGTATTATCCTTAAAGTTTGTTAATATCTAGGACTTACGGAGATAGCGGATTAGAAAGCCTTAACGTTACGCAAACTTCAAATTAATAAATCTAACGGATAAATATTCAGAATTAAGGAAGACAGGAATAGAACAAAGTATATTCCCTATCTAAACTTAACAGTTAATACGGGCCTAAATATTAGTATAAGCGAGGTTAAAACCCCTCTCATTATCTAAAAGAATGTTTTTAGCTTTAGTTAACAGAACTCGAAAGAGTAGATTTAAAGAAATAAGTAGAGAACGTCTCTATACGCGCCTTTGTATAGAGACTAGACATTTTCTGAGTCGAAAGGTAACTCGTTTTCGGGCTCTAGCTAAGAAATAGAGATCTTTTGACTGTTAAGCTCGCTCAATTAACCAAGGTTAGTAGGGCGAGTACGGGGACACTTGTTGCGGTAGTACTGGTCGGAACTATAAACAAGGCAGAGACCTTGTTCTTGTCGATGTATTCGCTTAGCAGGGGTAAGTCAACCTTTATTATCAAGATACATAGAAGTAGAACCGTAGTAATTGTATATATTATTACTCTAGTTAGCTTTAGTGGGGGTTAACTAGATCTAACAAATAGTACGGCTCTTATTAGCCTGGTTACCGTTACTTAGACGGGGAATATTGGAATTCGGACGGTAAATAGAAGCTGATCTAGGACTAGAGAGGTTATTTCCGTTAAACTGTATAGCGCGGTAACAACGACCTGCGCTAGCTTAATGAATAATAGTAGTAAGTTCTTATATAAGCTGCTTAAGCTTATAAGAATAGTAGATAAGGTAGCAAACGTCCTTAAAAGCTTCGTTGCTTAGGCTGTTTATAAGTAGTTGTTTAAGCAGGCCTTAATCGACAATTTAGCTATTATTAATAAGCTTCTAGAAAGTAAAAAGATGTTCGATAATAGATTTGTTCTTCTAGCGGAGGGATATAAGGAATTAGCGCGCGTCCTAAGTACGCGTCGGATCGCCGAAACATCGATATAAGAGGCTAAGAAAGTTATTAAAGGTACGAAGGTAACTAGCTTAGGTACGGTTAACAAGATTAGAGATAAACTGTTAGAAATATAAAAGGGCAGGACCTTTTAGTATCGACAGCCTATAACTAATGCAAGATTCTTTAGAAGGGTATCGATTACAATTAGTAATAAGCTTAATTTAAAGAGCATTGACAAACTCTTGATACTTTTGAGGCTAGCGACCATCGAATTTCTTAAGATTAGCTGTACGCTCGGACTTAGAGGTAGGTAGTTGAGGTGCAGCGGGTGGCAACTACGAACGTATAGCTGTATTAGAGGCTTGGTTAGTAACATTAGAAGGGGTTGACTCTCGGGCGTAAGTATTGTTTATAGGCGTAGAAGAGGAAGAATTATACGTTCTGTAGGGACTATAAGAAAGATCGGTCTAAGGTATACTTACGACAGTTTCCTATTTAGAGCGGAAAGATTTTTAGTCTATAGAACTTAAACGGGCTGCTTAAAGCTAGCTAACAGCCTCTACAAGCTCTCTTAGTCTAGTCTCGGTCTAGTATGTCTTAGACTGTGTATATTGTCGGAGGGCTACGTTAAACTAACGTCTTAACTCTTGCGCGGCTACTGTAGTATCGCCGCCTAGGGATTAAAGATAGTCTTTAGCGCTTTAGAGCGTATTAACATAAATAGCTTCTTCGGAGGACTATTCGGAAGAGAGAGATATAGTAGGGGATAATTTATACTATAGTACAATTAAAATTCGGAACGTAGGACTAAAACTTAGAACCCTTATAAATAGGCGTATAAAGCACCCTACAGAACTTAGACAAAGGAAGTACGACTTAGAAGTACTTAACAAGACTAGAAGGCCTATACAACCTAATATAGCCTTAGATAGAGGGTTAATATAATAGTCCTATATTATAGGTATAGACTAGAGCTAAGGATTAAGAACGACTAAACAATAAATAACAAGAAGAACTAATTGCTGTTAAGATTGTGTACAATAGACTGTAGTAGCCGCTGCGGTAATTTTAATCTAATCTTAGTATAAAAGGGCGAACTAATAACAGCAGAGATATAATATTAAGAGCTCTATTTAATTGTAAATACAAAGAGAATTAGATATAGAACAAGAATAAGAGGTTGAGCGATGCCCTTATATATATTAAGAGGATTTAAATTACCTGATAGATGCGCTAAACTAGAAACAAGAAAGCTAGGGGCAATGATGCGGTTAAGATGTGTTAGAAACGTTGGTTAGAAATTACAATAATGCGCCAAGCGCTCGGAGGCCTAGCGCTCGGAGGGCCTGGGACGGGTTTATAACAGTATAGTGCTAAAGAGCTTCTTGCAAATTAGAAACTCGAAACTAAAACCTTTCGATTCGTATAACCTTTTTAGGCTATTTTAAAGCTCTAGAGAGTTATAAATCCCCTTTATTTAAATAAGGGGACCGTTCTCTAGAGTTAGTCGAATAAGGGCTGCTACCCTTATCGACCGTTCCTAGCGGCTAGCTTCGGTAATATCTCCAGCTAAATAGCCGGAAAAGGGGATTATAACATTACTGTAGCTCTTTTTAGTTAAAAGGGCCTCCATTCGAATCGACCAAATGTCCCAATTAGTCGAGCCTCTAAGTTTAGGAATCTTATGAGAGGAGTCTATAGCCGAATATATAGTCGGAGATTTCCGAAAAAAAAGGAAATTCTGTTCTAATAGTTAAATTGGCCTAAAAATTTAGAGTCGATTGGTAATAGGATCGTTCGGAGGTGCCGATAGGTGTCGTAGGGGAAATATTTCCTAAAAAAGAAATTTAAAAGGAATTGGTGCTAATTCGGGCTTATAACCTGTTAAAAAAGGTAGCAGGGAAGAAGAAGAATACTACTACAAAGAGTAGAAAGACGAGACTAGCTTAAAACTAGTACAATACTTAGGCTTAGTATAGATATAATACTTAGTAGCAAGGAGAAGCTGTTATTATGTTGTCTGTCTTTTTAGCTAAAACTCTCTAGAGAGATTCTAGCTTATATATCTAAGTCTAGCGGTCTGTATAGGACTTACTAGATATCTATTCTTTTGATAGAGGCTTGATAACCTGTAACTTACCGTATAAGATAGTAATTCTATCTATCTAAAACTATTAGTCTCTAAGTCTATTCTATGTTGTCTTAGACTATAGGCCAGCTATCTAGAATAGGTCGTATAATGCTTCTTTTTGTCCTAAACTCGAGCTACTAGGCCCGACCCTTTAGATAAAAGGCTTATTCTATTTTAGACCAAGACAGCTAGTAGGATCTATCCAATACTCCGGGCCTCTGAGGGTTCCAGCTAACTAGCTAGTTGGTTAATTTCCAACAATTCTTTTATCTAGTAATTCTATAATCTTTCTTTTCTACTATTAATTATCTTTTTAATTAATTTACTTAATTAATTTTCTTAATTAACCTTCTTATCTCTTGAGTAACATACCTTTAACTATAATTATTCTTTATTTATTTAGCTAATATAGTAAATAGTAGCGTTTTTAATATTTTAAAAGACTTATTATCTAAGCTAATAGCTCTAAATAGTAAGCTTATACGCTATAAAGATAAGAAGTAAGTATTAACAAGCTTAGTTATAGTTAAGTAACTAATACTAGGCTCTAATAATAATACTTAGAAAGTAGCTATTAATAAGATTAGTTAATTATTTTAATACTTAAAAAGAAGAGACTTCTACTAATTATATAGTTTAGATAATATAATATAACCTCTATAGTACTACTACTTTATCTCGCTTTATATTCTTTTTACTTATTAAGTTTTAATTACTTTAGATTTATTAAAGCTCTTTATTTTTTAGTTACTATTAATTAAGCTTATTTAATATTAATCTAGATTATATTTAACAATATTTAAGCTTAGCTACTAAGTAAGCTTAAGTCTTAGCTCTAGCTAGTATTATTCTATTTATAGTATATTTACTATGTACTAGTAATATATTAAGAATACTATGATAGAGAAAAGACCTATAGCTATAAAAAATTAGTTAATAAGCGTATAACTAACTCTCTTTATTAAAAGATTGCTATAATTTATATACTATATAATAAAATAAAGAAAAATTATATCTTAATATATACTATTAGCTCTAGTAACTATTAATATTAACTTAAGTTAACTTAATACATAGCTATCTTTATATAAAGTTTATATAATTAACTTACTCTTTTTTATAATATTAAAGAGTACTATATACTAGTAGCTAGCAATCTTACTTATATATATAATTAATTAAAAGAAGCTAGCTTTTAATTAATAAAAGCTAGCATCTGTTAAGCCTAGTATAGCTAATTCTATAAAAAGTAAGAATATAAGATAGTAGAAGTTCTTAAGTAAAGACTATACTATAGTATAAGTTGCGTATAATAATTAACTATAGTACTAATAAAAGGAGTTTAACTAAGTTCTTTAACTATTACTAAATAATAAGATTATTAATATAAATATTAAGTATTAAATCTTTAACTTAATAAGTATTAATAAGTACTATAAGTACTGTAAAATAATTTTATTTAAAAACACTATATAAGAAGTCTTATATAAAGAGCTACTTAGTCTAGCTAGCGTTATATAACTAGTACTAGCTAAATAGAAGATTTAAGAAATAACTAATATTAATTATAAGTATAAAGGATTAAAACTATAGTAGAATTAGAAGTTAGCTCTATATTTAGCCGCTATGTATATATCTATACCGTTCTTTTTATATATAAATATATCTTTTTTATCTATATACTAGAGTTATATGCTCTATAATATACGCCTCTTATTAACTAATTACTAATTAATAGTACTAAGTATACTAGTAAATAAGAAGCTAGCTTATTAATTGAATTTCAATCTTAGTCTAAAAAATACTTATTTCTAATATAACCTTAGCGCTACTTAGCTTACTACAGCTATTATAGCTCTAGTAATACTATAAAGCTTAGAGAACTATAATTAATAAGTAATTATATATTAATTATATACTTTACTAGCGTAGCTAGTATTAAAAAGACCCTTCTCTATAATTAGTAGCCGTTCTCTATATGTATATAATACTATACTAAGTATTTAATAATATAGATAGTATACTAGACTATACTTAAAAGTAGTCTTCTAAGATTTTTACTTTTCTTTAAATACTATATAAGCCGTTTAGTAAACTTCTAATAGCTTTCTAACGCCTTTTTAATAGCTTTCTAATAGTATACAAAAAAAAATTCTATATAAAGATATACTAGTAAGAAAAAGAATATAAACTATAAGCTTATATAAGACTTAGCTATACTAGCGGCTATTAATAATATATTAATAAAAGTTAATAAGGTACCTAGATAGTCTAATAAGAGATACTAAGAATAGAAGACTAATATTCTAGATATAGAGAATAGATTCTAGAAGGATATTAATAATAATTAAAAAAGCTGTTTAATACTATATTTTATATATATTGCTTCTATACTTTATATAGATACTATCTATATACACTATAAATAAAAAGAATTTTTACTATAGATAGTAAGAACTAGTAAGTAGAATAAAGTCGGTTTTTAATATATAGACTATATATAGATAACCTGCTAGTTTAAAATAATTAATATACTATCGGTATACTATTACAAACCTAATAAAAAGGTATTAAAATCCTATTAAATAGAATTTAATAAAGATAACGCTTATTTAACTATTAATAGTAGTCTAATACTATAGTAACAATAAGAATAATCTTAAGCGGGTATTAAGAATAATAGAAGATATATATATAGCTCTAGTAAGAATAGCTATATTTATAGTAATTATAAAATTAATATAATCTTTATTAGACTTATCTTTCTTTTATCTAAATTTAATCTTAAGTAGCTACTTATCTTTTTTTCTTAACGTCTCTAACTTTATTAGTAAGTACGTACTATTATTACTAAACTTATTTTTAATATTTAGCTTCTTTAGTTAGCTCTTTAGATTAATTCTTATAAATATATTTTTAAGAAGATTAATCTTATTATTATTTTTAAGCTTACTAATATAATAGAGTAACTACTTATAGTTATAAATTAGTATATTATTAAGCTTCTTATTTATCTATACTATACCTTACTTAATAAAGTTAACTACTATCTTACTCTTTTTTATATTCTTATTAAGCTTATTAAATATACTATTAGATATATAAACTAACTACTATTAATTTATAGTTTAACGTATCTTACTTATAAAAATAAAAATATTCATACTTTAGAAACAATCTAAATAAGTATTAAATACTAGTTTCTTACATAATTTATCTGTTATATAAGTAATTAACTAAATAAAGACTATATTAATACTAATTTAGAAGCTTAGATCTATAATAGTAATATTAAACAAGTAGTAGTAACTTTAGAACTACTTAAAGCTTTAGTTTATAAATTTAATCTTTTTATTTACTATTATAAACCTATTAAGCTAACTAGAGTAATTATAAAGAAAGGCGCTAAGTATAGTATACTTAATAGCCTTTAAAGTAAACTTTATTTAAAAAATCTACTATAGTTAAAGAGCCTTAATATTATAGTTTTTACTTTTACTATTATTAAAAAAGGTGCAGAGAAGAAGAAGGATACTACTATAAAGAGTAGAAAGACGAGACTAGCTTAAGACTGGTATAATACTTAGACTTAGTATAGGTACAATACTTAGTAGCAAGAAGAAGCTATTATTATATTATCTGTCTTATTATAATGCATAAACGTCCCGATAGCGAATTAGAACAGAATGTTGTCTATTTAAGAAGGCTACGATCCTAGGAGGATATCTTCCCTCTAGTAGACACATTCCTTTCTAGTCTCCTTAATAATTAGCTTAAACACTAATAAAGCCTATTTAGGCTCTTTTTGCCACCTAACTGCTCTCTACCCTATACTTAGATTATATCCTAATTATTCTAAACCTACAAGGAGGGCGGCCGGTAGTCAGGTACCTTATCGACGTCGCTTAGGGATCAACCCAGTATAATTAAGTATAGCCGAGACTCTATATACACGTTAAAATAAATAATATTAAAATTAATTAATAATCGGTGCTAGCAAGTACTATATTCGAAGAGAATAAGTAAGGAACTAAGCATACAACGGTAGTCGCTTTATATCCGCCGTACAAGCAGAATACAGAGCGTAGTAAAACATAGCTAACGCTAAAAAAGACTAGGACCCTTATATAGGATTTAGTAACGATAATAAGTAAGAGGGCTTATAAGCCGGCAAACAGACGCCGAGTAGATCGCAAACTAAGAAGAACGATAGTTTAAATTAAAATAATAACAATGATGAAGGGGCTTACTAAGACTCTAACCGCAAAGAATCTCTCTTTAGCGTCTTCTTAAGCATTAAGATACAAAAGCTAAGACAAGAACTGCTAGTATAGCAGCAGCAGTACACTATTAAGAAGCTTAAGCTCGAAAAGCGAATGCTCGAAGTTAAGCTCTAGTTTATCTGCAATTTAAGAGCTGGTAGCAAGCAGCTACAGGGCGATTTAAGCCTTTAAAGCTAAATTAATAAGCTTCTTAAGAAAGAGGCGTCTAAGCTTAAGAGAGTTATAAGCTCTATAGATACTTAATAGACTTAAACTATTAAAGAAAGATTTTAGATAGCTAACGTCTTAAACCCCGACAACATTTATATTATTATCTGGTACGTTTAGAGACTTCCTAGAGACCTAGCGAATAGATAGTAAACTTATACCGAAGAGAATAAAGAGAAGACGTTGCTCTACGTATAGGCGTACTTTAAAGAATAGGTAATAGAATATATTATCGACTTAGCTATAGCTACTATAGCTAACGTAGAAAGGTTCTTTATATTAACGTAGAGTTTAATACAGAAGCTCGAGAACTTTCTAAGCTTTCTATAGAACAAAGAAACTAAATTACTAGGTAGCAAGATATTGGACCTAAATCGGGCCGTATTCTACTATACGCGCTTACCTTTATAAATTAAGGTAAAGCTAATTAAGTAAAGTTTCTTAGAGAACCTACTTAAAGATATAAACAAGCTTCTAAAGAAAGTTTGTTAATATATAAATATTGATTGTAGTATATCGTAGGACGTCCGTAACACTAATATAAACCAAAATCGCTTCGGTAGCGGATTAAGTATAAACTATAGCGGCTATAACGCTAGAGCATTCCTATAGGGGTCGGGCCGCGGACGAGGCGGTTTATATCAAGAACGAGGCAACTTACCGGTCTAATAAAGAGACAATAGCTCTGCCGCATAGGAGCAACTAGAGTCGATATACAGTAAGACAAATATTATCTGCTTTATATACAATTAGAAAGGGTATTATACTACTAAATATACTACGCTCTAAATCGATGTTAATTTGATACTAGTTAGATAGAGAAATAACAGGCCTTAAGGGTAAGCTTTACGTTTCTAAAGCTTAGAACTGTTAATTAACGGTAAGGACGAATTAAAGTCTCGGTACAGCTAGATAGGTCGCCGCAAGAGGTCCTTGCGCTAATAAATTTTGGTATAAAGATTAACCTTATTAATTATTGTATTGTGCTTAAAAGAGGATAGTAAAAATTGTATAAAGTAAAGCTCCTGTATACTAAGTTCCTTAATAAAAATAAGCTGCAGCTCTATAGCGCTTATAACGTAAATATAACCGTAAGAGACGTATATAGAAAGAAACGGTATTGCCAACTCTACCTATATTCGGCCAACTTTATAGAATACAGCCTCGTCTTAGGATATCTATAGCTTAAGTAAGTTAAGCCCTAGATTAGCTAGACGATAAGAACAATCGCTTAGGGAAACCTCTCTGCGCCTAAAGAACGGGTAGCAGAAGCTAAATCTATTGAGATCGTTAATAAAGACATAATTTTAGTATATTTATAAAGAAACAAACAGTACTACTCTGTAATGCCGTAGATAAGAGCAGATAAACGTTATAAGTATTAAATAGCGGTTTTATTAGACGTTAGTTCGCCGTTAGATCGGATTCCGGATAGCGAGCCTAAGAAAGTAGAGAAGCGAGATAAGCTTTCTCCTTAGTACGCTAAATATAAAAATATTTTTTCTAAAGAACTGTCGAGTAAGCTTGCGCCGCTTAGTAAGCATACTTATAAGATCGAGCTTAAGGATAGCATAGAACTCCGTATAAGCTAATTTACTCTATATCGCAGGATAAGCTAAAGACGCTCTAAAAGTACCTAAATACTATAATTAAGAAAGGGTAGATACAACCCTCTACTAGTTCGGCGGGTGTCTTAGTTCTATTTGTATCTAAGGTAGACGGATCGTTGAGACTGTATATTAACTACCGCAGTTTAAACAATATAACTATAAAGAATCGCTACGCATTGCCGCTAGTCTCTAAGATTCTTAATCGTCTATAAGACTTAAAGGTATTTATAAAGCTTAATCTTTGCGATACCTATTACCGTATCTATATTTATAAAGGAGATAAGTAAAAGACGGCGTTTTGTACCCGATACGGGCACTATAAATATCTAGTAATACCTTTTAGACTAGTAAACGCCTCTGCTACGTTCTAGATATATATCTATAAAGCTATAGGCAATCTTATTGATACCGTGTATATCGTTTATATAGACGATATTTTAATTTTCTCTAAAGACAAGGAAAGCTATAAAAGCTATATTAAAGAAGTCCTGTAAAGGCTCTATAAATAGGGTTTATTTATAAAGCTGTTTAAGTATTAATTTTACATTACTAAGGTTTCTTTCCTAGGGTTTACCGTAGAAGTCGATAGTATTAAAATAAACCTAGAAAAGATACAAACTATAGCCGAATAGCTAGTTTCTACTACTGTAAAGTAGATCCTGTCCTTCCTAGAATTCGTAAACTTTTACCGGCGATTTATCTATAAATTTAGCCGCATTATAGTGCCAATAAACGTACTAACGAAAGACATTAAGTTTGTCTAGGGCAAAGCCTAATAAAAAGCTTTTAAAGCGCTAAAGCAAGCCTTTATAAATATACTAGTGCTAATATACTTTAACCCGGTACTATCGATTATTTTAATAACTAACGCATTAGACTTTATAATAGCAGACATCTTACTTTAGCTAAGAGAAGATAGCTGATTACTATTACCATTAAATATTAACTTAAGCTTGTCTACACTAGATATAGCGGACACCGCTCGAACTAGTATTAATAATAAGACAGATATATATCTGTATCTAATAGCGTTCTTTTTAAAAAAATTTATAAACGCTAAGCTAAGATATAATACCTATAATAAAGAGCTTATAACAATATAGACTAGCTTTAAGTACTAGCGTTATTATCTTATTAATATACAGCACTTAGTAAAGGTCGTAACAGACTATAATAATCTATAGTATTTTATAATAATAAAAGTATTGTCTTGCCGATAGGCGCGCTAGATAGAAGATCTATTAGTATTTAACTTTAAAATACTATACCGTACGGATAGTAAGAACCTAGTAGACGCGCTATTGCGCCGTCTAGATTACAAGAATTTATGTAGAGCAAAGGAAGATAACGCCAATAAGATATTACCGAGCCTATAGTAGAAGCTTAGAAGAGGTGCTACTTTGTTTAGTACTAAGAAAGAGCCCTCTAGTCTAGAAGAAGGTATAATTACTACCTTAATTATATTACTTAAAAATTAGTTTAAATACTATTAGCGGTTTAGCTATCGACCTAAAACTTTAAATGCGACTGTAGCTTAAATCGAAGGTAGATCGGAGTTAGATACAGATCTTATATAGAACGCCTAGAAGTAAGAAACGCGTCCGTCTTTCTCTACTAATACAGAGCCTTTTTCGGTAGCTCTCGTATTACAAGTTAAGATAGTTGCAGCTACTGCTCTTAAAATAGCTTACAATAATACTTCTCGGAGTCTTGCAACCTTAATTCTTGAAGCTTAGCAGAGGAACGTCTTTATAAAGCAGAAAGTATCGGAATTAAAATTATTAGCTAGGACTAAAGATTGATAGAGTAATAAAACAGCAACAGATCGCCGTTAAGCTGGTATAAGAAAGCGTTGTGCGAGTTAAATCGACTTAAATGCTCTAATAGAGTCTAACTTAGACTTTAAGTCTCTAAAGTACGTAGAATAGTTAGTCGATAGCTATAAGTTGTTGCGTTAAGATAGCAAAATCTAGATACTAGAATGTTCTACGTTAAAGCTTAAAATTATAAGCAGAAATTATAATAATAAGCTTATTGGCTACTTTAAGGTTAAAAAGACGTTTAAAATTCTAAAACATAAATATACGTAGAAAAAGATAGTAACGTATATTAAGAGCTTTGTTGCTAAATATAATATATGCTAATAGACAGCTATAAAGAGGTATAAGCTATATAGCGAAATAGTAGCGATATTAGTTCTAATTAGCCTCTTTAAGAATCTATTCTTAGACTTTGTTGTTAAACTACCGATAGTTCTTTTAAAGAACAGAGACATTATTAATTTAATTCTTATAATCGTAGACCGCTTCTCTAAGTTTATAACCTATATTCTAGTTAGTAAAACTATAGATGCTATAGAGCTAATAGAAGTGCTTTATAAACACTAGGCGAAAACGTTAGGATTCTCGAGAAGCCTTTTGTCTGATAGAGAATCTATATTTACTAGCTTATATTAGAGCACCTTTTTTCAGTATTTAACCGTAAAACAAAGGTTAAGTATAGCATTTTACCCTTAAACTGATAGCTAAACTAAGCGTTAGAACTAGAAGCTTAAAAACTACCTACGTATCTATATTTCTTAGAATTAAGATAATTAGTATAAGTATCTAGAAGAAGCTACTTTTGCGTACAATTTAAAAGTTTATTTATTAACAAAAATTTTGCCGATTGAATGTGCGTTCGGTCGCGTTATAGACGTACTAGACGGCGCGCCGCCGCTAGATCGGTACCGTACCGTAGTTAAGCCGAACAACCTTTCTATCGGTAAGGATACCTCTCGTTAAGAAGGAAGGTAGCCTAGACCAGAACATTCTATAGCAGTTAAGTATATAAAAGAACGCCTTCTCCGCTAACAAGAAATAAAGCAGCAGCTAAAGAAAGCTTAGCGTCTATAGATAGAATAGTACAATACTAAGTATACACTAAAACACTATGTAGTAGGTAACTTAGTGCTGCTATCGTTAAAGAATCTTAAGATAAAGAGGCTAATAAAGAAGCTCGACGATCGAAGCTTAGGACTATTTAGAATCCTTAAGAAAGTAGGTAAATAAGCTTACTAGCTGGCACTACCAGACTCCTACCGCATCCACTCTATCTTTTATATGTCCTTACTGGAGCTATATCGCCGTCGACCCGGTATAGAACCGTCTGGTCCGGTTGAAGTCGATAGTAGTAAAGAATAGCTCGTTAAAGCGATTCGCTTTAAGATTAAGAATAAAGACTAGTATTGGACCAAGTAGCAGGAGTAGTTAGAGGCAAATAACACAATAAAGCTGCAGACACATCTTAAAGACTCTAACGCCCTTAAGAAATTTAAGAAGCGTAAAGATACTAAGCCGAGAGGCAAGCTTCTAAGACGAACTAGGCAACATAGATAAGAAAGAGCTACAAGCCTATACAATTAGCCTACAATATAACGCTAAAGAGAAGGTAGATTACCTAAAGTATAGTTTAGAACATAGAATTAGTATAGTATTAAACTCTAAGACTATTTATATATAATTATAAAGCTTAAGCTATAAGAAAGCTAAAATAAGACTTATATAGAGAGAAAATATAGAACTATTCCGATAGACCAAGGAAAACTACTTACACAGACTAAAACCCTAGCCAAACAAAAGACAGAAAACTACGAGAAGACTACCCAAACTAATACTAAAGTTAGTACGGATCGGCGGTGTAATACTACTTAATCTAGCCGCAATTACCGTTAATGCGGTTCTAAATCTAATTAACTAGATTTACTATAGCTAGCTTATAAGGGACCTTATTTATAGACGGCTAAGGGTTGTACAACTCTATACTAGAATCGAAGCTCTAGTATAGCGCCTTAATACGCTTAAAATTGTTAGTATCGGCCTACTCAACTAACTTAGTGCTTAGACCGCGCTACTAGGCCTATAGCTAAACATAAAAGACACGAAGTAGAGTAAGATAGTTGTCGCAGAAAGACTCTTTGTTATCTTAGACGTCCTCGCTAGAGGTTAAAAAGAAGTTAACGCGTATAAAAAAGTTGTAGGCACGTCTCTACCGAGTAGAGACCTAGTATACATTAATATAGAGTTAATTAGTATTTAAGACGGAGGGGTATTAGACTTACTATCTTATACTTGTCTCTCGACTTCTTAATACTAGTACAGCGAGTATACTTAGCGTACTATTTCTTAGGCTACTTGCAGGTCTAGTGCTTATAATACTTAAAATTAGAGTTCGCGGAAGAACTACTATATATAGCTATATCGCTAAATAAGGCCTTTATGCAACGGCAGTATACTAAGACGTAAGCCTCTAGCTAAGGCTAAATTAAAGTAGATACGGCGCAAAAAGTAGGATTCGAGGAGGCAGACCGATAAGACTTTATAGACGACTCGGGCTTATAAGCAGTACCGCGGTAATAAAGAGAACAAACGATCTTATTATCGTTAGAGTTGTCTTTATAGATATAATACTTTTAATAAGCTAGAATACTAATATTTAGACTAAAATAAAGCAATAAGAGATAGTAAACTTATAAAGAGTCGTAAAAGTTAGAGATACGCTACTTAGTTTAAAAGAGCGTAAACTAAGAGAAGCCGCAGATAATTTAGAAATTAGTAAAGTAATCTTAGAAACTTTCTTCTTATAAGCGTTATAAAGAAGAGCTTTAAAATTAACGGCGGCTTTAGGGTCCTGAATGCCGCAAGTTAAGCGGCGAGTTGGCGCTTTAAGAGAGCTTACTCTAGCAGCGGGTTTGTTAACGAGGTTAAAACGCGACATAGTAGAGATTATAAAGGCAAATTAAAGGCAATCTAACACTAAATTAGCTACAAACTTATTATCTAAGAAGAGAAGTAAAGGCCTATTAAAGAAGAGAAGCTTATAGGCTAAGTAGAAGAGTATAATAATATTAAAGAAAGAAAGAGAAAGTTTAAAAGAGCAAGAGCCTTGTTTTATACCTATTGTTAGATACTAATAACAAAGCTTCCGCCTATAGGTACTGATATAGGAGCAAAGAAGCCTATTTACGTAGGTTGCTACTACCTATAGAGGCAATTAATCGGTAAAAGCGTATATAAGAGTATATAAAAGAACGTAAAATCAGGTAAAAATAATATACAACCTTATTACCGAGCTTATAACTTAGGCTCGAGAGCTTTAAATTAAAAGTAAAGCTTAGCACTACAACTCGATACTACAGAAAACTAGTACTAAACAACGTATAGGATGATAGTAAGTAACACTACTCTTTTTCCGACTGAACGTAGATATAAGCTAGCAGGTTTTTAACGAGATTGTTGCTCTGCGTAAGACAATAAATAAAAGGTACAATAGAGATAGCGGATTATACCTAGATTGAGGGCGATTCTCTTTAAGAAGGAAGGTAGTTGTAATGTATAAACGTCCTGATAGCGAATTAAAACGGAATGTTGTCTATTTAGGAAGGCTACGATTCTAGGAGGATATCTTTCCTCTAGTAAACGTATCTCTTTCTAGTCTCCTCAATAATTAGCTTGAACACTAGTAGAGCCTATTTGGGCCCTTTTTGCTATCTAACTGCTCTCTGTTCTATACCCAGATCACACTTATTAGCTAGAATTCTCTAGAGAGATCTTAGCTTATATATTTAAGTTTAGCGGTCTATATAAGACTTACTAAATATTTATTCTTTTTAATAAGAGCTAAATAACTTATAACTTACTATATAAGACAGTAATTCTGTTTATTTAAAATTATTAGTCTTTAAGTCTATTTTATATTGTTTTAAACTATAAGCCAGCTGTTTAAAACAGGTCGTATAATGCTTCTTTTTGTCTTAAGCTCGGGCTACTAGGCCCGACTCTTTAGGTAAAAGGCTTATTCTATTTTAAACCGAGACAGCTAGTAGAATCTGTCCGATACTCTAGGCCTCTAGGGGTTCCGGCTAACCAGCTAGTTGGTTAATTTCCAACAACTATTTATAAAGATAAGTATAATTTAATTAAATATAACTTAAATTTAGCTAATATCTTTATAATAAATAGTATACTTAAGGAGTAAAAAAGAAAAGTAGTACTAAAGATAAAGCTATTAATTATAGCGCTTAATATTTATATTAATAAGACTTTTAACTTAAATATTAAGCTTCTAATAAATAATCTTCTTAATTATATATAAAACATTATATATATAAGTTTTATAAATATTATAGTAAATCTTTTTAAACTTAGTATCTTTAGTAATTCTAAGCTACTTAATAAAGATAGCTAAAAACTTAGTATTTTAGTAATTAATTAAAAAGTCTCAAATCTAAAGAAACTACTTATTTTTTAGCTTAATAAACTCTTAGTTTAACTATTTATATACCTACTTAAGAGATAAGGTTATATCTATACTATACTTTTTAAGTTAAAAGTTTAATAGTATTAAATAACTTAGATTTGTTAATAAATAAAAAAGATCTATTATTAAAAGAATATACTAATATTAAGAATACTATAAGCTTTAAGTATTATAGTTATCTTTTTATACTAATTAAATATAGTTTATAGTCTTTTAATTATTATAAATAAGCTATAAAGAGCTAAACTATATTTTATAAATTTAATTTTCTTATAACTTATTTACAAACTTAAATATCTTATTAAGAATGTTTTAGTTATTTTATATTATAGCCTTATTCTTTTTAACTAAAAGTATATAAATTACTTAAATACTTAAAAAAGTAATTATTTTATACTAAAAAATAACTAAAATTTTAAACCTCTTTTTAATAAAATACTTATTAAGTATATTTTTAATAAAAGTCTTTATTACTTAATATTCAAATATAACTTATATTATAAAAATTGACTTAATATACTACTAAATATTTAAGCTTTACTATAAAATATAAATAATAAGATTAATGTTATTATATATAATTATAAATTAAAGACTATTTTTAATACTATTTATAGTACACTTAATAAACTTTTTAAGATCTTTAAGATCTTTAATAGTATAATAAAGCTTTTAATATTTATAAGTTAAGCTATACTAGTTAAGTAAAGTAGAAGCTAACTAGTAAATACCTTATTTTTAAAAACAAAGACTAAAAAGTTAAAAAAGCTATTTAAAAGTCTTTTTACTACAAAAAGTAAAGAATACTATAAATAAAAAAGATATAAAACTAGATTTAATATAGTATAGTCTTATTAACTATATTTTTATTACTAAAATAATAAAACTATATAAGTACTATAAGTAGTATAACTAGTAAAAAAGTAATCAATATTATTTAATTAAAAATTAGTTAATCTTTAACTAAATAAAATAAATTTTAATTAAATTAAAACTAGTCAAAGTATAATATTTAGTTTAATAGTTAATAAAGCTTATTAAATATACTACTATATAGTATATTAAGCTTAAAAGCCTTATAAAAATTAATATTATTTTATAATTGTTTATAAAAGTATTTGTTAAAAAGATGACAGAGAAGAAGAAGTATACTACTATAAAGAGTAGAAAGACGAGACCAGCTTAAGACTGGTACAATACTTAGGCTTAATACAGGTGCAATACTTAGTAGTAAGGAGAAGCTATTATTATATTGTCTGTCTTATTAGCTAGAATTCTCTAGAGAGATCCTAGCTTATATATCTAAGTCTAGCGGCCCGTATAGAACTTACTAGATATCTGTTCTTTTAATAGAGGCTAGATAACCTATAACTTACCGTATAAGACAGTAATTCTGTCTATCTAAAACTGTTAGTCTCTAAGTCTATTCTGTGTTGTCTTAGACTACGGGCTAGCTGTCTAGAATAGATCGTACAATACTTCTTTTTGTCCTAAACTCGGGCTACTAGGCCCGACCCTTTAGGTAAAAGGCTTGTTCTATTTTAAACCGAGACAGCTGGTAGAACCTATTCAATACTCTGGGCCCCTAAGGGTTCCAGCTAACCAGCTAGTTAGTTAATTTTTAACACACCCTCTTAATCGACTAGTTGTTTTAGCCGGATTGTAAGCTAATTTAAGTTCTAAACGTTAGTATTTTAGCTAAGTCGATCGGTTTTATTAAACTGTCTGCTAATTGTTCCTTTGTAGAAACGTATTTAAGCTCTATTTAACCTGCCTAAACGTTTTCTCTAATATAGTGATACTGTATATCAATATGCTTAGATTTAGCTCGGAAGGTAGGGTTTTTTGTAAGTTCTTTTGCCGAATTGCTGTCGGTAAGTAACAGTTTTACCGGTAAAACTGGGATCTCCGGTCTAATTTAACCGGCTTATCTAGGCAAATATATGCTTGTCTGGTACGTTAAAGCCCGCCGAGTCTTTTTATCCGTAGACTTTTTAAAAGTACCCGCTAAAACGGTAGTAATCGAATTTTCTTTAAAAATCCCGGACAGTTTGATAGCAATTAATCGGATAAATAACTGTTTCTTTATAGCTTCTTTAAGGGCTATATATTCGGCCTTACAAGAGCTTAAAGCAACCGTTTTTTATAGCTTCGAATTCTAGCTAAGGGCTCCGTTCCTAAGTAGAAAGATATAGCCGGTAGTCGATCTCCTAGTACCGAGGTCCTCCCCCCAATTTGCGTTACAATAGCCGGTTATACCGTCTATTAAGGGAGATTTATAGTAAAGGCCAAGGTTAGAAGTTTTATCTAAGTAAGCCTAAAGGCTACTTAAAACTCTTCAGTGCTCCTCGCTAGGATTCGACATATACCAGGCTAGTAGGCTAGTTGTAAAGGCAACATCGGGTCTTGTCTTTGTTGTTAGATACAAAATCGACCCAATTTGTTGCTGATAATAAGATATATCGGCACTACTAGCTTGGTTAGGATTCGGTACCAATTTTAAGCCGACGGGTTGCAGTATTTTCCCAGGCATTCGGCCGTTTTTCTTCGAGTATTTGGTTAAACTTTTAGCTAAATAAGTCGACTAATCTAGGCGAATCGTTTTCGCCGGGCGATCTCGGGTAATTTTAATTCCTAGGAACTTACTAACGTCTCCTAAGTCCTTAACTGTAAGAGTCTTATTTAGTTTCTGGTAGATTTCGGAGATTGTTTCGGTAGAATCGGATACAGCTAATATATTGTCTACGTAGGCGATCAAAATTGCCTGCTTTCCGGTTCTTTGAATATAAACTAACTAATCGGATACTAGGGGTTCGAAACCTATGCCCCTTAGTAATTCTCGAAGATAGGCTTTCTACTGTCGGCCGGCCTGTTTTAGACCGTAAAGGGCCTTCTTTATTCAATAAACTTTATTAGTTTTGTTAGATAGGCTAGTTAGTTACTCGACATAGACAACCTCATCTAACTTTGCGTTAAAATAAGCTAATTTTACGTCTTATTGCTTTATTTCCTAGTCTTTCTCTGCTACTAAGGCTAGTATAAGCCGGTAAGTAATTAAATTTACTATATTCGCAAAGGTCTCTATAAAATTGAGGCCGGGTCTTTGCTAGCAGCCCTTAGCTATCTAGCGGGCTTTAAAAATCGACTTGTCCTCCGGGGGGTACTTAATCTTCGGTATTCAGCGCCCTTTTAGCGCCTTTCTATCCGGCAGCAGCTTGGTTAATATCTAGGTTTCTTAGTTAGCTAGCTCTTTAAGCTCCGACTGCATTGCATCTAGCCAAGAAGGCCAATCCTTAGATACCCTTATTTCTTTTAAGTTATTAGGCTCTTTAGTAACTGCGACTAAGGCCTATTCGGCGTATTGTTCTAGGTTATTGTAGAACTCGTTAAACTAATTTTTGTCGGCGTTTTTGTATATAAAATCTATTTCCTGGGCGCAATCGGTGTCTACCCGGCCGAGGTCTTCGGTACTTCTGTAATCTAACTCAATAAAAAGGTTAGACTTATCTAAAGCTCTAGTTTAGTATAGTTCTTGTCTAGATTCGTCCGCTAGTTGTTAAGATATAGAGGAGGTATACTGTTCCTTATACAGAGGACTCCCTCCTTTATCGGGAGGTACCTCTTTATTATCTTAAGATTTAGCGGTCGGATATAGCTCGTTTTTAAACTCAACTTCTAGTTGTTCTTCAGACTCTTTAGAAATGCTCTTAGTTAATCGATTAACCGTAGATCTCTATAGGTCCCAAACAAATTTTCCTTCCTAGACGTAGACGTCTCTCTCTTAGTAAACCTTCCGGCTATTAGGGTCTAAGAGCTTATATTAGTTCGATCCGTAGTCTATTAGGATATAGGTAGTTGCTCTAGCGTCTAGTTTTTTTGGTTTGGGTTCTTTAAGATAAGTAACTGAGCCCCAGATTTTAATAGTACTAATATCCAGTTTTTTGCCGTATTTTGCTTCGTACAGAGTAATAAACCCCGGTAATCTGATATAAGGGGTCCTGTTATAGATATAGAATGCTGCTTTTAGCGCTTTACCCCAATATATCTGGGGTAGCCCGGCGGTATAAAGCATTGCTCGAACTTTACTAACAATTGTTTGGTTAAAGCGTTCGGCTCGTCCGTTTTGCTGAAGGGTATACGGTACGGATATCGTTAGAATAGCTCCTTTTTGTTTTAGAAGCTGTTTTACCCGGCCTTTCCGGTATTCTTTTGCGTTGTCTAAGTGTAGTCTTTTAAAAGAATGCTCGGACTACGTTTCTTCCCGAGTAATATAAATAGATAGTGCGTCGAAAACCTAATCTTTAGACTGTAGTACCTCAGTAGTCGTATACCGGGTTTTATTGTCTATAAAGCTAGTAAATAATCGATCTTTGAAAGGAGTTTGCGGTACAATTGGCCCGTAGATATCCGAGTAGACTTTTTCTAAATAATTGGCCGATTCGTCTAGAGTTTCTCGGCTAACTTTAGCCGTTGCCTTTGCTTCGAAGCAGATTTAACAATTATCTCCTAATTTGTCCGAATAATCTGTTCCTAGGGCAACTTTTTTAAGCTGTCTTAAGGCGTTTTCGCCTATATGTCCTATCCGTTGATGCTAAAGGTCAGTTTTCGAAGAAATAGTGTAGAGAGATCGGACTGTGTTAATAGTCTGAGCTTCTATTACTATTAGGCCGTTAATATACTGCCCCTTAGTAATTAGTTGTCCGGCTTAATTAACTTTTGGCTTGTTTTAGCTAAGAGTTACCTTACCTCCCCTCTTTCTAAGCTTATCGAAGCTTAGAAGGTTAATTCCGAATTCCTTAATAAACAAAACTTTGTCTAGAACAATTGTTTTGTCCTTAAAGAACAGTTTTACTTTACTTGTCTGTAAGGTCTGAATTAACTTTCCCCCTCTTCAACGAATAATCCGGTTAGTTGGCCGGATATCTGTTAGAAGATTAATATTCGAGCAAATATAGCTTGTTAAGCCTGTATCGAGGATTTAAGAATTAGTAGAGTGATTGACTCTGTCTAGTAATGCTGTAAAGCATTGTTCTTCTTGTAGGTTGGAACTGTATACAGAAAACATTAAAAAATCGGTGTTTTTGGAGCTTTTGTTAGAATTTGGCTGGAGGTTTGGGTATTTTTTCTAACAAGTTGCCGGTTTATGCCCCTTTTTGTTGCAAAAGGGGCATTTTTCTTGGTTTTTACTTAGAGGTTTTAATTGTTCTCCGGTCCTTTGCGTCGATTTGCTGTCTATTGCAGTAAAAACCTTTTCTGCTGGGGTACTACCGCAAATTCGGCGAGACTCGTTTATAAGTTGACTAAATAAGTCCTGTAGACTTATATCGCTAGTCGTTTGCCGGTAGCTTTGGCTAATAATAGCCACCGTGTGCTCGTATTCGGGGGTCAGATTGTAAAGAACGTAGGCAGCTACCACCTTGTTGGGTAGTGCTAGTCCTCGGGTTACCAAATCGTCCGTTAATTGTCTAATTTTAGCAAGATAAAGCTCAAGGTTTTTTACCTTACTAAGTATAGTGCTAAAGAGCTCCTTGCAAATTAGAAACTCGGAACTAAACCCTTTCGATTCGTATAACCTTTTTAGGCTATCTTAAAGCTCTAGAGAGTTATAAATCCCCTTTATTTAAATAAGAGGACCGTTCTCTAGAGTTAGTCAAATAAGGGCTGCTACTCTTGTTAACCGTTTCTAGCGGCTAGCTTCAATAATATCTCCAGCTAAATAGCCGGAAAAGGAGATTATAACATTACTATAGCCCTTTTCAGTTAAAAGGGTGTAACGCCGGTCGCTGGGAGGACCGAACTAAGGCTCACTTGCCTTGTGTGCTTGTCGACCTTGGTAGTAGGTGTCTCGTATGCTAGAGACTAAAAGGCAGGAGAGGCGAGACAGATTATAGAGGGTGAGAGGGGCTTAACTAGAGTAGACAGAAGGTAAAGCACGTTACCTAAATATAGTTAAGAAACTTATATTCAGATATTAAGTTAACAGACTAAAGTCTATTCTAAGGTCGGCCATTAGTCTAGCTATATAATCTAAGATACATAGGGAAGTTCCTCTATGTTCGTTAATCCCGACAATGCCTATATCGGGTTTATAGGGAACGTAGGCTCTTATAGCCGTCTTGTTCAATAATGCCTACGGCGGGTTTGTAGGCTTAGTCGAGAATGATGCTGGTAGAGCTAAGATAACTGGCGGTGGTTGATGCTTAAGTGTACGCTAGGCCGTCTGGGGCTGGTGCCCGTAACAAAGGGTCTCTATTCGAATCGACTAAATGTCTCAATTAGTCGAGCCCCTAAGTTTAGGAATCTTATAAGAGGAGTTTATAGCCGAATATATAGTCGGAGATTTCCAAAAAAAAAGGAAATTCTGTTCTAATAGTTAAATTGAGCTAAAAATTTAGAGTCGATTGGTAATAGGATTGTTCGGAGGTGTTGATAGATGTCGTAGGAGAAATATTTTCTAAAAAGGAAATTTGAAAGGAATTGGTGCTAATTCGGGCTTATAATCTGTTAAAAAAGGTGACAGGGAAGAAGAAGAATACTACTACAAAGAGTAGAAAGACGAGACTAGCTTAAGACTAGTACAATACTTAGGCTTAATACAGGTATAATACTTAGTAGCAAAGAGAAGCTGTTGTTATATTGTCTGTCTTGTTAGCTAGAATTCTCTAAAGGAATTCTAGCTTATATATCTAAGTTTAGCGGCCTGTATAGAACTTACTAGATATCTGTTCTTTTAATAGGGGCCAGATAACCCGTAACTTACTATATAAGATAGTAATTCCGTTTATTTAAAACTGTTAGTCTCTAAGTTTATTCTGTGTTGTCTTAGACTATAGGCCAGCTGTCTAGAATAGGTCGTATAATGCTCCTTTTTGTCCTAAGCCCGGGCTACTAGGCCCGACCCTTTAGGTAAAAGGCTTGTTCTATTCTAGACCGAGACAGCTAGTAGGACCTGTCCAATACTCTAGGCCCCTGGGGGTTCCGGCTAACCAGCTAGTTGGTTAATTTCTAACAGTATTTAAATTCAATAACAAATGTCTTTAAATTTATATATACTTTAATATACTTTAAGAGGCTTTAAAAATAATCTAATATAAAGATTTTATTCTTTTAAATAAGTTTTTTTTTATTTTTTTTATATAAAAGAAAACTAATATAATTATAAAAGAAGTATAGTATATTTATTAAACTTTTTAAACTATATACTATTTAATTTAATTATATTTAAAGAGATATTAAGTACTTAATTTTAAGTAAAATAATAAAAAATTTAAACTTTAGTAAGTACTTTAAGTATTAACTTTAGAAAAAATAGAATTAATTATAAATTTACTAATAGCTTAAATTCTAGCTTATAAAATAAGTCTAAAATAATAAAAATTAGAGTATATTTAAATAAAAAAAAGTATATAAAAAAGATAGCGATTTAAGTAAAATTCTATATAAATTAAGTAGCAACGTAAGTTAGTATTTTAAACTGTTTATAAAGAGAAGTTATATACCTTACGTAACCGGGCCGGTTATATAACCGTGCACGTCTCTAAAGATAGGCTGGGTCCCGAAACTGACAAGCGCGTTTGTTGTCCAATGGCCGCCTCCCTTCTCTGTTTACTTTCTCTTCTTGACTCACACAGTACATGCTGATGATTCACAGCGTAGATCCTCAATATTCTCATGAAGTGACCGTGAGGTGACGTTCTCGCCCGAATTCGCCTGTGGCCGTTGCTGCCTCAAAACGAAGGCTTGTCTTAGTTACTGGACGACCTTCAGTAAGAAACGTTTCCGCACTGCGTCGCGTATTGCCTCTAGATACGAGCGCGGTGAGCGCGTCGTGCAAACTGGAGAGATGCGTCAATATCTCATGGAATGACCCATGCTGAATTAGTCATTCTTTTCCAGCTGGGTCGCCAACTTGTCCAAGATGGACGTTCTTCTGCAAAAGGTCACACAGCAGGCAATGACCTACGCCATCCGCTCTGGTATCGCTATTACAAGCTCCTATGCTATCAGTCAATGTTCACGACTTGTCAAGACTGTCAAATCCGAAGAGAAAGACGAGCTCACGCAATTGCAACATCGTCTAGATGCCAAGATCCGCATCATTGCGCCCGCGATCAACATGATCGAACTCATAGCAGCCCGTGGTAATACAAGCCTCGAGTCCGCCGTCTCGCTAACAAAGTCCATACGCTTCGATTTCCAATCCTTGGGTTTACGGTTGTCAAAGGCGGCTGCGAACGAGGAAGCTGCGAAACAAGGTAAGTCCACAGCGTCCATGCTTTAGCTTCCGTGGTATCTTGTGGCCCAATTAAGAAGTCGTTCGCCGGCATTTGCGAAAAGAAGGTGCACAAAGCCCCTGGGATGTCTGACGATAATGCTGTTCAGAAACGATTGTGCTGACCCTTGAACTTTCAGGCAACGTCAAGGCCAAGACGGCCGAGCAGCTGACTCATGAAGTCAAGCAGATCATCAAAGACATCAAGGGCTTACTGAACAGCCTTGAGGATGCTGTTCCGCTGATCAATTTGGCTATTAGCACCTCGGGGGTAACTCTCTCGTCAAGCCTTCCTCCCACTGTATCTCCGTCCCGACTACTTCAGGCGAGCACGTTTCTGAGTGCCGGTGATTCTCGATATAGCACGGCTCCCGCGAAGTCGACTCAAATCGGACCTCGCTTTACGGTGTCTCTATACATGCTCTTTCTCGGCCATGCCAACCAAGCACTTGATGAAGAAGGGCTTGAGAAGGTAGTATGGAAAGAAGTCATCCACAAAGCGCAAGTGAAGATCTTACGCGTATCGATCGACCAATTGGAGGATTTCCCGTTCATACTTCCTACTCAGAGCCAGTCCAAATTCGGCAACGCCACTTTCAACGAGCAGCATGAGGAGCAAATGCCTGGTGAAGCACCGAGTGCTGAATTTGCTTACCAGCTTACCATAATCGAAGACCTTGAGGACGGTCGGATGCACGAGGATGAGGCCGAGCCAGCGCCTGTGGATGATGTCGCAAAGGCGGGGATTCGTACCCACATTCCGATCCACCAGATCGCCAAGATATTCTACGCTGATACAGGCAAAATTCTCAACCTAGGATCCGATAGTGAAGCGAACAATCCAATACTTCTTCTCCGGCGCGATCCCAAGGCCCCTGCGCCCCGACGAATGATGCAGAATGACGACTTCAGCGAGGACTTCAGAACCAGCACCCATCAGCAAAATACACGTGTAAGTCTCACAGCATCCGCAAATCCCGCTTTGTTGCCATAACCCTTTTGTCAGTCAGCCAACGCGCTGGCGTTGCCCCCAAAGTACTTTGTCCGAATAGTGAACAAGACTCAGAAGCGGCTGTGCTAACATCTTTTTCTTCCTAGGCAAGTCGTTCGCCTTGGTCTCTACCGTTGGGATTGGATCCGGAATGGGTTGCTCTGGAGGTCTTTAAGGAAGGTCAAGACTCGGACGAAGAGTCCGACGTTGAAGCAGACAGTAGTAGCCCTTCATCACCGCCCGCAGAGCCGGTCAGGGACTCAAAGCGAGGGTCGCTCGCGTCCGCATTCTCCAACCTGCGTCTCGCGTCAAGTCGCAAATGCAGCTCAAGTCCAGTACCCACTATCAGCAACGGAACACACGTCGCTGGCCATGTACCTCGTCAACACTCGCTTCTCGGCATGAATGGGCCAATAATGACCTCCTTATCGCTCTTAGAGATGCTGATCCGTTTGACTTCGCTCCAGCAGTTCCAACAAAGGTAAGTCTACAGCCTCCACACTTTTTCTTCTGTTGTTTCCCGGAGGCCTTTCAGTCGTTAAAGAGGAGGCGTTGTTAGAACAGGCCCATTTCGCAAGTAAACTATGCCCGCCTGTGTGCTCTCATTGTGCTGACACGTACTGCTCTAGCTCTCACCTAGCAATCACTGACGAGCTGCTGAACTTCTTCCTTTCCGAAGGATCTACTACTGGTGCAGCTTCAGGCGATGCTGAATCGCGCAAACGAATCCGTATGGAAGCTCGCCAGCACGTTGGCTTTGACCCCTACGATGAAAGCCCCATAAAGCGGCGAGGCGAGGTAAGTCTCGCAGCATCTACACTTGCCATTCTGTAGCCTTTTGCGACCCTGCGAAGGGCCATTTCGCTGGCGCTTTACCCTGAGCTAGCAGGTTGTTGCTGGTGTGACTGCTGTTCAAAACTCTTTGTACTGACATTTTGCTTGCAGGCATATCAGCATCTCGAGGGAGACCCAGATTATCCTGGTGGTAAGTCCAAAGCCGCTATGCAATACGTACCCTTGTTCGGACCGCAGGATCCGGCGCCCAAATTGTTGGCGTTGGCTCGAATGACCCGCTCTTAGACCCAGCACCAGCGGGCGCGAATGCTGTTCACAAACACATGTACTGACGTTTTTCTTACAGTCCCAGCCGATGAAGAGTCTCTATCGAGCAGCACGCCGGGAAGCCCTCTCGTCTATCGCAGCCAAGAGCCGTCATCCCCAAGGTTTTCTTCAGGCCGCCATAGTCCGCGCCGCCAGACATCAAGTTTACATGCTTCGCCACCTCTACCAGCAAGGGCAGGGACACGGTCGAAGACGGAACCTCCACTTCCCATAACCCCGCCAGGCACAAGTGGTCTTAACGAGAGATTTCTGAGGAATGGGTTGGGGAGCACAGGATCGCAAGCAGTTCGCAGCAGTCCACTTGCACGAGCCACATCCGGTGATCAACATGATCCCCATTCCGAGCAATGAGAGGGCTAGCATTTGATGTCCTTTAGCAGGGCTATTCATGTTGTGAAAGATACATCTAACGAGATACGTAATGTACGGCAGTATATAGATGATACCCAGTGCGAGAGTCTCTCACGTTGTAGCAAATTGATCGAAACTGTCGTGTGTGGCATTTCCATCTCTTTGCATCCAAACCATGATGTGGTGCGAAACCCTGCCTTGTTACTGTCCGCGCCAGGTTGGGTCGCTGAATTTCACCTTCAGCTAGCGATCATTAGAGAGTCTGCGATCTTGAAGAATGCTACGCATGCTCGCTGTCTATATGAGCTTTGCAAAGACGAAGGTAGTCTTGCGTGGGCGCTCGACGTCGTTGCTGTGATCTACCCTGACATATCCAATATCTGCAACGCACACGTGACACGCGTGCACGACGCGTCGCCGCACTAGCGCGCGTACAAATTCTGAGGTGAACCCTCTGATCTCCAGTTACACTACTGATCGAGACACTGAAGTGTCCAAGATCAACTTGCACATGGCAGAACAGGCGCAAGCGGAGCAGCTTCCTTCGCAACTGCCTGCGCCACCCCCATTCTATCAGACATTTACCGCTGACAATATTTCCCGGCTGCGTGAACACCGCGCACAGCAGGGCTTGCCTGCACAATCTACGAGTGATGCTCAACTAGGCCATGATCTCAGTCAGGATGATGTTCCGCAAGAACTGAGGCTTTTTGTGCCTCCACAGCCTCCGCTCTCCGACGAGTACTCAAGTTTCAGCGAGGCACATCAGGTATGTAGTTGCGTGGATGCTACAGAACCTCGATGACTGGAGCAGAAGCTAAGCAGTGACAGTTATTGGCGCCTCGCGCTCCTTCTCTGGCGGAGTATGGCGCCGAGCAACTCCTTTCGCAAGACGAGCGATCGAACCATTCAATCCCATCGCAACTAGCTCCTGACTTCGTCCGCTTCATCCGAAGTATCATGCTCAACTTCCTCGAGCTGTCGAATGTATTGGCCTCGAATCCAAGTCAAGCTCTGGAGAAGGTGGAAGATCTTCGAGTACTCTTTTTGAACGCGCACCAGTTGCTGAATCAGCATCGACCACATCAGGCTCGCGAAACCTTGCTACAGATGATGCGAGATCGAATCAGCGATCTTAAGAAGCACGTGGAGGACGTCAAGTCAATGCAAGATCGAGTGGACGAGCTCTTAAACAACATCGGAAATGTTGCTGAGGATCAGCTCAGAGCCTCTTCTGACACAGCATCGCAACAGGAGCAGCAAAGTCAAGAAAGGCGCCTGAGTCATGCTCGACGCGTCTGGCAGTTGCTGAATGCAATCGAGCTCGGGTGATAGTTGGATATACACGCGTGTGCAGTGTGAGAGAATTCGGTTCAGACTTGGCCGACAAGCTACGACAAGCTACGAGGATCCACTGCGGAAAATGACCACGTCGCAACTGCCTTTCAGTCCACGAATGTTGATTGCTCATCCTACTGCTGATTGTGACGGACAAGTAGTTGTACAATAAGATCCGGGCAGGCTCCGGTCGACACCGTGAGCCGTCACCGGTCTACACTGTAGAATTAGACGGCTCGCAGGGAGATCGCATCCAATGATGGCGTCCGAAACCGCACGCGACGAGTTGGCAAACCGACAGCTGCCCGAGATGCTGATGTCGAGTGGCTCATCGAGTTCAATGACGCCGCCTACTGCGCCTTTGCCGGATACATGGACCGCCGAACAAAAAGCGATTGCACGCTTCGCTGTCCAAGGGAACGCGGTCAGTGAGTACGTGCCACTACTGGGAAGATAGGTATAATGAGCTCAATTGCAATACAGTCACCGGCGGAGCTGGCAACCTTGCCTTACTTGCTGCCCAGGCGATGCTGGAGCACGGCTTGACAGGTCTCGCGTTGGTTGACATAGCAACGTCACACGCCGACATGAAGATACAGCAGATGAGACAAGAGTTTCCGAAAGCTCGAATTGTTGCTGCAGACCTAGACATTACAGCAGGATCAACCGCGGTTGAGGATGTTTTCGAGAATATTGCGAAGCAGTTGGGCTCAGTCGACATTCTAGCATGCTTTGCCGGCATTGTGGGATGTACCCACGCGCTGAACATGACTGATCAGGAATGGCGCAGAACTTTGGATGTAAACGCCACTGGGGGTTTCCTATGTGCACAAGCAGCGGGCAGAATCATGCAAAGGCAAGGCACTGGAGGGTCTATTGTGCTCATTGCAAGCATCAGCGGTCATCGAGTCAACTTTCCGCAGCCGCAAATTGCCTACAATGTCAGCAAGACGGCGTTGTTGCACATGGCTCGGTGTTTGGCTGCTGAGTGGGCGAGGTACGGTATCAGAGTGAATACCATCAGCCCTGGCTATATGGACACTATCCTCAATGAAGGCGATGGATTGGCCAACGCGCGTGCGAAGTGGGCAGAACGGAATCCCATGGGACGCATGGGCAGTCCGCCAGAGCTGACTGGTCCTCTGGTGTTGCTCTGCTCGAAGTATGCTGGGGCCTATATTACGGGTGCTGATATTGTCGTAGATGGAGGGGGGATAATCTTCTAGCACGTACTCCAAAGAATCGCCCCTGGTAGTAAAGAGATTTGGCGTCTTTGTCGACACATGGTCTCACATATGGTAGCTCACCAGCCTAACGCCTCCGCTATGCTAAGGGAATCAAAGCATTTCGCGTCCTATAGACCGATGTCACGCGCTGTCCTCTCAGCGAGCTGCTTGTACACTATTGCTTCTTCACTATCCGGTCTGGCAACGACGGTTGGTCTGCCATCATCTGCATCCTCACAGACCCCTCTGCTAAGCGGTACATCAGCTATAACACTCGTGCCCACTTTCGCAACTTCCATCTCTAACTCCCCTCGTCCACCGAAGATGTCCGTCTTCTCTTGACAGCACGGGCAAACGAAGGCGCTCATGTTTCTTACTACGCCCAAGACCTTCACGCCGGTCTTCCTGAAGAAGCTCAAACCTCGTAATGTATCTGTCAGTGCGAGCACTTGCGGCGTTGTTACTAGCACTGCGCCATCGATGTTTACCTGCTGAGCCAGACTCAGCTGAATGTCACCGGTCCCTGGAGGCAAATCCATGACCAGCACGTCGGTCGGGCCCCACTCAACCTCGTACAGCAATTGCTGCAGGGCCTTTGTCATCATCAAGCCGCGCCATGCAACAGGGGCATCTTGCTTCTTCTCTCCGCCTCCAATGAGATATCCCATGCTCATTGTTTTAACGCCCCAGCTACTCAGTGGAACCATACGGCCCTCCTCCGTCAGTTCGGGCTGGTCTGCATCTCGCAGCCCGAACAGAGTGGGTATGCTAGGCCCGAAGATGTCTGTGTCAAGGATGCCTGTGCTCAATCCTTTCCGTGCGAATGCTAGAGCGAGGTTGGCAGCTATGGTGGACTTGCCCACGCCGCCTTTGGCGGAGGACACAGCGATGACCTTGCGAACGTTGCGGAGGGGACGTTTTTGAGGGAGATTGCGGGACATGCGGCTTTGAAGGTTCGGCGATGGAGGATTCGAGCGGGGAAGACCGAGTGGATTGTCGTGGGAGTGGCAGATGGGGCCTGTATGGAGGGTTCGAGAGCAGTTGCCATGAGATACATGCCGTTGAATGCCGCTAACACGATGCGGGCGGCGAGAGTGGAAAGCAGCAACGCGTGGGATGGACGAAGGAGCTTTGAATACAGGTCTAGTGGACATTGTCTACACGCCGCGGCTTGAGATCGAAGTTGGAGTAAATCAGCCATCAGGGTGCTCATCTTTTGACTACGCGTGACGTCACTGACCCGCGCTTGGATGCGTCCTCACTCAGATCTTGTAGGCTTTGTTTGTGCTTTCTTGACTTCAGACTAAACTCCAGCCTGATGTCGTCCCACATGAGAGAAAAAAGAGGAACGCGCTTGATGGCTTACACATGGTTGCAATCATCGCTTGCTGTCGACTTTGCTTGCAAGAGCAGCTGGTGCGTGTGGTGCCCAAGACTGCCATCTGTCCTCATGCAAAAGCGGCCGAACGTCTCCCCAATCACTCATGGCAGGTCATCATGAACCGCAGGGCATGCCGCCCGAGCTCGCTTGGAGAGCCACTTGTTCGTTGCGGCCCTATAGGCCAACGGGATCCCCAAGCAACCGTGTTCACTGTCGCGGAACCGTAAGCTCATCGTAAATGTATCATTTCTTGCCCAGCTTCTTGTCTTATACCTGACTAATTGTCTCCTCACTCCCTTCTCTGCAAACTGCGTGAGCTTGCCTCCCTAAACATCATAGAGTTCGACTTGAACTTAGTATATCATGGTTCTCGACATCAACCGCCGGAGGGTCCTCGAGGACCCTTCGCTTGCAAGCATCGAGGTCGCCATTCACAAATATTCTTATGAACTCGCTGTACTCGGCGAGATCGCAATTGCCCGACATCTCATGTCTCTATTCTACACATCCCCTCCTACTACCGATGATGGCGCAGCTGGCCGCTCCCTGGATCTGGTCTGGCACGCGACTAGCAAATGGCCTGAGGGTGTACCCGAGCAATACAAGGATACTTCATTCCTCAGCAACTTGCAGTCACGCGCTACGACCGATTGGCCCTCGTCGATCAAGCCTGAACACCGTACGTACGACGCCCCCGGTCTCGACGCACTTCTCGAACTTGCCGAGCGATATCATAAGAATCCTCTGTATGGCATCCATCGCCGGGAAGAATGCCACGCCCTTGCAAAGGCCCTCGACATCTCCGCAAAGCTTGCCAGCCAGGGCGTGCACCGAGACAGTCTCGAATGGATGAAAATCAAGCTCGAAGTCAACGAAGCTGCCGGTGGTGCTGGAGACAGCGTCAGCGGTGACTCTTCTCTTTTTGACATGGTCAAGGATGACAGTGACTTTCCCAAGACTGTCCGAGATCAGATGACTTACGACATTCTGAGGCTCGTCGGCGACCGCTTCCGACGTCTGCAAGAGGACCATGAGTTCCCGGACCTCAAGATGTTCATCGAGCATCTCGTCGGCGCCGCATACGCGTTGCCCGTCTTCGCTGATGGCGCGCTCCCTTACGTCCTCGATCTTGACAAGGACTCTGTCCACTGCAAAGCGCGCTTCGTCCTCTACACCCTCCGCGAGCGCATGCAGCATGGTCGTCCCGCTGCGAACCCCTACTCTACAGCCTCCATGGAGTACCTCCTCGACGTTTGCAACGACAACTCCATCTCATCTGATTGCGACCAGTACTGGGGCGACGACATCGAGCTCACGGGCAAAGTCCCTACCCTCTTCAAGGACCCCGCCGACAAGGCTGTCCTCGCTGCGTTGGAGAAGCGCCTCGGCGTGGATTTGCCTGCGGACTTCAAGGAGTATCTTTCCATCAGCAATGGCTTCGGTCTCAACGCGATGGACGACAAGTCCGAATTTGGCATATTTAACGGCGCGTTCCCCACGGAGGCCCTTCTTGCGGCTGAGGACATCCGATGGGTTGACGCTGCGTCTACTTTCCCGCTCGACATGCTCGAGATTCCTCGTGACTTGGTTGAGTCGATTATGCCCATGATGAATGGACAGCAGCCAACCGTAAACGGCGAGGACCGCGCGGACCCGAAGCAGGTCTTGCCTCTGCTGCATCGCGTCCTGGAGGTCGGCAAGGCGGACTGCGATTCTCTGTGGCTGGTCCCACCTCGCATGGTCAACAAAGCCAAGGACGTGTATTTCCAGATCCACGAGCTGGCGGACAAGACGGGCAAGAAAAGCATGGAGCGTGCGATGGAGGCCTTCGCAGGGAGCAAAGAGGAATTTGGGGCGATGCAATGGGTGCTTGTGCGATGCCTGGGCAGCTGCGATGCGAAGACTTTTGCGTACCCAAATTTGAAAACATACTTGGAGCGTTTGGCCGTCGAGAGCGCGAGAGGTTTGTACTAGATAGAATTTGAGGAGTCAGGCGCGAAAGGATAGCGAGACAATTGAATTGAACGTACTGGACATTGCACGATCAATCAACGCCGTTGCTTCAAAGCTACTATGCATGCTATGAAACACTCACTGCTGGCCAAACACCTAACTTGGACTTGATCACATTGATGAAGGCAATCATTCCCAATCATCATCATCGCTCTGCTCACCTGCCGCCCTCTTCTTCTCTTTGTCCTCACCTGGACTGTCTGGGCCACGACTGGGTGCGCCGCTGACGACGTCGTAGCTAGTGTCACTGTCGGCCACGGAGGTCTCGTACGACCTCCGACCCTCAGCTGGCTTCAGATGGTCGTCACTCTTTTCATCACCCTTTTCTGCTGCAAGCTTCTTGGGCGTTTCTGCACCCACGGGGTCTTGAGCTCCAACTTTTGGCGTTGCTGGTGCTTTTGGCTCGTCCTCGTCCTCGTCGTCATCCCATTTGACCTCCTCTTCGGCTTCGGCACCCTTCAGAAGCTCGCGCCTCTTCTGTTCTTGCTCTTCTACAACATGGCGCAGGAAATAATACCGCGTCCAAAACGTCTCATACTCCACCTTCTCTGGCACAAGCTTCTCCATTGATCTTCGGAGTTCATCGTACTTCGCTAGATCCGCTACGATAGCATCGGTCTTCTTCTCCACGTCAAAGTTGGCCTTCCACTTCGCAAATTCCGGGCTGTCTGGGTCTTTGAGGAAGTTGTCCGGGCTGGAATGGATGACGTGCAGCTGTGCATCAAATCGCGTCGCATGCACTACTCGCCGCCCTTCTTGATCCTTACTTTCGAACAAGACGCTCTTGACTGACCCGTCTTTGCTGTCTGCCGGTGCTGTGATCTTGACAGCATCCTGTAGATAGTTCCTGAGGTTGGCACCAAACTTGACGAGCGCCTCGTCTGCTGCGTCCTCAGCGGCTTGAACCTTCTTCAAACGCTCTCCAGCCATAAGCTGGAAGTCAGAGAGCAGGGAGCTGGCTTCCTTCACGATGTCGGCCCCCAGGTTCTCCGGTACATCTTTCCTGTCTACCTGCTTCTCCGCTCCGGCTGTGTCATCTGTTACCGCTTCATGACGCTCGGGCTTACTTATTGATATAGCGCCCGTGTTGCCAGTCAAATCTGCAGCACCTCGGGCCTCATTACTTGCGCTGTTCAGCTCTTTCTGCGCAGCCTCGTAATAGCTCTGCCCTTGTGTCTTCGCGGTGTTCCACCAACCACCTAGGGTACTACCCCACGACGAGGAGGAAAAGTCTCTGTACGCATCACGGAACTCATTCGAAACGGACGTGGAGCGGTCGTGACGGGTGGGGGTCTCTGAGGAAGAGGGATCCGGCGTAGATGGTGCGGTAGGCGGTTTGTCTGGGTAAGAGTCCTGCTGTACGGCGTCGTAGGCGACATCCATTGCGAAGCGTCCTTCAAATTGCACCACAGTGGTGAGCACCGACCAAGCAACAGAAACAAACTGCTGTTTGAGACCACGAGACGAAGGAAGCTGCCCGTTGTCTGGGCAATGTCAGCCGAGTCTTATCTCCGCACTCGTGTCCGATATTCAAAGGGCAGTTTTACCCGCTCTTGGTCACTAAAAGTTTCCATTCGACGTCTCTCGCACGCCTTTGTGTAAGCATAGGAATGACGGCTACACGAATTCGAAGTGACCGCAGCCGGGAAATTTCCGAAAGAGGTGATGGCTTAGCGCTTGCAGACTTCGACCCTGAGGACGACGGTCGCGAATATGGCGGACCCTCGAACTCAGAGCTCGAAGAAAACGGCGCCCATGATTTTGACGGCCGCGAGTACTACGCGAATGTCGAGAAAAGCAAGCTCAGGGGACGAGAAGCAACTACCTTAGGCTCACAGTACGCTGGTACCAGGGTGAAACGAAAGGGTCTCGAAGAGAAGGACGAAGAACATGATCCATTCGCAGGATATGGTAGTGCTGAGAACAGTGACCAGGGTAGTGGACTTGAAAAAGAATCAGAAGCCTCGGATGCAGATGAAGTCATGAGCGCATATTCCCAAGAAGGTCCCGCCGAGGAAGAGCTGGAGGATATGCGCAGCGACATGCGCAGGGACAATGATGACGACTCCGCCGCAGACTCCGACATTGGATTCGACATGGACGCTGTCGCTAAACAAGCCCGCAAGAGGGACGAGAGCTCCCAATTGAAGTCAATCTTGGCAAATGACAAGGCATCTTTCACGAACTCCCTCGCCACCTCTCACCGTGCGGATGCTCAGAAGGGCACAGCAGTGCTGTATCAGCGTAGAGGGTTTGATGCTTTACTCAACTCTCGCATACGACTTCAGAACGGCCTTGTCGCACTCAACACTCTCCCCACTGTTCCGGATGTAGAAACCCATACAAAGGTGCACGCGGCAGTTCAAACCGCTGAAGCGGCAGCAAGAAAGCTCTGGTCAACGCTCGACTCCTTTCGCACGTCTCTTGTAAACGCGAAGGCTGGATCAAAGCGCAAGAGGTTGTCTGAAAACGCTGCGGTTGGAGAGCTATGGACGCACATGTCTGATCTGGAAGCTTCAGCTCAACCAAATCGACGGTCTACCCTTGCAAGATGGTCTGACAAGACCACTCCAATTGCTCAGAAAGCGGCCAGGACATCTGCGAACAGCCTATCATCAACGAAGAGCAAAGATATGGGTCTACTGGACCTATTGGATGGCCAACTTGCCGATACGGATAGGTTGGTAAAGAAAGCCCGGGTGCCTAGGAGTATGGCGCCCGCACAGGCAAAGGCATACACAGCAGCGCGAAGAGCGCAGAAAAACGACGACGAATCTGCAGCAGCTGGTGTAGGCGAGGCAAAGTTCGAAGACATTTACGACGACGCGGACTTCTACAGTGCACTTCTTAAAGACTTGCTTGCCCAAAGACAGCTCGCGGCACCCACCGCCACGAACACCAACGGCTTCACCCGAGTTACGGCGGGTGTCGACCTGGAAAGCGAATATCGTTCTGCGAACAGTAAGTCTGCGGCCGCGAAGAAGACCGTGGATACACGTGCGAGCAAAGGCCGAAAGATGAGGTATACGGTGCACGAGAAGCTCGTGAACTTCATGGTGCCGCATGATCGCGGGGCGTGGAACGAGAAACAAAGGAGCGAACTGTTTGGGAGTCTGTTTGGGTCTGGAACTGGCCACAAGAAATCTGAAGGGCTGCAGAACGATGATGAGGCTCCATTGGATAAGGCAGAAGGAGCGCTGAAACTGTTCAGAGGCCGGTGAAAGCGTATCTAGTTGCACGCGCCGCAGCTGTGCTGGTCCAGTACGTCTGCAATCCATTACCTAATCACACTGCTCGTGCTTGCTCTTGACATACTCCTCCATAGATATGGTCAACGATGTTCAGATGGGGTTGACGAAGAATGCAAATCATCATGTCTGGATGACAGCGAGACTGTGTATGTGCCTACTCACCTAGAAGTCCAGGAGATGAAAGTCAACTGTCTGGAGATTACATCGCAAGAAGGTGTGGTAAAACAAGAAGGAGCCCAGAGTGCCAGAGATTGCTGTGAAGAAGCCCGCTAAGGCTACAAGCAGTCTAGTCTACCATCCCCAGAGTTGTGTCTAGTCAGCTGTCAGTGCATTACCTATGTTTCGTGTACCGGACGAGAGTCGTCGGCGCCAGCATGCCCGAGACACTTGGCCTCTCGTCTCAAGAACATCTTCAACGCCGAGACTGTGTAGGATCTATTGCGCGCTTCTGGCAGGCAAGTCTGTTCCGTGGTTTTGTCCAGCGACATCTAACGGCTGACCACAGCGCACCTACGCGACCGACTATGTTACCCTCGCCGTCCTTCTTACTTTGACAATACTCCTCCAATTGATCGCAACACCCTTTCACCGTCTGTTCTCCCTCTCCGACCTTTCCATCCAGTACCCACATGCAGATCCCGAGACCGTGTCACCTCTCTGGCTGCTGATATACGCTGATATGCTACCTCTGGGGCTGTTGGTTGTGTGGGCCGTCATCGCACGACCAGGAAGCCACAAAGCGCATGTCACCATACTCGGTCTTCTCCTCAGCGTCTTCATGACGGCAGTCATCACGGACGTGGTCAAGAACGCCGTTGGCAGACCCAGGCCGGATTTATTAAGCAGATGCAGACCAAAAGCCGGGACATCAAACGATCAATTAGTCGGCATCGAGGTGTGTACGGAGACCAACCATCATCTGTTACACGACGGTTGGCGCAGTTTCCCAAGCGGTCATTCATCTTTCTCTTTCTCGGGGCTGGGCTACCTCGCGCTGGTTATTGCAGCGCAAGCGCATGCTCTCAAACCCAGCACACCACTACCACTCTCCTTGTTGCCACTTGTCCCAATCGTTGGCGCAGCCTTGATAGCAATATCGCGCACTGAAGACTATAGACATGATGTGTTTGACGTCTTAACAGGCAGCCTTCTAGGAAGCGTGGTTGCTCTGGGATCGTACCGGAGATACTACCCTAGTCTGTGGAGACAGCCATATCCAGAGCGGCCATACCCACCACCCGGGCATGAAAGCCCGAACGGGCGCAAGCGACCTATTAAGGATGAGGAGTTTGCACTCGGCGATGAAGGAGAGAGCGAAGAATACGAACGCCTTGAAGGAGAAGAACATGGCACCAGATCAAGAGAGAGAAGGTGAGGAGGCGGGGTCGAAGTGCATATTTGCATTTTGAGCCAGCTCATTCATGGGGACCTAGTGGCGGCCTCGTTGAGATGAGTGCAACAATGATTGACGACGGGAGTATGGTCCACAAGCGCCGTTGGAGACTTCTAATTGCTCTGACTTTCTAGCAGTCAATTACTGTCTATATCAGTTAACAGACAAACAAGCAGCGATTCGCAAAACCATCCTCAGTCTGCACAGACAGTGGCATGTCGTCAGGGCATCCAGCAAAAGTCGCAAGGGAATTATCGATTATCGCAAAGTACATTTGAGTCCGCATCATCGCACTCATGTCACTACGAGGTAACCGCATCGCGAGGTCACCAGGACACATTAGCAAGCACGCCTCCAATGATTAAGCTTCAGAACTGCCCACATGGCTTCTTGGAGGAATATGTGACTCTCGCAAGAAGCTATCAAATTCGATATTGCTACGAGCAGCTCCCCAGCGCCGCCAGAAGTTTCAGTCCGGCCTCGTTCATTCCAGCTGCAGCTGCATCGCATAATCATCCGTAGTGTATGCCGGAGCGAGATGGATAGTTGGCCTTTCTTAAACCGCAATTCACAGTCTACAGACGACCGTTGCTCTGTCTCTGTGGCATATTTGAAGACGTCCCGTAAAAGCATTCGGAGCGCTCAACAATCTCGGTGGTACATGTCCCACGATGACCGTCCCAGCGCAATATCAATGATGTGAAGGACGACGAGTTTCGAATGCACACGGCGACCCGATCGATGGAAAATATACCTATCAAGTTGCAAGATCTTCAATACAAAAACGTTACTAGCGAAGTCGACGGAGATTGCAGCAGTTGCGCGTCATTGGCTGACAGCGTATCTACAAACACGCTAGACTCTTTACTTCTGCAAGCTAGCTAACCTCGATCAAGCCTTGCGGTGCTCTTCTTGTTTTAGACGAAACCCTCTTTAGCCTTCCCCTTCCATCCTCGGGAGCTACTTGTGTCCAAACGATTATTATGAAGGATTTCGATTTTCTCCTCGTGCTCTTGGTACGATGGCTCACCTGGTCGACATGTCCCGTGCATGATAACCCGTGGCAATGTTTGCAGGGGCTTTGTAGCTGGAGGATGGCCACACCCTTGGCGAGAATCTCGTTGCCAGCAAGGCAGGGGTAACACCAGCTTGCTTACGTTGTCCCGGAAAGGTCTTCGTGCTCAGACGGGGCTGTATTCAGCGATGGATGTTTTCCAAGCAGCAGTCGTCCGGCCACTTCTTCGTCGCAGGAATTTTACGGTCGTCACGAGCACGCTCTTCGCGGCTCTCTTCTTGCTCTACCTCGTACGTGTACATAATCTGCATGTATGTAATCCTGCCTGTTCTTGTTCGTCAGGCACACTAGTCTTACGAGATGCATGTTATAGTTTCACCGCCCTTACAGGTCCGCAAGCGATGGCACCAGGGCTGAGACAACACACAGCTTTGACACCGTCGAGATCGACGTCCACCTCCTGGTCCCTGCAACCGAGCCAAATGTCGAGCTATGCAAGGGACTCCTATCTGCTGCGGTCCTTGAATACCCTGCGCCCACTCTCATCAATTGGCACAAGGAATTCACTTCCCCAACGTTGAGCTTTAATGGTTCGCACATTGGCAAGATCGACGGCGTGCTGGAATATCTCAATGGGGTTCCCAACTTCAAAGGGGACCAGCTGGTCTTGATGATCGACGGCTATGACCTTTGGTTTCAGCTGCCACCATCTGTCTTACACTCGCGTTTCCGTACCATGGGCAAACAGCTCCTCGCTTTGACTACTGCCACCTATGGCAGAAGGATGGTCGAGCGAGAACGAATCTCTCAAAGCATCATCATGGGTGCAGAGAAGGGGTGTGGCCCAGGGAAGCAGCAGATGGATCACGTTGCATGCTATGGACAGCCTGCATCGCCAATACGTGAGGATCTTTATGGCTCTGGAACAGATGTCCAGGACGAGAAGACGCACTTACCCTTGCGACAACGTCCTTCCTTTCTGAACTCTGGATTTGCGTTGGGGCCGATCAAAAATATGAAACCGCTGATGCAGCGTGCACGGCAAAAGGCGTACGCGAATGAGGATCATCTTGGTAGTGATCAACGCATATTCAACGAAATTTATGGGGAGCAAGCATACTACCGTGAGCTGCTCAGACAGCGTCACCGCAAGTTCCCCGAAAAGATTGTTGATGCCTTGCGTGGCGTACTGGGCATGTCGGCTGCGCTCATCACCGACGCTCATCCAACGCATAAGCCGGCGAACGTATCGGACAGATATGGGCCCTACGAGTTCGGCCTGAGCCTTGACTACGGCCTAGAGCTTACGCAAGCGATGGTCCTCTCCGAGTTTGATGGGCGCTTTCTGACATACGGTCAGCCTTCATTAGGAGAGCAAATATCTGGAGATGGCATGCCAGACCCGCCTCGTATTGAGGGACTGCCAACAGACATTGCAAAAGATACCTTTGGGGTGGATTGGGCAGAGCAAGCATTGTACACGAATCTCTGGACGGGAAGCGTGCCGGTGACACTTCACATGAACGGAATAAAAGCCATGAGGCAAGCCATATGGAAGGACATGTGGTTTTTCAAGACAGCAAAAAAGAAGATACTGGAAAGGTCGGAGAAGATCGCACTGGATCCGCAAGGACTTGCGCTCTCGTGGGGAAGCGTCTGTGGACCGTATGAGTCGGAGATATTTGATACGGGCTAGGCAGCTATATAGATGTTCTTAAATGTAATGACCATGAGCAGCTTAAGCTGAACATGACTGCTTAGAGAGGCATGTCGAGGAAGAAGTACGTAATCGAGTGGTCGATCCGTATATAATATGAATATGCTTTAGCACTAGTTGAGGACAGAGAAGAACAATTTTTGTCCGAGGCGTAAAACACGGAACGTGCCGCGAGGCCGTAACGACATCGCTTCCCCCGTCTACGGAGTACGGCTTTCTTTTCTCATTACCGGGCGACCATAGCGGCGTTCGCACAGCAGCAATATGGCTAGTCGTTCAAAGAAGGAACTTGCTATGCGCTGCGAGATAACAACGGGTGCTTTTGGATCATCTTCTAGACCCGTGGACTGGCCACTACGCTATCAACAATCGCAAGCTGCTCGCTAGACGCGCAATCTCAGCATCAGCTCGTCCACATCTGCAAAGTGGAGCACATCTGCAAAGTGGAGGATGCTCCATTTGGGGCCTCCAATCTTCGCGCACCTGAGAGCGAGACCTTGGCTGGCAGCCCCTATATTCCTGCTCGCCCTTCTCGTTCTTCGATCCATTTCTTTGCCAACGAACGCACCCAATTCGTATGGTGGTATTCTCAGGCATCCATCTCCGTCAGGTCTTGTTGATTCACTCGGTCCTTGTGACCTGGTGGCGTTCCCGGGAGCGGGCGAAGAATCGAGAGAAGTTGCTGAAGATCCCGAGCACCCTGGATCATGGCCGATACAATATTTTAAAACTACGCCGTTTCATCCGCCTGAATTCCAGATTAATTACACCAGCCGTCCGTCATCTCCTGGCTTGATTATGATGGAGCAAAAGAGCAGCGACCCAACCGCATATGAAGCTTATCGTTTTGGATTGTACATTTTCACCGATCGAGGCGACCTTGTCTGGTAAGATTTTCAGCTTCATTTTTCTCATTCTGCCACTTACAAAGCAATTTCCGGCGGCGAGTGTACGAATTTTTGTCGACAATGGAGGTTCTCGGCTGTGATCACTGCGCATAAATCTGAATGCTGACATGAAACTTTAGGGCCAGCGATGTCCGCTGGGTCCGCGGCTTACAAGTGCAGACTTACCACGATCAGCCAGTATTGACCTACTGGTCTTCTGAGCGTTCTGCAGCGAAGGGACTAAGTTGGGGGTCTATTAGCGTCCTCGATTCGACATACACGCAGATCCACACCGTTTGCCCGCGCCTCGGTCTCCGCCATCAGCCCGGCTTCGAAGACAGCGTATGTGAAGCGGATCTGCACGAAGGCATGTTTACCGAAGACAGCACTATTCTGATCACAGCCTACAATCAAACCATCGCGGACCTTTCCAGTATAGGTGGCCCCAGTGACGGCTGGATCTATGACTGCCTTGCGTATGAACTTGATCCCATCACGTCCGAAGTGCTGTGGCAGTGGAGCGCACTCGAACATGTTCCATTGACCGCATCAAGAGACACACGCTTTCACCGCTACCCCACGAGAGGCACCTACTACAATGCGTGGGATTGGTTTCATCTCAACTCGATCCAGAAGATTAATAACCATTATCTCCTCAACTCCCGTAACACCTTTCAGACATACTACGTGGCGCCCGCTGGCGATGTGCTCTGGATGTTGGACGGTGAAAGCGGTGGGGACTTTGGAGCTCTGCCAGCCCGGTACATGTCGAATCCTAGCGAGGAGCACTGGAGAGTTTTAAGTAGCCTTTGGGCTTACTTAGATAAAACTCCTAACCTTGGCCTTTACTACAAATCTCCCTCAATAGACGGTATAACCGGCTATTGTGACGCAGATTGGGGGGGGGACCTCGGCACCAGGAGATCGACTACCGGCTATATCTTTCTACTTAGGAACGGAGCTCTTAGCTGGAATTCGAAGCTACAAAAAACGGTTGCCTTAAGCTCTTGTGAGGCCGAATATATGGCCCTTAAAGAAGCTATAAAGGAACAGTCATTTATCCGATTAATTGCTACCGAACTGTCCGGGATTTTTAAAGAAAATTCGATTACTACCGTTTTAGCGGGTCCTTTTGAAAAGTCTACGGATAAAAAAACTTGGCGAGCTCCAACGCACCAGGCAAGCATATATTTGCCCGGGCAAGCCGGTCAAATTAGACCGGAGACCCCGGTTTTGCCAATAAAACTGTTACTTACCAACAGCAATTTGACAAAAGAACTTACAAAAAACCCTACCTTCTAAGCTAAATCTAAGCATATTGATATACAGTATCACTATATTAGAGAAAACGTTTAGGCAGGTCAAATAGAGCTCAAATACGTTTCTATAAAGGAACAATTAGCAGATAGTTTAACAAAACCGATCGACTTAGCTAAAATACTAACGTTTAGAACTTAAATTAGCTTACAATCCGGCTAAAACAACTAGTTAATTAAGAAGGTGTATTAGAAATTAACTAACTAGCTGGTTAGCTAGAACCCCTAGGAACCTAAAGTATTGAATAGGTTCTATCAGCTGTCTTAGTCTAAAATAGAACAAGCCTTTTATCTAAAGGGTTGGGCCTAGTAGCCCGGGCCTAGGACAAAAAGAAGTATTATACGATTTGTTCTAGAGAGCTGGCCTGTAGTCTAAGACAATATAGAATAGACTTAGAGACTAATAGTTTTAAATAGACAAAATTACCGTCTTATATAATAAGTTATAGATTATTTAGCTTCTATTAAAAGAATAGATATCTAGTAAGTTCTATATAGACTACTAAACTTAAATATATAAGCTAGAATCTCTCTAAAGAATTTTAGCTAATAAGACAGACAATATAATAATAGCTTCTCCTTGCTACTAAGTATTGTATCTATATTAAGCTTAAGTATTGTACTAGTCTTAAGCTAGTCTTGTCTTTCTACTCTTTATAGTAGTATTCTTCTTCTTTTCTACTACCTTTTTAACAGTATCGAGCTAATATTAATATTTGCTACTATCTACGCTTTAGTAAGACTATAACTAATAATTAGTATATATACTTTTACAGCGGCCGTATAGATATCTAGAAGTTTAAGTATATTTATACTTTTTAAGGCTATAAAGACTTATAATTCAATATAATTGCTATTTTTTTAAACTTAAAACTATTTAAAGATAGTCGACCGCCGAGACTTCTAAAAAGCTTAAATTCTTTTACTTTTTATATAATTAGAGTATCTATATTTAATTACTGTTTAACTTTAGCGATCGCTTTAACTGTATATAGTAAAATACTATACCCTTTTATATTATAATTAGATAGTATTATTAATATCTAACGGCGGCTAGTAGACTAGACGTTGCCTATACATAGTTAAAAAGTCTAAGCTCTAATTTTATTCTATATATTACTATATTGCCTAAATATAAAGCTAATAAGCTATTTATAATATAAAAGATAGCTCTAAATCTCTTAGCTAAAACGTATAAACGTTGTAAAGAAGTAGAGAGGCAAGTCTTATAATTTACAATATAGCTATAAACTTAAGATTAAAATATTTCTATCAGTATACTAGCAGCACAACTCTATATTTTCTATTAGTAATAGCCTTTATGCTACAACGCAGAGGCTTGTAAGTATTTAAAATTATTTACGTTAAAATTAAATATAATCTAGTAGCGTAAGCCTACTCTTATAAATAGCGTCTATTTTATATACTTAAACAGCTTAATATAGTAAATACTAAATATTTTATATACTTGTATAAGATTATAAAAGGCGTTGTTTATAGTTATTAAATATCTTTTAAATACTGTATTAATTTTTTAAAAAATACTATTTTAAAGCGAATTAAAATTAAATTATAGATTATAAAAGTAAGAGGTATATTAGAGGCGCGGTAGAGTTAAATTTATATCTCTACTTTAAATTAATCTTAGCTTATATATAAATTAAGTAATATTTATAAGCTATAGTATAAAACTATATTTTATACTAGCAAGATATAAGAAGTATCGCTTAAAATATTTCTATAACAGCTCTTATATATAGAACTAGAAATATTATATATTTAAATATATAAGATAGATAGATTCTCTAAATTATATATAGACTATATACTCTTTCTAAAGCTTAAAGATAATAAAACGCTAGTATCTATACTTATATAGTTACGTATAAAATTTATATATAATATTAAAATATATAAAGTAAATAAAGGCTAGCAATAATATACTTTTAGTTTTATAAAGTTTAGAACACTTATCTAATTTTCTATATTTAGTAAGTACTGTCGAGCTTTTACTCTTATTTTATTATACTATTAGTAGTCTTTACTATTATACTATTATAAAAGAAGACTTATAGCAGCGTCGTTAGCTCTAATCTAGTAAGTATAGCTTAAAGTTTTACTACTTAGTAAGAATAACTAGACTACTAAGAATTACGTATAGCTAGCGTCTAGCTTCTTAGCGTATAAGCTAAATAGTCTATAAAATAACTATAGTTATATATATCTAGTATCTAGCCGCTAGCTATATAGCTATCGTTAAGCTTAGAAACTACTCTATAGATAAGATAGATATATTTATTATATATTATATGCGTAAAGAAAAGCTTAAGTAAACTTTAAGTGTTCTGTTAGTTAAATTTATATACAGTATTTTTTAAAGTTTATCTCTTTATTTTATCTTTTTACTAGCTAAAAGTTGCTCTTTAGATTTACTTTCTTAATTAAATAGTTTAATTACTTCTTTATTTTATAAGTATAATATAATAATAATTACGCTAAGCCTTTTTAAAGGTTTATACGCTATAGTTTAATTATCTTTTTTTTTCTTAATTTCTTCTTCTCTTTTTCTTTACCGTTGTTTTACTCTTATAAATTTTAAAATTTATTCTTTCTCGCCGACTAGTAAAATATTTAAGTACTCTCTTCTTCTTTTTCTTTTCTTTCTACTTTCTCTTAATTTTATAGTAGTAATAATTATAACTACTATTAAGCTTTAAGCTAAAGGCTACTTAATATCGATAAAGCCAATAAAAGTCTATTATTTAGATAAGTTATCTCTATTACAATATTATATCTAAAAATATTTAATAAAATCTATTAATTATCTTTTCTTCTCTTTTCTCTTTTTTTTATATTAATACCGCTTTAGTTTTAAAAAGCGGCGAGTAAAAGTTTTGTTAGCTAATAAAACTTCTCTTTTTAGCGCTCTTTTACTAGCTAGTTTAACTTCTTTTATATATAACGTACAAAAAACTACGCTAAAAGCTATATATATTAATATTAATACGTTAATATAGATTCTTATTAATATAGCGTTTAATATTTTAAAGCGCTTTATATTCGCTTTAAAAGATAAACTGTCTAGTAAATATAGTAAAAAAATAATAAATAAGAAAGCAGCGGCTATAAATTTAAGCTAGTCAATAGTAATATCTATATAAATATAATAGATAGCTATAGCTAAGTTAAATAATAATCTTACTAATTATAAGCTGTAAAGGTATACTCAAAATACTACTACAATATTAAACTTTATAGCTCTTTCTAATATAATTACTATTATAATAATAATCCCTAACTAAATAGTACTCGCTAGTTAATTAAAAGATAACGTTAGCTTACTACTTAACTTCTCTACTACTAATCTATAAAGAGCCGTAGCAATATTAAATCTTAAAAATGTTTATTAGCTTCGACGCTCTATTTAGATAGAATTAGTTTTTCTTAACTTAGTTATAATTATCTATAATATTCGTAACACTAATTGCTATTATAATAATAAAGCCTCTGCCTTTAAGTATTATATTTAGAATTTACTTAAGTTTCTAGCGTTCTAGCAACTAATTAACCTTAAGGTCTCTTTTTAAGTAATACTTATTTAGTCTGTCTAAAAGCTCTAAAAGAAAGTATAGTTTATAGAACTTTTTAAGATTAGATATATTTCTACTAATTACTGACTAGATTTTATTTAGCTAAATATTATATTTACTTTTATAAAAAGTTTTACGCGCTTATATCTACTAATCTATGTTTATACCTTTATTAGAGTAAATATAGTAATACCGCTTAGTTTACCTGTATAGTAATTGCTATAGAGGTAATTAAAAATATTATAAAAAATATATTTAAAGATAAATGCTTCAACGTAAAGTCTTAGTAAATAAAGAATAACTACTACTTATATATAGCTTAGCTATATAATCTATACTATAATATTAATAAAGAAGGTAAAGATACAATTAATTGAATTAAGATATAGAATTTACTTAACGCTAGAAAACCGGCTATTAAGGCTAATATTAGAGAGCAGTCTCTATAATAAAAGATTGGTTAGGGTTAGGGTTAGGGTTAGGGTTAGGGTTAGGGTTAGGGTTAGGGTTAGGGTTAGGGTTAGGGTTAGGGTTAGGGTTAGGGTTAGGGTTA